>OZ038380.1:48405051-48934947 GCA_964036045.1 Eutreptiella sp. 'Long Island Sound 2002'
GAGCGCGGCGTGGGGCTGCGTATGGGCGCGGCATGGGGCCGCGCAGGGGCGCGGTGCGGGGCTGCGCAGGGGCGCAGCGTGGGGCTGCGCAGGGGCGCAGCGCGGGGCCATGCATGGGTGTGGCATGGGGCCATGCAGGGGCGCAGCAGCAGGGGGCTGCGCAGGGGCGCAGCATGGGGCGGCGCAGGGGCGCAGCAGCGTGGGGCTGAGCAGGGGCGCAGCGTGGGGCTGCGCAAGGGCGCAGCGCGGGGCAGCGCAGGGGCGTAACATGGGGCTGCGCAGGGGCGCCGTAGTGTGGGGCTGCCCAGGGGCGCAGCATGGGCCTGGGCAGGGGCGCAGCGTGGGGCCGCGCAGGAGTGCAGTGTGGGGCCACGCATGGGTGCGGCGCGGGGCCGCGCAGGAGCGCGGCGTGGGGCTGCGCAGGGGCGCAGCAGCACTGGGCTGCGCAGGGGCGCAGCGTGGGGCCGCACGGGGGCGCGGCGCGGGGCCGCGCAGGGGCGCAGCAGCTTGGGGCTGCGCCGGGGTGCGGCATGGGGCCGTGAAGGGGCGCAGCAGCGTGGGGCTGCGCAGGGGCGCAGCCTGGGGCTGAGTGGGGGTGCAGCGTGGGGCTGCACAGGGGCGCAGCGTGGTGCAGCGCAGGGGCGCGGCAGTGTGGGGCGGCGCAGGGGTCTAGCGTGGGGCTGAGTAGGGGCGCAGCGTGGGGCCGCACAGGGGCGCAGCGTGGTGCGGCGCAGGGGCGCGGCAGTGTGGGGCGGCGCAGGGGTGCAGCAGTGCGGGGCTGCGCAGGGGCGCAGCAGCGTGGGGCTGCGCAGGGGTGCAGCGCGGGGTCGCGCATGGGCGCGGCATGGGGGTGTGGAGGGGTGCAGCAGCGTGGGGCTGCGCGGGGGCGCAGCGCGGGGCTGCGTAGGGGCGCACCGTGGGGCTGTGCAGGGGCGCAGCGTGGTGCGGTGCAGGGGCGCAGCAGCGGGGGGCGGCGCCGGGGCAAAGCAGTGTGGGGCTGCGCAGGGGCGCAGCGCGGGGCTGCGCAGGGGCGCAGTAGCGTGGTGCTGAACGGGCAGAGGAGCGGACGGGGCTGGCCAAAGTTGGCCGGGGAGCCCGGGGCGCTCGAGGTGTCGGGGGGGCCGCGGTCGGCGCCGGGGCCCGCACCCCGCTCAGCGGGGACGAATCCCGTCGAGCATCATCCGTGGGGGCGAATCCTGGTGGAGGCGGGGGGGAGCGCCACGCCGTCCCCTCGGGCCCCGCCGGATGGATACCGGGGGAGCGGGCGGGGCCGGGCACCGGGGCTCCGGGGCTCCGGTCCCTGGTGGTTGTGTGCCGGCGCGGGGGAGACCGGGCGGGCCCCTGGGCCGTGGCTGGTGAGGGCGGGGCGTGGAAGGACCGGGCGGGCTCGGGGGCGAACCCCGAGAGGCCCCCGGGGGCTGGGCGAGGGCTCCCGAGGGCAGCCGTTCCTTGAGGGGGGGGGGGGGGGGTTGCTCCCTGCCCGGGGGACGACGGGGGCCCCTCTTGAGCGATGTGGGGGGGAGGGCGTGTATCGCCCGGTGTAGGGCCATGTCGATTCATGGCTGCCCGGCATGGGACCATATCCCCAACCCTCCGCGCCGGAGTGCAGTGTGGGGCCGTTCAGGGGCGTGGCGCGGGGCCGCGCAGGGGCGCGGCGTGGGGCTGCGCTGGGGCGCAGCTTGGGGCTGAGCGGGGCCGCGGCGCGGGGCTGCGCAGGGGCGCAGCAGCGCGGGGCTGCGAAGGGGCGCAGCGTGGGGCTGCGCAGGGGCGCGGCAGAGGGCCGCGAAGGGGCGCAGCAGCGTGGGGCTGCGCTGGGGCGCGGCAGAGGGTGGTGAAGGGGCGCAGCAGCGTGGAGCTTCGCAGGGGCGCGGCAGAGTGCTGTGAAGGGGCGCAGCGGCGTGGGGCTGCGCAGGGGCGCAGCGTGGGGCTGAGTAGGGGCGTAGCGCGGGGCTGCGTAGGGGCGTACCGTGCGGCTGCGCAGGGGCGCAGTGGGGGCGGCGGCGGGGCGCAGCAGTGTGGGGCTGCGCAGGGGCGCAGCGCGGGGCTGCGCAGGGGCGCAGCAGCGTGGGGCCGCGTAGGGGAGCAGCAGCGCGGGGCTGCGCAGGGGTGCAGCGCAGGGCTGGGCCAGGGCGCAGCGTTGGGCCGCGCAGGAGTGCTGCGTGGGGCTGCGTATGGGCATGGTATGGGGCCGTGAAGGGGCGCGGCCCGGGGCCGCGCAAGGGCGCAGCAGCTTGTGGCTGCGCAGGGGCGTAGCAGCGCGGGGCTGCGCCGGGGCGCAGCGTGGGGCCGCGAACCGGGCGCAGCGGGGGGCTGGCTAGGGGCGCAGCAGCGGGGGGCTGCGCAGGGGCGCAGCGTGGGGCTGCGTAGGGGCGCAGCAGCGTGGTGCGGCGCAGGGGCGCAGCGTGGTGCGGCGCAGGGGCGCAGCAGTGTGGGGCTGCGCAGCGGCGCAGCGTGGGGCTGCGCAGATGCGAAGCGCGGGGCTGCGCAGGGGCGCAGCAGCGTTGGGCCGCGCAGGAGAGCAGCAGCGTGGGGCTTTGCAGGGGCGCAGCGCGGGGCTGGGCAGGGGTGCAGCGTGGGGCCGCGCAGGAGTGCAGCCTGGGGCCGCGTATGGGCGCGGCATGGGGCCGTGCAGGGGCGCGGCGCGGGGCAGCGCAGGGGCGCAGCAGCGTGGGGCTGCGCAGGCGCGCAGCAGCGTGGGGCTGGGCCGGGGCGCGGAATGGGGCCGTGCAGGGGAACGGCGTGGGGCCGCGCAGGGGCGCAGCAGCGTGGGGCTGCGCAGGGGCGTAGCAGCATGGGGCTGCGCCGGGGCACGGCATGGGGCCGTGCAGGGGCGCCGCAGCGTCGGGCTGCGTAGGGGCGCAGCGTGGGGCTGCGCAGAGGCGTAACGGTTTCGGGCGGCGCAGGGGCGTAGCAGTGCGGGGCTTTTTTGCACTGAACGGCGCCTTTTGTGGCTGGCCAGGCCTCATAGCAGTGCGGGGCTGCGCAGGGGAGCAGCGCGGGGTTGCGCAGGGGCGCAGCGTGGGGCTGCGCAGGGGCGAAGCGCGGGGTTGTGCAGGGGCGCAACAGTGTGGGGCCGCGCAGGGGCGCAGCGAGGGGCTGGGCAGGGGCGCCGCGTGGGCCCGCGCAGGAGTGCGGCGTGAAACCGCATATGGGCGCGGCATGGGGCCGCGCAGGGGCGCGGCGCGGGGCTGGGTAGGGGCGCAGCGTGGGGCTGCGTAGGGGCGCAGCAGCGTGGGGCTGCGCAGGGGCGCAGCATGGGGCCGCGCAGGGGCGCGGCGCGGGGCCGTGCAGGGGCGCAGCGCGGGGCTGCGCAGGGGCGCAGCGTGGGGCCGCGTATGGGCGCGGCATGGGGCCGTGCAGCGGCGCGGCGCGGGGCTGCGCAGGGGCGCAGCAGCATGGGGCTGCGCAGAGGCGCGGCATGGGGCCTTGCAGGGGCGCCACAGTGTGAGGCCGCGCAGGGGCGCAGCGCGGTGCGGCGCAGGGGCGCAGCAACGTTGGGCTGCGCAGGGGCGCAGCGTGGGCCGCGTATGGGCGCGGCATGGTGCCGTGCAGAGGCGCGGTGCGGGGCTGCGCTGGGGCGCAGCAGCGTTGGGCTGCGCAGGGGCGCAGCAGCGTGGGGCTGTGCAGGGGCGCAGCAACGTGGGGCTGCGCAGGGGCGCTGCAGCGTGGGGCTGCGCAGGGGCGCAGCAGCGTGGGGCTGCGCAGGGGCGCAGTAGCGTGGGGCTGCGCAGGGGCGCAGCAGCGAGGGCTGTGCAGGTGCGTAGCAGCGTGGGTCTGTGCAGGGGCGTAGCAGCCTGGGCGCAGCAACCTGGGGCTGCGCAGGGGCGCAGCTGCGTGGTGCTGCGTAGGGGCGCAGCAGCGTGGGGCTGTGCAGGGGCGCAACAGCGTGGGGCTGCGCAGGGGTGCAGCAGCGTGGGGCTGCGCAGAGCAGCTGTGTGGGGCGGCGCAGTGGCGGGTTCTTGTGTAGGGGTGCAGCGGCATGGGGGGGCGCTGGGGCGCAGCGTGTGGCTGTACAGGGGCGCAGTGCGGGGCTGCGCAGGGGCGCAGTGTGGGGCTGCGCAGGGGCGCAGCAGCGTGGAACTGCGCAGGGTTGCAGAAGTGTGGGGCCGCGCAGAGCAGCCGTGTGGGGCGGCGCAGTGGCGGGGGGGCAGCGTAGGGGCGCAGCGGCATTGGGGTGCGCTGGGGCGCAGCTTGTGGTGATTTCAGTGGCCGTACAGGGGCGCAGCCGCGGGGCTGCGCAAGGGCGCAGCGTGGGGCTGCGCAGGGGCGCAGCAGCGTGGAGCTGCGCAGGGGCGCAGCGCGGAGCAGCCCAGGGGAGCAGCGTGGGGCTGCGCAGGGGCGCAGCAGCGTGGGGCTGCACAGGGGCGCAGCAAGCGGCAGCGCAGTGGTGGGAGGCTGCGCAGGGGCGCATCATGGGGCGGCGTATGGGCGCGGCGCGGAGCTGCGCAGGGGCGTAGCAGCGTGGGGCTGCGCTTGGGCGCAGTGTGGCGCTGCACAGGGGCGCAGCAGCGTGGGGTTGCGCAGGGGCGCAGCAGCGGGGGGCTGTGCAGGTGCGCAGCAGCGTGGGGCTGCGCAGGGGCGCAGCAGTGTGGGCTGCGCGGGGGCGCAGTGGCGTGGGGCCACGCATGGGCGCGGCAGCGAGGGCTCTGCAGGGGCGCAGCTTGCGGCTGCGCAGGGGCGCAGCAGCGTGGGGCTGCGCAGGGGCGCAGCGAGCGGCGGCGCAGTGGTGGGAGGCTGCGCAGGGGCACATCATGGGGCCGCGTATGGGCTCGGCACGGAGCTGCGCAGGGGCGTAGCAGCGTGGGGCTGCGCTTGGGCGCAGTGTGGGGCTGCACAGGGGCGCAGCAGCGTGGGGTTGCGCAAAGGTGTTGTATGTGGCTGCGTAGGGGCGCAGCAGCGTGGGGCCGCGCAGGGGCGCGGCAGCGGGGGGCTGTGCAGGTGCGCAGCAGCGTGGGGCTGCGCAGGGGCGCAGCAGTGTGGGCTGCGCGGGGGCGCAGTGGCGTGGGGCCACGCATGGGGGAACGAGGGCTGTGCAGGGGCGCAGCGTGGGGCTGCGCAGGGGCGCAGCAGCGTGGGGCTGCGCAGGGGCGCAGCGAGCGGCAGCGCAGTCGTGGGAGGCTGCGCAGGGGCGCAGCGAGCGGCGGCGCAGTGGTGGGAGGCTGCGCAGGGGCACATCATGGGGCCGCGTATGGGCTCGGCACGGAGCTGCGCAGGGGCGTAGCAGCGTGGGGCTGCGCTTGGGCGCAGTGTGGGGCTGCACAGGGGCGCAGCAGCGTGGGGTTACGCAAAGGTGTTGTATGTGGCTGCGTAGGGGCGCAGCAGCGTGGGGCCGCGCAGGGGCGCGGCAGCGGGGGGCTGTGCAGGTGCGCAGCAGCGTGGGGCTGCGCAGGGGCGCAGCAGTGTGGGCTGCGCGGGGGCGCAGTGGCGTGGGGCCACGCATGGGGGAGCGAGGGCTGTGCAGGGGCGCAGCGTGGGGCTGCGCAGGGGCGCAGCAGCGTGGGGCTGCGCAGGGGCGCAGCGAGCGGCAGCGCAGTGTTGGGAGGCTGCGCAGGGGCACATCATGGGGCCGCGTATGGGCTCGGCGCGGAGCTGCGCAGGGGCAAAACAGCGTGGGGCTGCGCTTGGGCGCAGTGTGGGGCTGCACAGGGGCGCAGCAGCGTGGGGTTGCGCAAAGGTGTTGTATGTGGCTGCGTAGGGGCGCAGCAGCGCCAGGCCGCGCAGGGGCGCGGCAGCGGGGGGCTGTGCAGGTGCGCGGCAGCCTGGGGCTGCGTAGGGGCACAGCAGTGTGGGCTGCGCGGGGGCGCAGTGGCGTGGGGCCGTGCATGGGCGCAGCAGCGAGAGCTGTGCAGGGGCGCAGCAGCGCGGGGCCGCGCGGGGGCGCTGCAGCGTGGGGCTGCGCAGGGGTGCAGCAGCGTGGGGATGCGAAGGGGCGCAGCGTGGGGCCGCGCATGGGCGCAGCAGCGAGGGCTGTGCAGGCGCGCAGCAGCGCGTGGCCGTGCGTGGGCGCTGCAGCGTGGGGCTGCGCAGGGGCGCAGCGGCGTGGGGCTGTCGTGTAGGGTAGAGGAAGGGGTGGCGTGAGGGCGGCGGGGGGTGTGGGGCCCTGCTTGACAGACAACGGTACAGAGCGTGGCCCCTGGTGGGAGGCCAGGGGCGGCGTGGGGCGCGTGGGGGGCGTGCCGTGGAGTGGTGTGGGGGTTTGGCCTGCTACCTAGCTGTTCACTACGAGGATGTGGCGAGGAAGACGCAGGGGAACTGAGGCCAGAAAGCCTGGGGATGGGGGCTGGGGCGCTGGCGGCGGGTTATCCCCAGCTGGGATGGCCGGGGTGCCCTGGGGTCCCGTGGGGGCGGAGGCTCCCCACGTCGGCCAAGTGCGAAACCACGACCTGTGTTTCCGTCACCGAAGTTCTTAGGGTTCTACCCGAGGAACTTACCCGCCGCGGGGACACTGGGCCGGGACGGCCAAGGGGGATGACAATGAGGAGGAAATGGGGGGCCAGGATAAGCCTGGCGGTCGGCACCATCCCTCGGCCTGGGGGAGGCCGTTGCCCGAGCTATTCCCTTCTTCCCGTGGCCGTGGTGCTGTGGTGGGTGGCGGTGTGGCTACCCCCCAACGGGTGTGTGTGCCCGGTGCCGTGGGTACAGACCCCCGTTGGGGGCGGGTACGAAGCGCCCGGTCGCCTTGTCCTCCCTGCACAACAGCCCGCCAGGCGCCGGTTGGCCTTTAGCACCAGCTGTCGTGGGGGGGGGCGCTCGGGGCAGTGCAGGGCCCCTCCGCTCTCCTGGCGGCCCACACTGCCCGTATAATGCAACAAGGGGCGGCGCGGGCTTGAACCGCACGCGGGGGCCGAGCCGCTCCAGCCGGGGTGGGGGACAGGGGGGGACAGGGGGGGGGTCAGGGGGTCGCGGCAGGTGGATGGAGGGTGGCAGGGGCTGGAACCGCGCACCGGCGGGCCCCACCACACTCCAGTCGGGAGGCGCAGCTGCAGGGGCTCTGGGGGCCCAGCCAAGGGGCCTTCGCCCCCCCCCCGTGCGGTTTTGGTGTGGGGGAGGGGAGGCAAAGGCCACTCGCGGCCATGACACATGGTGCACAGGGAGGGAGGTATGACACATGGAACACCTTGATGCGTGTGGCAGGGGAAGGGGTGCAAGGCCTGGACCCCCGCCGCGTGCGGGGAGTCCTCTTGTTCGCAAGGCGTCCGTCTGTCGGCGGCTGCGGCAGCCCACCTCGGGGGCTTTGCTACCTGAGAGAGGAGGGGCGGGACAGTGGGGGGGCGGTGGGGGCACGGCGTGCTTGTTTGGGGGGGGGGGCTGTGGGCTGATGGGCGGGCGCGCGCGCGAGGGGGATGAGGGTGCGGTGAGCTCAGCCGCAGAGCGTCACCGTGCGGCTGACCGGGCAGAGGAGCGGCCGGGACTGGCCAAAGTCGGCCGGGGAGCCCGGGGCGCTCGAGGTGTCGGGGGGGCCGCGGTCAGCGGTGGGGCCCGCACCCCGCTCGGCGGGGACGAATCCCGCCGAGCATCATCCACGGGGGCGAATCCTGATGGAGGCGGGGGGGAGCGCCATGCCGTCCCCTCGTGGCGGAACCGGACCGGGACGGGCCCCGCCGGATGGATACCAGGGGGGGCTGGCGCGGCTGGGCACTGGAGCTCCGGGGCCCCGGTCCCTGGTGGTTGTGGGCCGGCGCGGTGGAGACCGGGCAGGCCCCTGGGCTGCGGCTGGTGAGGGGGGGCGTGGAAGGGCCTGGCAGGCTCGGGGGCGAACTCCGAGAGGCCCCCGGGGGCTCGGGGAGGGCTCCCGAGGGCGGCTGTTCCTTGAAGGGGGGGGGGGGGGGTTGCTCCCTGCCTGGGGGACGACGGGGGCCCCTCTTGAGAAAGGGGGGGGGGAGGGCGTGTATCGCCCGGTGTAGGGCCATGTCGATTCATGGCCGCGCGGCATGGGACTATATCCCCAACCCTCCGCGCCGGAGTCCCTTTTGTTTGGGGGGCTGAGGGGGGGGGGGGCTGGCGGTTGTTGTGTGCACCCACCCATGCGCGGGGGGGGTTGCCGGTGGGAGCCCTGTCTGGCTTGGCCGATAAAACCTGGTGGCGTCCCCTGGGCTCGTGGGCCCGTTCGAGGAAGAACCTCGGATTCACCAAGGGGGACTCTGCTTGGCAGAGGGGATGGGTGTGGCGCGGTGGTGTTGGATTCCATGGCGGAGGCTGCGGGGGGGGGGGGGGGGGCGTCTCTCAGTGTGGTGCCTCTTTCCGTGGGCCTGCCGCGGGCCAGGGGGGGGGGGGTCGTGCTTTCGTAGTGCGGCGTGTCCCATGCCGCAGTCCCATTGCCCCCGGTGGGTGGGGCGGCCCCAGGGGCCCCTCGCGCCGGCCCTCGTCACTGCCGCCTGTCTGGTGGCTACAGGCGTGGGGTAAGGTCTGGGAGGTTGGCGGATTGCGGGTTAGAGGGGGCCCCTTCCCGTGTCAGGGGGCACAGGCAGCCGCGGTCCACCATCGCCCGCGCCGCACGTCGCCGGCGCGCCGGCCGGGGCCAGGGGCCAGGGCTGAGGGGGGTAACTCCCCCCAAGTCCTCCGGTGTGCAAGTGGCAGGGGGAGGTATGTGCCCTGGCTGAGAAGGCTATGGCTGGCCGGGGGGGGGGTACGGCCTGCCTCTCTGGCCGGCACAGCGTGGCGGCAGGGGGTGTGTGTGGCAGGGCGGCTTGGCGTGCCCTGCGCCGTAATGTACCCCACTCACCCTCTGCCGCTGGGGCAGGGTCCCGCGGGCTCTTCGGCCTGGGGCGGCCTGGTGACCGTGTGCGCTGGGGGGGCCCGGGCCGCTCCGTTTTGGGGGCGCCAATTCAGGGCGGGGTGCGCGAGGGTCGGGGTGCCAGGGGTCTGGAGGGTTAGTGGGTCGCAGGTCAGGGGACTCCGTTGCCGTGCGCCCCTGTGTGTCTCGTGCCGCTGGCGCGTGCCACGTCCACCTCGTGGTACCCTCCCGTGCGTCCTCGGCCGCTGCGGCCCATTACTGCGCGGGCCGCGTATCGTTGGCGCGCCGGCCAGGGTCAGAGGTCACGTCCCAGTGGGGGTGCCTTCCGCTGCATGTCCCGTCGCGTGGACGGCTTGGGGGGAGGTGTGCTCAAGCTCAGGGGGTCACGGCTTGCGTGGGGGAGCACCGCGGGTCATAGGCTGGTGCCCGCTCAGTCGATGGCGCGGGCCCCCTCCCCCCTTTTGCGTCCACCACCAGGGGTCTGGGGTTGGGTCCACAAGGCGCTGGGCAGTCGCCGCGAGCAGACTCCCGGCCATCGCCAAACCCCGGGGGCCGTGGTTGCTATCGCTCGTGGGTCCAGCCATCACCTGCGCCTCCGCGTTTGTGGTGCCTGGGGCTGCGGTGGCGGCGGGTTCCTCGGGCGGTAGCGCCAGTGGATAAGGGCGCGGCGCAGGGACTCGGGCAGGGAGACATTGGAGCACCGCTCCCCCCTCCAGGAAGGCCAGGGACCCCGGCTCGCGGTTGGGCCATCCTGCCCGAATCATGGCCCGGAGGACCCTTTCGTGGTCCTCCTGGGCCACCCAGCCCCCTCGGGGGCAACTCCCCGTACCTCTCGTCCCGCTGCAGGAGCAGGGCGCGGAACGGCCGGTTCCTCATGTACCCCAAGGTGGCCCAGTTCAGCCAGCCATACACCTCAAGCACCACGCGGAGGGTCTTGCCCCCCAGGGGGTTGGGGATGGCGTCCCAGTTCTGCACCCCCTTGTCCCGGGCCTGGGCGGGATGCGGGTCCCCCAATGCCCCCTCTGCGGGCTCTGCCCGGGGCTCCTGTGCCACCTGAGCGGCGGCTATCCGCGCGGGCTCCGCACTGGGATGCCGTGCTGCCGGGACGGCGGCCATCCGCTCCGCCCGCGACTCCACTGCCGCGGGCGCGGATTCGCGCAGGGCGCCGCCGTGTTGGGGGGCTTAGTGGTGGGCAAGCTGGGGGTGACTAGGGCCCCCAAAGAGGGGTCAATGTTTTAGATGGGCAGGGGGTGGTGGTGTTGGATGTGGTGCGCCGGCATCTGCTGGAGGCCGGGGGCGATGCACCGCACCGCCTGGACCTCCGGCTGCGGGGCTGCCCTGTCCTCCTTACCTTGCGGGCGGCGCCCTTTGCTCTTCCCACCCCCTTCTGCCTTTGGGCCCTGTCCTCCCTGCCCGTGGTGGCCCGTGTCACCCCCTCCCTCCTTTCCCCCAGGTCCCTTCCCTGCACCTGGTCCCTTGCTCCTGTGCATCCCCTCGCGTCCGCCGCCTTGTCCGTGTCCCATACCGTGCCCCGCCGCCCCTCCGCCGCCGCCCGTGCCTCTGCCTTTCCCGTGCACCTGCCCCCCTCAGCTGCTGCCCGTTTTTTTGCCCTTCCCGTGCGCCTGCCCCCCCCCCCTGCTGCTGCTTGTGCCTTTGCCCGTTCCTTGCACCTGCCCCCGACCCGCCGCCGCCTGCCACCTTCCCTCGTTTGCCCTCTGCCCCCGCCCCTGCGCCTACCTGCTTTGTGCCCCGCCCCATACGATGGTCGTCTGCCCCGCGGCCCCCTCCCTGATCTCCGTGTCCCCTGGTCCCCTCGTGCCCAGCCTGGACCACGCAACGTTGTAGCTGCGGCAGCGTGATGTCCATCGGCGTGCGTTTTGGCGCCGGGACGCGAGCAGGCCGTGGCCTCACTTCAGGGAAGGCGGCGTTGGGCGCCAGGGACCGTTTTGGCGGGTACTGCTTTGGGGGGCTCACGTGGGTGTGGCTGGGCTGGGTGTGGGCGGGGTACTTGGTGCCTTCCCTGCCCTCCTTCGCGGCCGCGGCAGCCCCTTGCGGCCGGCCCGGCAAAGCGCCCCGGGCCCTTGTAGGGCCGATTTCGCGTGCCGGCGGCGTAGCAGGGGCTGCAGCGTGGCCGGCTTGGGCGGCAGCAGCGGTCCCATGGAGTCGTTTCGGCGGCGTATCTGGGGCCCTGCCTGCGGGCGGGGTGGCAGGGGCCGGGCACTGGGCAGCGGGGGCGGCTTTCCTGGAAGGCATCGGTTCGGGGGCCGGCGGCTCAGGCTCGCTGGGGTTTGGGGCTGCCCGGCTGGCGTCCCGACCAGAACCGCGGCCTACCGCGGCCTACTGCGGCCTCCGCCACCCACCGCTCCTCCCGCTCCGCCAGGGTCTCTGCCACTCATTCCGGGGAGACGGCGGAGTGGGAATGGGACCGACAGTGGAGGCGGTCGTCCCCCTGGGGGGAGCCATCGGAGTCAGACATTGCAGCTACTCTGTTGGGCGTGTGTGGCCTACCATTCCTACCACCTCCCACTGCGTCCGTGGTGTGCGTGGTGTCTGGTGTGCCTGTCCTATCATCTCCCAGTGCGTCGGTGGCGTGCTGCGGGCGGTGCCGTGCGGTGCCGGGGGGGGCGCGTCAACGTGGTAGCCCTTGGTGGTGACATGCCAGTGGTCATCCACGGGCATTCGGGCGGGAGGCGGGCCAGCCATTTGGCGAACGCGCGGTGCCACAGCTTCCAGTACGGGGGGGGGGCTCAGGGCCCTGGGTTACTCGGGGTCGTCCGGGGATGCCGGGGGGAGCCGCAGAAGGTGGACGGCCGTGACGGGGGTGACCTTCTTCGCCTGCAGGAAGCTGTGTACCCCGTCCCGCGCCTTGGGCGCCGGGAGGGGGGGGCGGGGCACGGCTGCTGCCCCGTAGAGGTGCATCGGGTGGGCCCCCAGGACCCGCTCTGGGTCCACGTGGGTTGCAACGACGAGGAGGAGCAGGGGGGTGCCCGGACGCTCTTGCCAGAGGGCCGGCCCCCTGTCGTGGGCGCCCCTGGTCCTGGAGAGGGGGGGGAACAGTCGTGGGTGGGCCCAGCTGCGAGGTGCGTGAGTGGCTGGCGGGAGGGCGGGGCACCAGGTGGGCTCCCGGGGGAAAGCGTCGCACAAGACGGCGTATGGGGGTGTTGGTCTCTTCCCGTCGTACACCGGGTTAGTTGGGCGAGGGCGGGGGGATGCCTCGCCCGCGCCTTCCACCAATATCGTGACCTCCCCCACGTCCAATTTCTTGTCAAGCGGGTGCAGGAGGTGGAGCGCCCAGTCCAGCTCGGATATTCCCCCTGGGTACGTGGCTCGTGCTCGGTTCAGGTACGTGGCCGTGTCCATCCACAGGCGCGTCCTTAGGGCGTGCAGCAGGGCCAGGGCGCTGCTGTGGAGGGAGGTGGCCAACCCCTCGCCCGTTACCCGCAGCGCATCTGCCATTGAAAGACGCCGGCCTGACTGGTTGGACGTGCACCACTTTATCCATTACCCATAGAAGGCCCCTTCTGGGTGCACGAGTCCCGGGCGCACGGCGTTCACAACCCGCTGCATCGTCTGGAGCGCCGCAAGGGCTCCTGCCCCGCTCAGGGCCCGGACAGTCGGGAGAGCGGCCTCGCCGAGGAAGGCCCTCGCGCTGCGCGCCCGGCCGCGCGAGCGGCGGCATGCGCCGCGTGGGCCTCCGCCACCGCGCCCGCGACCATGTCCCGCACGGTCGCCTCTTCTGCGCGGCGGCGGGCCAGGGCATGCGCCGGTCCGTTCCCCCGTCGGCGGGGCATTGTGTTGTGGGCCCTGCAATGCGCGGCGTTGGGTGGGGGTTGGGGCGCGAACAGGTGCAACAAGTGCGCCACAGATGTGGGGTCTTTCAGGTGCACGTGGATGCACAGGAGAGCAGCACCCGCGGGGCCCGCTTGGTGGTGCGTGGGGGTCCGTGCGCCCTGGATGCGCTGTTGTAGCTCCTCCTCCTCTGTGCGTCGGCGCGGGTCCGGGGGTGGCTCGGGCCAGGAGCAACTGGCCACTTGGGAGCACTGTGCGCACATGTTGGTGCCAGCCAGTACAGTGGAGGATACCGTATCGCACGCCCCGCAGATGTGGCGGGTGTGTGGGAGGTAGGAGGCCGGGGACCACGGGCCAAGGCGGCCGAGCCAGAGATCGTCCCGTCGCCGGCAGAGGGGTCTCGAGGCTCCAGCAGGCGGACGCAGACGCGGCGCCGGTAGTCTTGGCTCAGCATCTTCTGCCGGACCGCTCGCCACGTATCATCGGGGAGTACCCCGTGGTCCTGGAAGGCCGCTATGAGGTTATCACATTCCGGGCGGGGCTGCCCCTGGGCGGTCGTGATATAGGTGCGACGCCCGGGGAGGTGGGGTACGAGAGCGTCCCCTCAGCAACCATCCGCGTCGCCCCGGCGGAGGGGGATCAGCAGGGCGCCCTTGGCGACCGCCTCCCACCCCACCCTCAGCCCGTCATGGCCGTCCAGCTCACGGCGCAGCGCAACGCCGAGGTCGGTGGGGAGCGTGAGGAGTAGGGGTCCCGGAAGGTTGCGAAGCCGGGACAGGGCATCATCGTACGCAGGCACCCCTTTCCTGAAATCTGCCACCGTTCGCCGGGTGCCCCTTCATCGGGGGGAAATCACCAGACAGTAGCAGCGTCGCGCCCCCATCCACGTATCTCCGCGGCCCGGAGCATGCTGGCCGTGTGTAGCATGAGCTTGGGGGGGGAGGTTTACTCAGAGGAGCGAGGACACGTCGCCTGGCCACCCCATGTGGGGCTCCGGGGCCGCCCGCAGCCATTCCGTGGTCTCCGCGTCGCAGGGGCGCTCAGGGCCCGCCCAACGGATTATCGTGGGCCGCGGTCGGGTGTGTGGTCCCCCTCCTTCCAGCGGGAAGGCGGCGTACTGCGCAGCCGGGGCCCCTGGCGAGCGTGTTGTCGTACATCACGGGCTCCTCTCGTGCCCCCACTCCGCGCCCACAATGTGCGCCTCCCATGCGGTCATGGAGTTGCGTCCGATGATCCACGTTTGGAAGAGCGCGCCTCGGAGGTGCTTCGAGAAGCCCGCGGGTAGGTCCAAGTACGGATGGAGATTTTCCTTGGTGGGGCCCTCCAGAGTGCCGTTCACCAGGTGGAGGCAGGTTACGAAATCCCCGCTGGGGCGCGCGGGAGGGGGGGGACAGTGACCCTCCGTTGCTGTGAGGCGTGCGGAGAAATTGTTCTAGCCGGTGGTTGAGGAGCTCCCATGCGAAGTCCCCCAGTTGGAGCATGTGTTGGATGACCTTGTCCACGAAGGTCCCTTCAGGCGGGTCGTAGCTGGTAATTGTGCGGAGCTGTGCCTGTGCCGCGCTGGGCACCCGCCCAGAGCAGAAAATCTCCGTCCACTCCGCGCCGGCGGAGCGCCACGAGGCGACCCTTATCGCCGCCTTATCCCCGGGCGGGAGGTGTTGGGCCGCTTCTTGCACTGCCTGGCGGTAGTTTGGCCAGAGGAGCCGTGAATGGGTGCAGCCCACGTGCATGTGTACCGGGGTCTCTTCCGTGCCCCCACAGAGAAGGGATGGCTGTGGGAGGACGGATACGCCGGAGAGCCGCTTCCTCTGGGTGTGGAGCCTGCGTTGCGGCGGTGTGTGGCCGTCCCTGGCCTGTAGAGCCAGGAGGTTGGTGGCCGCCGCTGTGAGGTCCCGGGCGTGGACGTATGCCGTGGCGTGGGCCTGCCCAGTAGCGCGTGTCGTCGATGCGCCGACGCGTGGCCGTGTTGCACCTGCTGGGCCACTGCGCTAAGCGTCCGCATGGTGGAGGGCCATAGCTCGAGGTGGCCGTCATTGCCGGCGACAATGAGCTGGGCGTGGCAGGAACCCGGTGGCGTATTCTGTAGGACGGTGTCCTGGAACGCCGCCTGGTCTGCCTTGTGCAGCAGCGCGTCGCTGTGGTGGCAAGTGGCTCCGGCAAACCAGAAGGGGTGCTTGGTGTGCTGCCTGCGCACGCGCAGGCCGCCCTGAAGCCATTTTGGGGGCATCTGGTTGACTGCCTTCAGCGCAACGCAGGGACCCCTATGGTACATTCGTGGTCCAAGTGTCGCAGGAGGTGGAGTATGACTTCGGCGTCCACCGTGTGGACCCATGGCCTGTGGGTGCTGTGCTGCAGGGTGGGGGAGGCGGCCACCCCCTCCCCGCTCGGTACCGTGCCCGGGACGGCCAATGCCCACATGGGAGGCGAGGCTCGCTGCGAGGGCGACACTGGTGGCCTGTCTGCACGGGGCGGGGGCAGGCGGAGCACGGTACCGCGGCAGGAAACGCGGAGGGGCACAAACCGCGTGGAACGGCCCTACCGGCGCCCTGCACAGGTACCGCGCGCCGTGCGCGCCCCACACCGACAAGGGGGGGGGGGGGGGGGACATACAGCGCGGGAGCAAGAGCGCAAACATACAACGGGCAACCATCTCCCTACTCTTTAAATATGGTGAATTTTCCTTTTTCTGATTTTTTTTCCTTTTCTCCGCACTTTATTCTGGTCCACCGACCAGCGGGGTGTTCAGGTAACCATCTGGCCTCTGGTGCCAAACAGGGCAGTGCACTGCACCCAGATGTTCCTGGTCAGTGCCCAGGTCGAAACAAGAACAGGTTCATATACTATTTGTTTTATATACTTCTTATTGCTTTGGACTTCGGCTCGCCATGAACGCTCTTGCGCGTGGTTGGGCCGCTTTGAGTAATGCTCGCCGCCAACCCTGATGCATAAAAAAACACACAACGGGCACGCGGCGCGGACCCAAAGGGAAACCGGACAAAGCCCATAGAACGCACAGACCGCATGGAATGGTGCACCAGCAGGAGAAGGGAGGGGACACCTGGACGGGACAACCCGCAACACGCACCACGAGGAGCGCGAGGGAAGGCCGAGACACAAGGGGGGGGGGAGGGAAACCGGTACCACCCCGCCCCCCCCAGACCTGCCGCGAGTGCCGCGCACACACGACCAGGGCACTGCACCTGCCAAGGCATTAGTGGCGCACAGCGCTACACACTGGCCCCACGCTCAGGCAGCCTCCGCGCTAGCCCATGGAGGTCCCACTAGCAACACGCCAGTAGCATGGGCCTCGCAGCGCGGGCAGCCCGGGTGACCAAGCATTAGGGGGCCGACGTAGTGGGTAAGCGCCTGCAACGACAGTTGCTAAGTGACACACTGACCGGGGAGTGGCGAAATGGGGAAGCCGGGGAGGGACCGGGCCCCGAGCCCCGTGAAACCGGGGGACTCCGCCACCAGGCAGGAGGTCTGTCATGGAGGGCCCCCCACTACGTCCCGGTGCAGAAGATATCACCTGGCCCGACCAGGTGGCCCCCCGGGGCCCAAAGACGTCTAGTACCCGAAAACTCAAACCTCAAACCTCAAACCTGGTGGCGTGTCTGCAGGGCCCGCCCCCCGACGCATCGGAGGACGTGTGGCCCCAGGCCTCTGGGATCCAGTAGACGCAGTGCGGCTGAGCCATCCTGCATTGAGGGTGGTGGAGTCCCACCGGACGTCGGGGTGGCTGGGGGCCAGCTGGTCTACAGTCAGGGCCAACGTGTTGTCTGGACGGGCTGCCGGGTGACCGTGGAATGGGATGTCGGCCCCGGTGACGGTGCTCGCCCAGAACCGGAGCGCCGTTAGGCGCTCCCGCAGCCACGCTGGGCCCCAGCGGTGATGCACCACCACTTGTCTTGTGTCTTCGGGTCGGTCTTCTGGCGCATGCAGCGCCATGTGCGGGTCGTGCGGCACTCCGGTAGCCACCAGCAGGTTGGTGCCGCAGGGTAGTCCCCGGGGTGTGGGCTGGCCCGCCTCCCCCTGTACCACCACCCTTTCGGCCCAAAGCTGTGGTTGCTCCGCCGCCTGGGCGCACTGTAATGATCTTTGTGATCTTCTCTTTTGAGTGCTATTTTCCCCGTGATCTCCTTAGTGATTTCGAAATCCAAATGCGAATCCGGCAACGGCGCAGCACGTGATTGATCTCATAAATCACTACATAATTTCATCCCAGTGTTCTGCACAGTACACAAAATGAATTTGATTCAATAGTCTAATAATTGAATTGCATTGCACTGTGCTTTACATATCAGCATATGCACGCACGCGCGTTCACTAAACAATCGCGGTCTGCGCGCACGTGCTGAGTTTCATTACACTCCCTTCACAAGCCATGTGCAGGGTGCTGAGGCACCAGGCACAGGGCTGACAAGAGATATGATGGACCTCAGCACTGCACAAAAAAGACACTCAGAAAGCGTGCTGACACAAAAAAAAAGCCAAAAGGGACAACAACTCAATGCACACCTACAATAGTAAGCCGCCTACAAGTGTGAAACAACAGCTGCAGCAGTGGCTAAGCAAGTGCTGCACTACTTTTTGGGTGTCTATTGTTTTTCGAACACTGGGATGGTAATGATCTTGGAGATCTTCTCTCTGAGTGCTATTTCCCCCGTGATCTCCTTAGTGATTTCGAAATCCAAATGCGAATCCGGCAACGGCGCAGCACGTAATTGATCTCATAAATCACTACATAGTTTCATCCCAGTGTTCTGCACAGTACACAAAATGAATTTGATTCAATAGTTTAATAATTGAATTGCATTGCACTGTGCTTTACATATCAGCATATGCACGCACGCGCGTTCACTAAATGATCGCGGTCTGCGCGCACGTGCTGAGTTGCATTACAGCACTAGTTGTCTGTGGGTACCAACCACACCGGCGTCGGTGCGTGGGGTCGTGGGCGCAGGGGTTCGGGCCACGCCACGCCGGCGTTGGGCGCCTGGTGTTCGCCATTGACCAGCACCTCGCGGAGGATGTACATGAGGGCTGCCGGCGGGTGGTACGCCGTCCCCTGCGTGGGGGGGGATAGGTCGTCTTTACGGCAGTAAACTCCCACGAGGAGGTGCAGGACGCCCGGGGTCACCCGCCAGCCAGTCTGGGCGTCCTGCCTGGCCCTTGTGGTGTGCATGAGCCTGAGGCAAGGTCCCGCGTGCCAGTGGTGTGGAACAGGTTTACCAGGGAGTTGCGCCACCCGGGGTGCTCCGCAGGGCCTTGCACGTGACGGCAGTAGTGGAGTTGCTCGTTGGGGCACTGGTTGAGGCATTTTGCATCGCCGCTGGCGACGGATCGTCCTTGTCCGGGAAGGAGTGGTGGGGGCCGTGGTCCCCGTGCCAGGACGTCCCGTACGGCACCGTCAAGCGGCATGTATCGCGGTGTTGTAACTTGGCGGTGCGCAGCGTGACGGCAGTCCTTGGGGGGGACTGTAGCTGGATGTGGGCCGCTCTGGGGCACTTGATGGGGTTGTGGAGCCCGAAACCCAGGTTGACCAGGGCCCGGGAAATGCGATTGATACAATCGCCCCCAACCAGGGAGGCGAACTCCGGGAGGGGTACTGCACTTCGGGGCAGATTCCATCTGCGCCGGTGATCTCGCAGAACATCTGGGCGGCCTCGGCGTGCACAGAGGCCGCGCGGTGCTGGACCAGTGTGCCCACGAGGGCCACCGCCGCCTGATGGCACGGTGTGGGCACCCCTGTGAGCCCCAGGGTTCAGTCGTCCTGCAGGCTGTCGTGGGAGGCATCAAAGGCGTACCGCGCCCCGTCCTTCGCGACCTGTATGGTGATGTGGTCCAGGTGGTGCGCGGTGTCAGAGTGGTCAGCGGTGATGGGGTGACGTACTGGATCACCCCTCCCAGAAGCGAGGATGACATCCTCTACCACGTTGGACGGCGCGAGGGTGTTGAGGCACCAGTGGTGCACCGCGGCCAGGCGCAGGCGGTGTTTGCGCTGCAGGGAAAATTCCCCGTCCGGCTGCAGCTGGAGTCCCAAGTAGGGGACGGTGTCCGCTGCCGGCACCGAATGCCAGGGGTTTTTCAGGTGGGGGCAGAGGCGCAGCCGCAGGCCCGGAACCCCCTCCGTAGTGGCCATGGTGAAGCGGTACCCAGAACCCCATGGCTAGGGTAGGGCATACAACCGGTCTCCGGTCCGCTAACCCCATGTACGGAAGGGAAGACGCCCATTGACGCCCGGTGCGAGCCCGGCGGGAGCGTGTTCCGTGCCGTAAAGCCCCGCATCGGCAACCGATGCACCGCCAGCGGAGATTTATATATCAGAATATCAGGAATGAACAGGGTTTTATTTTCATATTGTTTCCGTTAATTTTTACGCTTCTGTTCTGATATTCACTGTTTTGACAGCTGGCGGTTGGTTCGCGACTTTAGCGTAACCGCCAGTTTAACTGTTATATACAGATATTTTAGCGCAAATCGTGACGAAGACTCTAAAGTCTTCAGGAATTGCATTGATGCATCCGCAATTTTAACATTCTACACTCGCAACCTTAATCCGAATTTTTCAGGATGTCGAAATCAGATTTTCGACTTCGACATCCCCGCACTTGATTTGACCTCTTTCGAGTGGACCTACGTGCTTCCCTATGCACGAATCAACTTTCCTTTTGTCTTGCCCTCCATTTGTCTTAGAGATATGGGCAAAAAAAAAGTTGATTCGTGAGGCCACTTGTGAGGGTCATATCTCGTGCCGCTTGCGAGGAATGACAATAAGGAAACGTGGGATGTATTCACAATACTCCCGACGTAATTTAGGAAGCATTATACGCCTTGCGTCTCCACACGTGCGCGCTAGAGTAATGGATCATGGTCAAGAGGGTAGAATTTGCGTTATAACTCTATGGCCATGATATTGCGTGCGTTAAGATAACTTTCGAGTGTAGGGCGCGAGTGTTGGTGTTGCATAGGAACTTTCCTTGAGTTCCTATGAGCGATGGACACAAAGTTATGCCCTTGGAGGGGCATGACATATCGTGGGGGGAGCCACCTTTTTGGGCAATATGTGGTATGTGCCATGTGTTGTGTTGCGTGCCCATTTGGCGGGTCCATCGCTCCAAGCCAAACCCGCCAATGGACCTCATATTGCGCAAGCCCCTTCTCCATACTCCCCAAGATCAACTGCAAGCCTAACCTTCGTGGAGGGAAGCTTGTGTGGCGATTCCAAAGCGATGCGTCCGGAGCAAGGTGTGTGTTTTGCAATTTTCCATATTTTCATGTGTCCACTTGGGAAGTAGCGCTCGTAACCTTTCAAAGCGCCCCGAGTGGAGCACATATGTGGAATCGAAGGTCATTGGTGTCAAGTCATTGTGTTTAGAAGGATTGGTCGATTACTCAATCCAAGCCGAAGATATTATAATATATTTGTGCGCCTTTCAAGGCACTTTTGGGTGTTTTTTCACCAATATTGCTGTTTTTTGCCCGTCATAATGTCAAGTGGCGACCGTGTATCTCAACGTTGCGCTCAATTGACATCATGACCCAAGTATGTTATGAGGGTACATACTTCGGTGCCCAACATATCTTGGACCCGGCGAATAACTCCTCTTGGGCTTGGCATACCGTGGCCGCCATGTTGGCGATTTGGGACTATCCCAAATCATGAACTCACTTGGCGACCCTGCCATTCCCAAAACCGGAGGAGTTGGGCGACGCCCAAAAGATATGTTGGACACATATGACTTGATACCATCCCTATGGCACACTCCGGTCCAAGTCGGGCATGTGCCTCATTTGCCCCAACCATGAGTGTGCGCATTTTTGGCCATTTTGAGCAATTTTCCACTTTCTCTGCCCGCCGTGCACTATGTTCAGCCCACCCGTGCACGCCGGACGCATGGACCAATGGACCATATATGACATGGGTGTTATGCATATTGGTCCCCATGGTTCACACACCACGTGGGCGAAGCGGAGCAACCTTCGTTAAGGTGCTAGCCCAAAGTGAGTGTGGGCAATTTTGCCATTTTGGTATTTGTGGACCCAATTGGGATTATCACCACGCCGAGTGGCATGGAGATCTTTGAGAGCCAAGGGCATGGGAGTCCCTGTCGGACTCCCGGTGGATCGCGTATGGAATGGCGGACAGGATCTCCAAGCTGGCGTGGAGATATACTATCGGGAGCACCCCCAAATTTTGGCTCATTTCGAGCAGCCAAAATGACCCCCTTTTGGGACCCCAATTACACCCCCCCGTGTGGTCAGTTGGCGGCCCCATATCTCTATGCCCACAGGGAGCCCGGACCTAATTTCAAGTTGTACACTCAGATATGAGTCCTAGGTCTTGCCTCCTACCCTGTAAGCCATTGGCCTCGCCCTGGCCGGGCGAGCCATGCGTGAAAATGATGCCAATTTTGGTGATTTTGGGCATCATGACCCCACTTGACGAACCCGTGGTGCCCTGATGCCTGGACCTCAGAGGGAACCAGGTTGGGTGAAGGCTCCAGGGAGTTTGTACTCGAAGGGCATAGGGTCAGCTGCCTCGTCCCTACCTCTGGCGGGTCCGAACGAGGGGTCATTTGTGGAGATTTTGGAGTTCATATCAGTTTGGGCTGAAACAGCCCATTTTCAGCAACCAACTCCTAGGGGATAATGGCGGGGCCATATCTCTGGCTCAGAGAGGAGTTGGGACCTGCCGTTGAATGAGCATGGGGAGTGACTGTCGGTTGGCCTTGGGGCCCCTTGGTGTTCAGGAACCTGCTTGTGGCTGGGCGGGACACCCCCCCTATTGGCAGGGTTTCAGGGTCCGGACTGAGCAGGGTATGGGTTGTGTTTGAGCCCCCGCCCCCACCAGCCACTGAGAGGGTCGGACCTTGGATTGGGATACGAGTTGGGACTGAGTGTCTATTGTCCTGTGATGCCCTTACCCCAGTCCAGTCTTAACCCCATGTGTACATATCCTGATGTGTTGCTGTACATACTTTCGTTCCCTCATTTCAGAGTGGCAAGGATTCTGAAACGCTTTGTCACATGACACGAGCGTAATGATGCCCTTGTGAGCGTAGTGCTTTGCCTGCCTGCTCACCTGTGCGTGTCACCCGCAGCATCCCGTGGCCGGCCCCCCATGGGAACGCGTCAAAAGCCTTTCACCGCCGCGGGGTTACCCATCCCTTGCGTGCCACTGGGGGCCACCAACCCCGAGCAGCACGGCGCAGCAGCTCGCAGCTCGCAGCGCGCAGCGCAGCGCAGCGGCTCGTAGCGCCGCCCAGCGACAGCGCCGAGTTCGTCACGGAGCCCGCAGCGCCGTCCAGAGCATCGCCCTGACCGCGCCGCGACCGTGAAGGAAGTGCAGGGACCAGAACTATGTCATCAACGAGTTCTATCGGCCGACCAGTAAGGCCGCACACCCAGTCGTGTCACCCACTTCCACAACCACCGACCGACCAGCACCGGCCGCACTCCCAGTCCAGTGCTGCAGCACCCGCCTCAACAAACACCACCAGGACTAGTTCGTTGAGCGGAACGAGTGCACACCAAGGACCTCAAGACCAAGTACGCCCCCCGCTGCCATGGTAAACTGGCAAGAAGCGGGTAAGACGTGGCCGCGGCCCCACCCCCATGCAGCGCACCTGCTGCGTGGGTTGGTTTGGGACCAGCACTACCGCCACAGCCACCCCCAGTGCGAAGGCGGCATGCCCGGGAGCTTCGAGGTCCGCACAGGCATGGCCCCCGACCGCCTGCAGGCCGTGGAGGACTGGCTGCGGGCGGAAGGGTTTGCCTTCCGCTTCCAGCAGAGGCGCTGGAGGACCTGGACCCGGCTGGACAGGCCCGGCGAAGGGCTGCGCCCCGACGGGATTGAGGAGGACGAGAACTCCAAGGAGTACCCGTCGGGCGCCTCCATCAATGTCTCCATGTGGGACATGATCGAAAAGAACTTCCCGGAACCGGAGAGCGAGCGCAGGCTGCAGGGCAGCAGCAGCAGCGCGTCTCCGGGGAAGGAGAAGCGGTCCGCCGGGGACAGGAAGCGGGACCGGAAGTGGCGGGAGTACCAGGAGTCCCTGGCCGCGGAAGCCGCCCAAGGCGCCAAGGGCGGAACCCCAGCCCCCAGTCCCCAACGGGCCAATGGCGGTTACCACCCCGGCTCCACCACCCTTGGCAACTACTTCCAAGTCGCCAAGCAGACCAAGGCCAAGCCCCGTCCGCTGCTCCTGAGGAAGTCAGGCCCCAGCAGCGACGTGGAGTCGGCCCACCGCGGGAGGATGCCGGCCGACCAGGCCAGCTCCAGCAGCAGCGTCGCTCCCGACCAAAGGGACGTGGCGCGCGCCTGTGAGCGCGCCTGTGGGGTGCCCTGCAACCTTCGGGTTGCCCGGCAACGGGCCACGCAGCGGAACGCTGCCGTGGAGGGCGCCGCGGGCATCGCCCAGCAGGAGGCTGCGGAGTGGGCGCATGGCATGGCCATCCACGCCACCACCGTGGCGGCCATTGCGGCCGGACTCACGGCCGTAGCCGCCCGTGAGGCAGCGATTGCCCAGGTCAAGAGTGAGTGGGCGGCAGCCGTCGAGGAAGCCCGCCTGACGCAGGAGGCCATTGCCTGCAAGGAGGCGGAGGTGAAGGCGCTGGAAGAGGCGCTTGCCCAAGAGAGGGCAAAGAAGGAGGCGGAGGAAAAGGGCCCACGCCGAAGCGACGGCCAAGGCCCAGGCGGACGCCGCCAAGAAGGACGCAATCGAGGCCGCGCGACGGAAGGTCGCTGAGGAGAGGGCCAAGACGGAGGCGGAGCTGGCGGCGTTGGAAGCGGACAAGGCTCGGCTGCAGCAGGCCCGGGAAGCCGAAGCGGCTCGTGCCCGGGAGGAAGCCGAAGCGCGAGCTGCTGCAGCCACAGCCGCCGCAATGGAGGAGGCAGAGGCCAAACTGCGCCGCGAGACTACCCCGGGAGGATCACGAGTGGAGACCCTTCGAAAGCTTTTCGAAGGGGACGCCTCCTCCAAGATGACGCTGGACGAGGCCGACACGGGCAGCAGTGGGAGCAGTGGCCCCACCGCCCACCGACGGAGGAAGGGTAAGCAGAAGACCCCCGAGAGGCCACGGAGGCCAGAGGGCGGACACCCCCACGACAGTGACCCCTTCTTCAACGCCAGCGACGGCAATGAACGAGGCCGCCGACATCGCCAACTGGTGGCTTGGACGGGCAGAGGAGGCGGAGACGTCCCCATGGAACCGGAAGGTGAGGATGAGGATCTCCCTCCTCCCTACCGGAGCTCGGAGTCTTCCGAGACCGAGACGCCCAGGTGGGGCGACATGGACGAGGATGACGACATGGACTTCGGCATCACGAAGAAGCGCCCATCCTCGGACCCACCGAGGCGACCCGGCGGTGACCCACCGGGACCCCCTGGCGGAGGACCATCAGGACCCCCTGGAGGACGCCCACCAAGTGGACCCCCTGGAGGCGGACCACCGGGCGGGGGAGGAATCCCTGGACCGGGCGGACCCGGCGGAGGCCCTCCTGGAGGACCCCCTGGGGACCCCGACGACCCACCAGGGAACGGCGACCCGGATACCACCTGGCGGTGGATTGTCTACCTCCGCAGGAGGGTCCAGTTCCTCGAGCGCGAGGTAGAAACGGGCAAGGGCGAGATGACTCGCATCGCCAGGGTCGCTGCGCGCGCGCACAGAGAGCTGGACATTGCCAGGGGCGAGACCAAGTCGCTGAACAAGGTCATCAGCGGCCTGCAGCAGAGGCTGGACGCGCTGGAAGCCCGTGGGAGCGTCGGCAGCGACCACCCACTCCTGGAGTCTGGCTCGTTGGACGACGGCTGGGGACCCGGACCAGGTCCAGGCAGACCCCACGCCCCCGGCGGAGCCCCGAGGAGTCGCCCCAGCGCCAGTGTCCCCTCTCTCACCGCCCCCTCTCACCACAGCGCGGGCCGCCGCAACGAGCGCGTGCCGCCCGGCAGTGGCAGTGAGGATTGGCGTGATGAGTGGCTCAGTTCGGACTACCACAACCGCCGTGCTCCACCGCGGACGCCTGTACGCCCCCGACGCCCGGCACCAGCCCCGGAGCCAATCCCAATGGCTGGACGACGTTATGGTAGACTCAGGGATGAGGTCCCCGGAGGAGACGTGGAGTGGGACGTCGGCGGAGGTGAGGACCTAAATCTGGACCTGGAGGAGTTCGACATCAGCCCGCCGCGCGGTGTACGACGGGAGGCCGCTGAACGCAGCCGCCGGCGCCGTGATGAGGAGGCATACATGGAAGGAGTACGGCGTGAACATCTGGGTTCAGCGTACATGGAGGAACCGCGGCGTAGCCACAGGGATTCCATGGAGGAGATGGACGTGGCGGCCGTGGGAGTCCGTGGGAGAGGCCGATGGGAACCTCGGTCGACCTCGCGGCCGGCGTTCATGGTCTCTAAGGCCGCGGATGCCGCCGTGTGGGAAGACTTGAAGGACATCAAGCCCCCCATGTACGACGGCAACCCCCTCAACCTCGACCGCTTCTTGGAGAAGCTGGACGATTGGGGGGTAACCGTTACTGAGGACATGCATCCCGCTGATGCGGAGAAGTATGTCTTCAGACGGTTCAGGTACCGCCTGCCGGTAGTGCTCCAAGAGCTATACTTCGTGGCGACCAAGGAGGGGAAAATCAAGACCCTCAAGGAAGCCAAGAAGTGGCTCAACGAGCAGGAGCGGGTGGACGCTCCGCAGGTGGCTGCCAAGCGGTGGAAGTCCATCAAGCTTCAGCATGATGGACGGGAGATTCGCCTACGGGACTGGCGAGACTTCCGAGGGCAACACACCCTCTTCCGCCGCAACGTGGAGGACTGGAACGAGGGTGACGAGCAGGCTCGCCTGCTCTCCATGCTGCCGGAAGCATGGATCAAGAGGGTCACCAAGGAGGAAGCCAAGAGGGCCAAGTCCAACCACACGGTCAAGATGATGCTCCCCAAAGAGTATCATACGAACGTGGTGGCTTGGACGAGGAGGAACGTGGCCCGGGATGTCAAACGGCACTCCCTGCGGAACGCTCTCCTCATCACCGTCTCGGGGGATCGCGAGAAGACCGCGATGTGGTGCCTTGACAAGTGTGAGTTGAGCGGCCAGAACATCCGTCTGCAGGCCATCCCGGCGCGGATGAGCTGCGACAAGATCCTGGAGTGGGTTGGACAGGAGGTGCTCAAGGAGTACCGGAACCTCCACCACACCTGCGGGTTGAGGCCCGGCGACCGCGACGTCAACTACGTTCGCGAGGGACCTGGCGGGGAAGCTGCCGTGGATCCAGCGGGAGCCGACGGCGATGAGACTCTCGTCGACGATGACGACGACGATGAGCCCGCCGAGGTGGCTGTTTGCGCCTTCGTGGCCAACAATTCGAGCGCGGGGAGCAAACCGGGAAACTGGAAGCCCCTGCAGCAGGGTTGGAGGAAGAAGGAGAAGAGGGACCCTCGCCGCATTGGCGACCCTCCGCTGTTCTTTGGGGAGTTCATACGAGCTCACCCTCAGGGCTGTTTCGTGTGTTATGGGAGGAAGCGAGGCTTCAACCATGACCACCGAACATGCCCCGTCCACCAGGCCGACACGGAGGCCTACAAGAAGGCGCACGGGTCGAAGAAGCGTGCACCTGGGGGTATCCGGGAGGCCAAAGTGGACGTGGACAAGGACAAGCTCTCCAAGCTGGTGTCGCAGGGGACCGAGTTGGCCAAGGAGATCCAGGAGATCAGGAGGAACTGGGTCCCCAGGTCGGACAACAAGAACAAGGAGAACAACCAGAACGACCAGAACAAGGACAAGAACAAGACGACTAGAAGGGGAAGGAAGAAGGGCGTCAACGAGGTTGATGCCGAGGAGACTGCCCCTACTTCCACAACCGACGCCCCCTAGCGGAGCCCCTGCAGCCAAGGGCCCCAGCTGGGGCGGTCGCAGGATGGTGACGTGGGAAGCGCCGAAGCATCCCAGTCGGGAGTCGATAAGCACAAAGGGACTGCCGCGGGCGGAAGGCCCGGTCCGGCACCCAGTGGCGGAGGCGGGCTGAGGGCAAGTGAAGGCACGAACCCTTGCACCCGTCCGTCCTTCGCGACCAAGAATGTGTTTGATGTACTTCAAGATCTATCCGAGAGTATGGGAGGATCACCCGGACCGCAGCTGGATGCTGCGGATGGGCAGCCTGAGCCCATTGTCCACGACCTGCACCAGTCGCTTGTCGAGCTTCTGGAACGGCCGGAGATCCTGATCCTGCACGCCGTGCGCCGAGTTGGGCGTGAGCGGCAGTTGCACCTTAAGGTCCGTGCCTTATGCGGGGAAGTGGAAAAGGTTTTCGACGTGTTGGTCGACACGGGAGCTCAAGTCAGCTTGGTCAAGGCTGGCCTACTTCCACCAGAGTGTCTGACCGACAGTCGGAAACCTGTCAGGCTGAAGGTGGCGAACGGCCAGTACATGGTGGGAGGCACGAAGGAAGCGGCCATTGGGCTGCAGTTCGTGAACCATCGTGAGCTGAGCCGCCCAGACCTCGGCAAGGAAATCCTCCTGCATGGTCGCTTCTACGAGGCCGAGATGGACTGGGACATGATTGTTGGGTACGACTTCATGATGGAGATGGACTCCGGCGTCCTCCCGGCCCAGGCCTCCATGACCCTGTACCAGGACGACCAACTCTCGTGGCTTTCGTCACCTGAGCACCATGTGGAATGCCAATGGATCCACCCCGAACGCAATCAGCTCGAAGTGGCCGCACTGGACACTGAGCCAACTGGTCTTGCAAACCAGGAGTACGGCGTAATGCCGGAAGTGGCGAGCCGAGTTGTCGCGGACTTGGGAGCTTCGGATCTGGCCCTGGATGCGTTCTCATCAGGAACCTCCGCCCATCTTCGGCTGTGTGAGAAGTACTGGAGCGCACAGGACTCCGCGTGGAAGAAGCACTGGGGTCCGCATCAGGGCTTGATGTGGATCCATTGCCCTCGATGGGACATTCCAAGAGCGATAGCGAAGATTCGCAAGGACCGCTCCAAGGCAGTGCTGGTTGTTCCTATGGGATGCACCGAGGAGGAAAGTACCCCACATTGGGTAGCCTCATTGACCAACATGACCTTAAACAAGGTCGTCCTACCGGCTGGAGAGAGTGTCTATAAGGACACTAAGGGACAGCCCATGCCACCCCAGAGATGGCCAACGGAATTCGACTATATGGATGGGCGCCTTGATCAGGCCGACGCGACGGACTTCGTGTGTGTCAATCGTATCATAGCAGAGCCCTGGCGGCAATGCTTTGCGGTTCCCCCTGTTGACATCGGAGAATCGGAAGACCCCCTCACTGAAGAGGAGTTGGATCTGGTTCAGGGGTATATTGATCAGCCCTTTCACGACTGGGGAAACCAGCGTGAGGGCAAGGGCCAGGACAGAGCCTGGTGGGAAGTGGACTCCATCGTCTCCGGTTCCTATGATGGGAATACCTTCGTACAGAGGGTGCTGGATCACATGTCCAGCCAGGACGAGCCGCCCGGCGGTAACCCACCCACCTACGGCGATCTATTCCGAGGCAAGACCAGACATGGACCTTTGGGCCACCTGGGAAGACCGCCTGAGCCGAAGACGAGCGGGGTCGCTACCCCTCAAGTAAGCTCCGTGGTCCAGGTGCCCGGAAAAGCCAAGGCGGAGTCCGATGATTGCCCCAAGATCCAGGCGTTGAGGGCCAGGCTGAAGCAGAAGTATGGGGACACCTTCTTCAGCGGAAAGCCTGTGTTTCCCCCACCGGTGCGTGGACCGTATGGCGAGGCCAAGATACGACTGAAGCAGGACCCCCGTGTGTATCGACACCGGGAGTTCGCCCTGAGGGGCGAGAGGAAAGAGGCCATGGAGAAGATCCTCCGGGACTTCATCGAGAGAGGCTGGCTTGGACCGTGCCACTCTGAGTGGGCCTCCCCCTGCTTCGTCGTCCCCAAGAAGGTGGCCGGTGAGTGGCGGCTCGTGGTCGACTACCGCGGCCTGAACGCCCAAACGCAGCATGACAGCTATACGCTGCCCCTCATTGAGGACATGCTGCAAAAACAACACCGGCGGAGGATCTTCACGGTGATTGACCTGAAACATGGTTATCATCAGATGCCTCTCGCCGAGGAGTCCCGTGCCTGCACCGCCATGAGCACCCCACTTGGACCTCTCCAGTGGAAGGTGATGCCCATGGGCGTTACCAACGGCAATGCGGCTTTTCAGCGGATGCTGGAGAACCTGCTTGAGCCGGTGCGTGACTGTGCGGACCCCTTCGTGGACGACGTGATCATCGCGTCCGGGGAACCCAGTATGAGCTACGAGGAGCTCCTGGAGGCACACGAGAGGGACGTCACTCGAGTGCTGGACCTTCTGGTTCGGCACAAGCTCACGGGCAGCAGTGACAAGGCCACCATTGCGGTAAGCGAGGTGGTCTTCGCTGGCCACGTAGTCGGGAACGGGCAGCGAAAGCCCATACCTGGCAAAGTGGCTGCAATTGAGCACTGGGAAAAGCCCAAGACGGTCTCTGAGCTACGGGCGTATCTGGGGTTCTGCAACTACTACTCGGGGTATATCAAGATGTATGCCGAGTATGCAGCCCCCATGACGACCATGCTCAAGGGCAACCGAGAGGAGACCAAGAAGGGGTCCAAGAAGGCTCTGGTCTGGACTGCTGAGTCCGACCGTACCTTTGAAGGGATGAAGCAGGCGCTGCTATCCGCAGTGGGTCTGCACCTCGTGGATCCCGACCAAGGGTTCGTCCTGCGCACCGACGCTTCCGACTACGCCGTAGGCGCTGTGTTGGAGCAAGTGCTTGACGACGGGAGGCACGTGCCCGTGGCCTTCTGGAGCCGAGTCTTGGCGGAAGGCCAGAGACGGCCGTGGACGCCCCGAGAAAAGGGGGCGTATGCCATCGTCATGGCTCTCAGGAAATGGGCTGGGTACATAGCCCTCCATCCCGTCACCGTCTGCACCGACCATCACAGTCTGCAGTCGTGGCACAAGGAGCACGTGGACAGCCCCTCAGGTCCCGCCTCCCGACGGGCAAGATGGCATGAGACCTTGGCCAAGTTCGATCTCACGGTTGTGTATATTCCTGGAAAGGATAGCACCTGGCGGACTGTCTCAGCAGGTGGGCCTATCCCGCCAGCAAGGGCATGACGGACATCTCTTACCATGGCGATGAGGCTGAGACCGCTGAAGCCAAGAGGATCATTGAAATGGAGCGCCTGATGGAGGAGGAGGGTGTGAAATGCTTCGTCGTCATGGCTGCGGATGCCCCCCTCGGAATGAGGATGGGCAGAGCGGTCAGAGTACTCGCCCCTGAGGGAGCTGAGTCCGACAAGCACCTCTTCCTGGAATCTTGCCTCCAGGACGACTGGACCGACGACTACGCCAAGTCTGAGGCCTTTCAGGCCGAGTATAGGGCTGTGACCGACCCTGATGACGGGCAGAAGTGGCGAAAGGGGCTGACTGAGGAAGATGGCAAGCTCTACTGGAATGGTAAGCTGCTAGTACCAGCGTCCCGAGTGCTTGAGCTTTTTGAAGCTTGGCACCACCACATGCTGCACCCAGGGGTCAAGAAGCAAGCCCTCGACATGCAGCGCCGGTTCGAGATCGACCACATCGTTCTCTACACCGCCATCAAGAAGGTCAGGAAGGGTTGTTCGGTCTGCCAGGCCTGCAATCCCGATAACCGGAACGTCAAGGGGGAAGTCCAATGGACCCCGGTTCCTGACCAGCCCATCGAGAGCGTGGCCATGGACGTCTTCTCCATGCCCGAAGTGCACATTGGCAAAGAGACCTTTGACTGTGTGGTTCTTTGGGTGGATCGCCACAGTGGCTACGTAGTAGCCGTTCCGGCACGCAAAAAGGGGTTCCTTGCCAAGGAAGTGGCAGTCATGATGATTCGTCATTGGCTGACCGTCTTTGACATCCCCCGCACCATTTGCAGTGACCGAGGGCCCCAGTTTACTGGTGGCTGGTTCAAGGCTATGTGTTCCCTCATGGGGATACGTCATGCCAAGAGCGTCGCCTATCTCAGCCGGTCTAACGGCCGTGCGGAAGTGGCTGGACGGCAGCTGTTCGAGAAGCTGCGCAAGATTCACATCACCAATCCACGGCGGAACTGGTTTGAGGAGATGTGGCCTGCTCTGAAGGCCCATCATGACACGCCCACTCCGGGTGGTTTGTCCCCTCACCAGATTCTGTTTGGCAGGGACCCCCTCGGTCGGGGACTTCCCTTGTCTTGTGATGGCATGGCTATGGATGCCAAGGAATTCTTCGCGCGGCAAGAGCAAACGGCGCGGGACATCCGCCAGCAGCTTGAGAAGGAGCATGCTGAGCGTCAGAAGTCCGCCCCAAGCTCGACAGCGCAGAAGTTCAGGGTGGGAGACCCGGTGTGGGTGATCAGACCCCGCCCTATGGGCACCCACCGCACCAAGACCTGGTTCACACCCGGAGAGGTGGTCCGCAGGATTGGTGAGGACACCTACCGCATCAAGGTGGGTCACGGACAGTTCCGCGAGCGCCACGAGAGTCAACTCCGTGTGCGGGAACCCGACCTCCGTGGCCAGCATGTGTCCCTGAGCTACGCCGCTCATGAGGCCGATTCGGACGACGACTATGCTGAGCAGGACGGCTATACAGTCGAGAAGATCCTTGCTCCGCGTCCGAACGCCTCGGCACCCGGAGGCCTGGAGTTCAAGGTTCGTTGGCGAGGCTATGGGCCGTCCCACGATACCTGGGAACCCGTCTCCTCGTTCGTGCCGCGGGTCAATACTCCCTTCATGGAGTACATTCGCAAGCACAAGACCAAGATCCATGTCTCGGACTTGGCAGCACTCACCCGGGCGATTGCAGCCAGGGGTGCCTGATCAGCGCCCTGAGCTCTCCCCTGATGCATTTTGAGCGCCTGTGAGGTCGACGGATCGTCCCATACTTGCTTGCTCTCTTCCATCTTTCGGTGACCTGCCATCAGAGTGGCCATATACCCCCCCTGCTGAATCCAGAGGAGGATGGCCCCTCTCTTCTTCTTTTCGTCACTCCCCCCCTGCTGAATCCTTGGGAAACCAGGTAGGGCGACTGACCTTCATATTTCTGAGCTCTTGGGGCCTTGAAGCCCATACGACGTTGCGCAACGGATGCCGCTGTCATCGCCATTGCGATTTTTGAGTGTGTGGTCTGGTCCCATGGCACTTGCGGGGTCCAGACCAGTCGACGTGTGTCTGCAGACTATATATGGCCTGGACTCAGGCGTTTTCCTGTCCACCCTCCTGCATATGCCTTATCCTAACCGTGGCGTGGTTTGGCGCTCTATCCAGAGTGTGTTTACACGGTTATTTACCCCGCTTATTGCTTGTTTTTCTGTTCCCCAGGATATGTGCATCTGTATGTCAGCCCGTCACCGAAGTATGGACTGTTTTTCCCCCCCGAGGGGATGCGAATCGACTACGAAGGCGTCTTGAGTCGCCGTTTACATGCACTTACATATGATCCAGCCTGGACCAGTACCTCAGTGCATATTCTTCTGTTTGAGTGCCCGTGATACCGTGTGCCCTATTCGCTGTGATGTGGAGATCCTGATGGCGCCAGGCGGGAAGCCCAGTTGCCTGACTACACTCCCAGCGGTCCGCCACTGTCAGTCCCAGTGTGAGCCTGCCGACTCGCAGACGCACTTGCAGTCGGATGGGGAAGGTTTGCCTGGGAAACTGGTGGTTTGAGGAGTCGACGCCTCCGCCCACACTGCATGAGGACTCCCTCATGTATGGCCTTCGTGGTAATAGGGCGAGGGAAAAGACAGCCTTGACGCCCGATCCCTTAAGGAGGAGCTCGTTCGGCTGTACCACTCTGGACTCGCGTCATATGGATATGGACATGGTGCGCCCGAGGAAGGACCCGTGGGGACTCTCCCCCAGCCGGCGGGCCTTGGGAAGCTTGGGGTAGCCTGATGGATCTTTGTGGTCGCTTTTGACCTGTGGGACCACCTCAGTCGTCGTGTGACGCCTATGTTGGCCGTGTATGCCACTGCCACTGTGGTGGTGACCGTCGCAGCCGGCACCCGGTGCGCCTGGTATGGGTTAACGGGTCCTTTGGATGCCGAACAATCGCCGCCAGGACCCGGGACTTGATACTTGATACTATACTTGCAGTTACTAACGATTACAGCACCGTACCTGTCTTACTGTGGGATTTGGGCAGCCTAACCTGCGAATCAGCCTGAAGTGAGGATGTGACGCCCCCCCCCCCTTCAGGGGATGGTCCTGGGTACCCGCTGCCATGCGTGGGTGTTATCGAGCCCCCCCCAGGTTTGCTCTAAGGAGGGGGGTGAAGCGGTACCCAGAACCCCATGGCTAGGGTAGGGCATACAACCGGTCTCCGGCCCACTAACCCTATGTACGGAAGGGAAGACGCCCGTTGACGCCCGGTGCGAGCCCGGCGGGAGCGTGTTCCGTGCCGTAAAGCCCCGCATCGGCAACTGATGCACCGCCAGCGGAGATTTATATATCAGAATATCAGGAATCAACAGGGTTTTATTTTCATATTGTTTCCGTTAATTTTTACGCTTCCGTTCTGATATTCACTGTTTTGACAGCTGGCGGTTGGTTCGCGACTTTGGCGTAACCGCCAGTTTAACTGTTATATACAGATATTTTAGCGCAAATCGTGACGAAGACTCTAAAGTCTTCAGGAATTGCATTGATGCATCCGCAATTTTCACATTCTACACTCGCAACCTTAATCCGAATTTTTCAGGATGTCGAAATCGGATTTTCGACTTCGACATCCCCGCACTTGTTTTGACCTCTTTCGAGTGGACCTACGTGCTTCCCTATGCACGAATCAACTTTCCTTTTGTCTTGCCCTCCATTTGTCTTAGAGATATGGGCAAAACAAAGTTGATTCGTGAGGCAACTTGTGAGGGTCATATCTCGTGCCGCTTGCGAGGAATGACAATAAAGAAACGTGGGATGTATTCACAATACTCCCGACGTAATTTAGGAAGCATTATACGCCTTGCGTCTCCACACGTGCGCGCTAGAGTAATGGATCATGGTCAAGAGGGTAGAGTTTGCGTTATAACTCTATGGCCATGATATTGCGTGCGTTAAGATAACTTTGAGTGTAGGGCGCGAGTGTTGGTGTTGCATAGGAACTTTCCTTGAGTTCCTATGAGCGATGGACACAAAGTTATGCCCTTGGAGGGGCATGACATATCGTGGGGGGAGCCACCTTTTTGGGCAATATGTGGTATGTGCCATGTGTTGTGTTGCGTGCCCATTTGGCGGGTCCATCGCTACAAGCCAAACCCGCCAATGGACCTCATATTGCGCAAGCCCTTTCTCCATACTCTCCACGATCAATTGCAAGCCGAACCTTCGTGGAGGGAAGCTTGTGTGGCGATCCCAAAGCGATGCGTTGGGAGCAAGGTGTGTGTTTTGCAATTTTCCATATTTTCATGTGCCCACTTGGGAAGTAGCGCTCGTAACCTTTCAAAGCGCCCCGAGTGGAGCACATATGTGGAATCGAAGGTCATTGGTGTCAAGTCATTGTGTTTAGAAGGATTGGTCGATTACTCAATCCAAGCCGAAGATATTATAATATATTTGTGCGCCTTTCAAGGCACTTTTGGGTGTTTTTTCACCAATATTGCTGTTTTTTGCCCGTCATGATGTCAAGTGGCGACCGTGTATCTCAACGTTGCGCTCAATTGACATCATGACCCAAGTATGTTATGAGGGTACATACTTCGGTGCCCAACATATCTTGAACCCGGCGAATAACTCCTCTTGGGCTTGGCATACTGTGGCCGCCATGTTGGCGATTTGGGACTATCCCAAATCATGGGCTCACTTGGCGACCCTGCCATTCCCAAAACCGGAGGAGTTGGGCGACGCCCAAAAGATATGTTGGACACATATCACTTGATACCAATCCTATGGCACACAAATGGTCCAAGTCGGGCATGTGCCTCATTTGCCCCAACCATGAGTGTGCGCATTTTTGGCCATTTTGAGCAATTTTCCACTTTCTCTGCCCGCCGTGCACTATGTTCAGCCCACCTGTGCACGCCGGACGCATGGACCAATGGACCATATATGACATGGGTGTTATGCATATTGGTCCCCATGGTTCACACACCACGTGGGCGAAGCGGAGCAACCTTCGTTAAGGTGCTAGCCCAAAGTGAGTGTGGGCAATTTTGCCATTTTGGTATTTGTGGACCCAATTAAGATTGTCACCACGCCGGGTGGCATGGAGATCTTTGAGAGCCAAGGGCATGGGAGTCCTTGTCGGACTCCCGGTGGATCGCGTATGGAATGGCGGACCGGATCTCCAAGCCGGCGTGGAGATATACTATCGGGAGCACCCCCAAATTTTGGCTCATTTCGAGCAGCCAAAATGACCCCCTTTTGGGACCCCAATTACACCCCCCCGTGTGGTCAGTTGGCGGCCCCATATCTCTATGCCCACAGGGAGCCCGGACCTAATTTCAAGTTGTACATTCAGATATGAGTCCTAGGTCCTGCCTCCTACCCTGTGAGCCATTGGCCTCGCTCTGGCCGGGCGAGCCATGCGTGAAAATGATGCCAATTTTGGTGATTTTGGGCATCATGACCCCACTTGACGAACCCGTGGTGCCCTGATGCCGGGACCTCAGAGGGAACCAGGTTGGGTGAAGGCTCCAGGGAGTTTGTACTCGAAGGACATAGGGTCAGTTGCCTCGCCCCTACCTCTGGCGGGTCCGAACGAGGGGTCAATTTTGGAGATTTTGGAGTTAATATCAGTTTGGGCTGAAACAGCCCATTTTCAGCAACCAACTCCTAGGGGATAATGGCGGGGCCATATCTCTGGCTCAGAGAGGAGTTGGGACCTGCCGTTAAATGAACATAGGAGGCTACTGTCGGTTGGCCCTGGAGCTGCTTGGTTTCCAGGGACTCGCCTGTGGCTGGGCGGGACGATCCCCCTATTGGCAGGGTTTCAGGGTCCGGACTGAGCAGGGCATGGGTTGTGTTTGAGCCCCCGCCCCCACTAGCCACTGAGAGGGTCGGACCTGGGATTGGGATACGAGTTGGGACTGAGTGTCTATTGTCCTGTGATGCCCTTACCCCAGTCCAATCTTAACCCCATGTGTACATATCCTGATGTGTTGCTGTACATACTTTCGTTCCCTCATTTCAGAGTGGCAAGGATTCTGAAACGCTTTGTCACATGACACGAGCGTAATGATGCCCCTGTGAGCGTAGTGCTTTGCCTGCCTGCTCACCTGTGCGTGTCACCCGCAGCGTCCCGTGGCCGGCCCCCCACGGGAACGCGGCAATGGTGCACTTGCGGTGATTCAGCTCCATGCCCATCATCCCCAGGTACGCGGCCGGCGCCTCTACGCCCTCAACGAAGTGCTGCAGCGTGTGGGGCACTACCAGCAGGTCGTTCATATACGCGTGGATGAGGCCTCTGTCGGCCTCTCCTGGCGGGCGTAGGCTGTGCCCCTGGGCCCCTAGCACAGGCTCCAGGAGGAGGGCATACAACAGGGGGCTCTCAGGATTCCCCTGCCAGACGCCGCGCAGCATGTGAACTGGCTGCGTCAGCCCGTGTGCCGTGGCAATGCGCAGCTGGGCCGCCGTGTGGAGGAACAGCAGGAGGTCGATGACCTGCGGCGGCATTGAGAGGTGGCGCAGGATGAGATGGAGTGTGCCGTGCAGGGCGGTGTTGAAGGCCTTGCGGGCGTCGAAGGAGAAGACGTAGTTGGGCTTCTGCCGCTGGAGCTGCCGTTGCACCATGAACAGGGGGGGCCTGGTGTGGAGCCGGGGAGGGCCCCCTGCTGCCAGTCGCTGACCACACCGTATCGGGTGAGCACCTCCGCGATCCGTTGGGTGAGGGGGCCGGTGAGCAGCTTCATGTCAACCTGCCCCAGGGCTATGGGCCGGTAGTCGTGCAGCTTGGCGGAGCCCGGAGCCTTGGGACTGAGCCAAATGTGCGCATCTCTCGCGGGGCGCCACAGAGGATTGCCCTATGGGAGTGGATTAGGAGCCACTGCATGGGTGCTGGGAGGACTTTGATGAAGCGGGCTTCTATGTTGTTTGGGCTCGGGGCCTTGCCATCGGCTTTGTCCAGTTCGGACTGCAGGTCCCGCATGGAGTACTGTTGGACCTGGGCCCACGCCCCCTCCGGAACCTGGGGCATGCGGCGGCTGACGACCGCGTGGAAGCTGGGGAAGTCCACTGGGCGCTTGTTGTACAGCTGCCGCCAGAAGGCGGGGACCACGGGCACCACGTCATGGTCCTCTGTCAGGAGCGTTTCGGTGTTGGGGACCCGTACGTCCCAGAGGCCCGACAGGCCCGCGGCCTCCACTTTGATTTTCCCCCCATGACCTTCAATCGCAGGACTGTGTGCTGGGCGTGGCGGCGCAAAAAGCCCTTGATGGCGCGCTTGCGGTCGGCCACGAGGAGCGCGCGGAGGTGGCGATGTCCTCCTGTAGGGCGGCCGCCTGCCTCTCCAGTTCCTTCTGTAGTTGGCCCTGCGCGGCGGGGCAGACCCCCACCGACGCACGTCTTATCGTCTTCCCCAGCCAGATCGCGCCCTCGGAGTGGACATTGTGTCGGGCTGCGTTCGCCTGATATGCCGCCAGCGCACACGCCGCTGGGGTGTTGTACCGGAGGATCGCCGCTTAGGGCCGCTTCCTGCTTTCGGGGGGGTCCCCGCCCATCGGGTCTGACCCTGCTGGTGGTGATTGTCGGCGTCCGACCACGCGCGCTGGGGCGTCGTGCGCCGCGTGGAGGTGTTCAAACACCTTGTCCATGGCCGCTGCGCGCATGGACCCGTAGGTGTGCCGCTCGGTGGGGCCCAGCCAGGGCGCTAGGGAGGGGCGCTTGTGCGGCAGTGACCGCCGCCCACAGACAGCGCTGGACGGGTGCAGCATCAGGGTTGTACAGGAGGAGGCGGCCCTCCGTGTGGCTGTAGGGGGTAGGACAAGGCGGACTGGGAGGTGGTCAGACCCGACTACCTGGGGGTGCGTCACGCCGCGGGCCCAGACGCTCTTCCGAAGGGACCACGGCAGGAGGGGCTCGTTGACCAGGAAGCTGTCCACACTGAGTCGGGACGGCTGGATTGTGGACGTCATATCCTCTGCCCCGCCTGCCGTGGCCCCCTGTAAGCCGCAGGCCACCCAGCCCGATCGGAAGTGCTCCATGGCCGGGTTGGTTGGGGCATCCATGTAGACGTTGATGTCGCCGGCGACGTTCACCAGGTGCCGCCAACCGAGGCTGCGCGCCGTGGCGTACATTTGTATGGTGGTCCAGAACGCCGCCCGTCCTGCCCAGGGGGAGCAGCCCGCCTGCGGTCCGTCGACGTTGATGAGGGTGAGGCCACCTTTGTCCGTGCGGATTTTCAGGGCTCCGGCTTTGCTGGGAAGGAGTTCTGTGAAGCCAAGCACCTCGTGCTCGACAACGTACCTGCTGCTGACTGCAGTGAGGAGGCCTCCCAACCGCGAGGTGGAGCCCGTCTCCGCCAGGCGGCTGCTGAGGAAGGGGGTATACCCCTTGTCCCTGAGTGCCGCGGCCACGTGCATCTCTTGCGCCCCGGTGGCGATCCCTGTTTACTGGAGCATTATGGCAGGCCCCCCTCCTGGGGTAGCATGCCTGTGGTGAGGTGCTACTTGTCGGTGCAGGCTGCCGGCCCCCGTCGCCGTCGGAGGGTGTTGCGGTGGGATCAATCCGGCGGGACGAGGCCGTTGTGCAGGTTCAACGTGAGAAGGCAGAGGGCGTTGCCCGCCGTGTATTCCTGGTGTCAGCTGTCCTTCACGGGCGGTGGCAACGCGGGGTCCGCTGAAGCTGCCAGGTCCCGAGGGGACGCAGGGGCCAGGGGGTCCAGGGACCCTGCCCCCAGGGGGGCCCAAAGGGGGGTCGCGGCCCGCCCCAGGGGAATGGATCTTTGGTGGGCCACATCGCTTTCCCCTGCGTTTGTGTCGGCCGGTGCCGGCCCCTCTTATGGGGGGGCAGTGGCCGCAGCCTCTTCCCCCTTCGGGACCGCCGCGTTGCCGGGCGCTGGGGGGGGGGGGGGGGCACTGGGCGTAGGGGGCGTGCCACGGGATCGTTGCGCCTTCCCTTGGGGGATGCGGGAGGCCGCCTCCCTGTCTTCTGCAGGGGCGGCTGCATGCACCGCGTGCCATGCCAGGTGCTCCATCATCGCCCTGCTTGTGTAGAACTTGTCTGCACAGAAGGGGGATTTGGCGAGATCCGTGGTGCCCTCCCCGGGGGCAGAGGCACCGACTTGTGGACGGAGCTCTCCGTTGCCTGGTTGAAGGGTAGGTTGGCCAGCGGGACCGTGTGCGTCGCCAGTGTGCGGTCAGGAGCCGACTTATCGAGGGCCCTCACCGTTGGCACGGGTCGGAGGCCGCGGATGGCGGTGTGCTGCGCGTCCGCCTGTAGCCACTCCTGCCATTGTGTTGGGCCGATTTGGCGGTCGGGCTTGCTCCTCCACTGCAGGTCGTGGAAGGCATGGAGCCAGTGGTACACCGTGGTCGGGACCGCCAGTTGGAGCTCCAGGTCCATGGGGAGCAGCGTCGCCTCCGGCCACACCCCCGGCTTTGCCGCCCTGGCGTGGTCCTTGAGGCGGGCCTGGAGCATGAGGGCGTGGTGGTCTCCCTCCCGCAGCGCCTTGATGATCATGCGGGCGCAGTCGGCTACGCGGATTGTGGCCTCAGGTCCCTGCAGGCGCTGGGGGTTGCAGATGGCGATGTGCGCGTCTGCTGGGCTGACCGTGCTGACTACCCATTTTCGGCTCTGCTGCCCACGTTGCGCCACCGCGAGGGTAGCTGCCGGCCGGGCGTGCGTGATGGGCCCTGCGTGGAAGTCTGCGACGTCCGTCGTTCAAACGGCGTCGCCGTGCCACGAGACCCGCAGGTGTTCCACCTGGTCGGGGCTCCAGACCAGCATGGGGGGGCTGGCCCATCCCGGTTCCTGCTGCCTGCTGGGGGTGCAGATGGTGTGCAGCAGGATTGCTAGTGGCCAGGGGTCCGCCACCAGGTAGTAGGCCTGGGTGCGCACCTGCTGCCGACCCACCTGGGGCGGAAAGGCCCCTTGCCTTCCGGTGCGATGCCAGATGATCCGCTTGCCTTCGGCTAAGGCGTGCGAGCGGTAGCCCCTGGCATGGCGATGCAGAACAGCCTGGTAGCCCGCCGTCTGCATCACCCGCGCTTCCCCCTGCTGGGGCCCGGGGGGGGGGGGGCGTTCCGCCGTTCCTGTCTCGAACGCGGGTGCGCTCAGGCAGCCTGGCGCGCCAAGGATAAGGCGCTTTGTGTTCTGGTCCCTGGATGCTGCACGTGATCTGTGTGGGGCCATTGTGGTAGATGAAGCTTTCTCCGCCATCCGCCAGCAGTGCCGCTGCGACGACGTACAGCTGTTCCGCCGTGAGGGGCGCCGTTGGCGTGTGGGTCGCGGCGGGTTGGCGGGGCCGCCCCTCCTGGCGGAGGACATGGGGCAGGAAGTGCGCTGGCCAGACCGCCACTGCTCCCATGGTAACGGCTGCCACCGTGGACGCCAACGCTGTACGGTCCGCCGGTCTGTACTGCCGGGGTCGGCTGGTGTCCCGGGCGAGGTGCATACAGGCTGTGGTCCAGGCCGCCACTCCCCGGTTCGGCTCTGTCCGCGTTGCGGCGCCCCCTCTGCTGCAGTGCTGTGGTCGCGTCGCGTGGGGATCCCTGTAGTAGCGGCTCCTGGCCCTGTTCCTGCTGGAGGGCGGGCGGGGGCGGCTGTGGGAAGCTCTGCGCGCCCAGCCGCTCTGGGTTTGAGGCATACGGGTCCTGTCGGCGGTGTTCCGGGGCCGCCTGCGGGAGGAAGAGGAGCTGGTGCAAGTATGAGTGGCCTTGCGCAGGGGATGGGTTGCGGAGGGTCAGCCACTGTTCCACCACGCCTCCCGCGTTGGCGGCCTCACCGCCGCGCTGTAGGGCTAGGCGGGCGAGCCGGTTGGAAGTGCCTGCTGGCCGGAGGTGGGCCTGCGGGTAGAGTACCCGCAGGGGTGCCAGTGCTAGGTCCAGCACCTCGTTGTTGGGCTGTTTCGTTTGGGCCGATGCCCTGTGTAGGGTGTGGCGGATTCTTGGTGTGGGCGCCGTGAGTTGCTCAAGCACCCGTCCTGGCGGGTAGCGTGCGCCTGGGGCCGTTATCCCGTCCCTGCAGTGGCGCGGCAGCGGGCGCCACTCCTCGCGGGTGAGGGCTAAGGGGGGCACCGTCCGTAGGAGGTGGTGGCACGCCGGCGGTGGTCGCATGGGGTGTGGGGCGGTAGCCGTAATCCACCGGCACACCGAATCAGGCACGATCGCCCCCCACTCCACGTTTCCCGTGCCTTTGATGTGGAGCAAGGCCTGCCCCTGCACCATCGGGAACTATGGGCACTGGCGTTCGTTCTCTGTCCACCGAACACAGGCCGCTGATGCCTGCAGGCTGCAGAGCGGGGCGCCGGGCAACTGGGGCAGAGGGAAAGTTCCTTTGACGGCTTTGCTGGCGTGGGCAAGTACGAAAGTAGAGGGACCCAGGGGTCTGGCAGCGATTGTGCCTCCGGGGCGTCCCATCTGCACCCTGACCCTGGCGGGGCGGCCGGGACCGTGCCTGTCTGCAGCAACGAACGCGGTCATTGTTCAGGGTGCCTCTGGAGGGTCGCTGCGAGGCTGAGTCAATCCACTCCGGGAGCCACTAGGAGGTCGCCCTTGGGTCTGCGCCAGGGGAAGGCCTGGTCCACTGGCGAGGTGTGGAGATTGCGGGCAATGTCCTCCGTGTTGTCCGTCGGGGTCCCTTGCGGCGCCAGGTGCCACATGATGGTGAGTATGCCCATGTGGAGAAGGACCACTCCTGTTGTGGGTTGTACACCTGGATGGTCCAGTGCGGGCTCGCACGCCGCACCCGGGACGTGTGGAGTACACCGCGGACCATGTCCTTGGCCAGAACCAGCACCATCCCCGTTGGGTCCATGATGAGCCCCTCTGCCGGTCCACCGTGGCGACGCCGGGTGTCTAGGGCCACTTTCGTCTGCCCTGCGTAGGCAACCCGGTCGACGGCCTCCTGGATGTTCACGCTGCCGCGCGTCGTCTCATCCTGGATCCAGCCCTGCGCCGCGCCGTAGCGCAGGGCGGCGCGTGCGGCAGCGTGTCCCACCGCGGGCAGAGCCCCGTTGTCGGCGGCGGGCCAGGGCTGTTGCTTGGGGAACCTGCCCTCTCCGGTGCGGTGCCCCCCTTTCCATGCGGGGGGCGGGGCGGGCTGCGCTGGTTTGCCGTCTGCGGGTGCCGTTGGGATCACCTCCACGTCGGAGTCAGGGTCTGTGTCCTCCTGGGGAGAGCCCCTGCCGCGGCTCCGGAGTCCTAGCACTCTGATGACCTTGTGCGCCTCGTCCAACGTGGGAGATGGGGGGCGTGTGTTGCGTGGGGCCCTTGGCTCCGCCATTGTTGTGTCGCTGTGCCTGAGAGCAGGGAGGAGGTTCGGGTCCACTGTGGCCCTTCGGTGCCTGTCTGCTGCAGCCCTGCGGGCGGTGCCCGCGTCCCTCCAGGCGGGCTACAGGCACCGCGTTGTTGTAATGTGTAGTACTGAATGCTGACAGATCGCCGTAGATAACTGACAGATGGCCGCTGATTGCAGACAGATCGTCACACCTGAGGGTAGCGCTACAGGAATGTAAGTCGCGACGACCAGAGATTGTCAGGAATGAAGAGAGAAGAAAGGAATTACAGGTAAATTTCGAACATTTTAATAGTCAGCGAGTTGCATGGATCGTTCCGATTTCAAGGCTGCTTCACTGACAGGTGCGAGAAGCAAATGAGATTCCAGGGTACATGGAGTCAAACACCTCCTTTCCCCTCTCTGTCTTTTTCGGACTCTCTCTCTCTTTTCACTAATGGCGAGTGTTGCTGTGTAGTTTGCGTGCGTAGCGCGCTCACTCAGATACCTACGGGGCTACCTACTGTCAAGTTGAGTTATTGTTGAGTGTTAAGTGTAGTTGTGTTCGTTGTTTGTTGTCGTCCGTTTTGTCAGTTTATTTTTGCCGGCGTTGGTATGTCTACCACATTCGGAGAGTTTTAAACATAGTTTAAAAGCTTTCGGCTAAACTAGATCCTGCACGAGGATAGTTAGTGTAAGCGAGCTTGAACCCCACTTCCCCTTCCAAGGGTACCCTCGCTTCCACCAACTATCTGTCGCCTTTTATAGGTTCGTGTAGGGTTGCCCCCTCGCTCCTCCCCTCGGTGCCGTCGGACAGGGGGCGTCCGTTTACAGACAGCTTGTCTACAGCATGCGAAGATTGATCGCCCAGCTTTTCCGTCAGTTTACCTTACTATGTGTTTGTTACTTCTCTCTCCTCTCTTTCCTTGCGTCTTTGCATTTCCATATTTCATTGCAAAGGTGGATTTTGGATGAGAGAATCACCGAACACATGTACTTTGCTTGCAATGTCATTTTGTCATGTGGTCTTTCATTGTTGGTGAGAAGTTATCAAACATGATGTGCATATGAATTTGATTCATTGACATATGACATTTTTTGCAAGAATAATCGTTTGGGTAAGACTGGCTTTCGTGTAGAATTAATATTATGCATGGCATGTTTTCATAATGGAGTTCGCTTCTCCTTTGCGTTAAGAGAGAAGGCTTCATTGTATTTTGCACATGTGTGTGCTCCTTTGTGAGCAGGATCGTGTATTTACAATATTTTATCAATTGAATCAAGCAAATTCAATTCAAGTCAATTCCAGTCAATCCAAGTCGATTCAATTCAACTCCGAGTTCATCCCCAAACTAATTGGGAAGTGGAGCTTCTTCAAACACGGATTGTGGGACTCATTCAAGTACGCTTTCAGTCATTTTATTGTCTTGTTGAGTGTCAGGGGTCTCGATTGAGGTTGGAGTTATTTCCAATTTTAATTGTAAAAGGAGATTTATTTTTATTTCAAGAATGGGGCCCATTAGCGATAGTGAAGCTGCAATGGAAAGTGTTAGTAAAGATAGCACAAGTACATTACATGGTAGCAGTTCGTTTGGTTCTGCGCCACATCAAATTTCGCCAACTCCGCGCAAATCGTTTCCGTAAGTTAAAAAACCCGTTTTGGGTGAAGATGAGGATTTTGAGCTGACCCGAACCCCCGTGAAGTCGTCGTCCGTTGGTTTCTCGGTGCGTCATTCCCCATCACACGACATGGGCAAGGACGAAGAAGGGATGGTGAATCGTCATGTGAGCTTTGGGGTGAATGAGAAGTCCAAGGGAGAGAAAAGAATGGATTATCCAACACAAAAGAAAAGACGGCGCGAGCATGATTTTCATGACACTGCGTTCATGACGGAAGACATGGAGACCATGATGTCCAAGATCATCAAGAAAATGATGATGCGGAAACCGAAGTCAACATCAACGAGGACATCGGCGCCGGGCATACATATGGACGAGGTCACATCAAGTATGCGGGTTTGGGAAGCAAGTATGCGGGCGTTGGAGACAAGGGTACAAACCATTGAGACGGCGACGGTTGAGGAAATGAAAGGAGATTTGCGGCAAATTCAGGACCAATTGAAGACAACGAATATCGATGAGGAGCGTGTGAATTCGATAAGGATGACACATCAGAAATTCGGGGAGAGGAAGATGAATTCGGTGAAACAAGATGTGGGTCAGCTCAGAAGAATCAACAAAAGCCCGAGGAGCATGCAAGAAATGGCAGAGCTCAATGACCACGTGGGGTTGATGAAACAAAGAGTTGAAGGTATTGATAAAGAATTCAAAAGGGATTTCGATCGTGTGGAAAGGGAATACAAGGAAGGGAATGCCCACATCGCTCGTGAAGTTCAAGAACTTAAAAATTCGGTGAACACTAGGATCAACCAGGCTTGTGAACAAGTTCAATACGGGAAGTTGGAGAATCAAAAGCTACACGGAGAGACATCCAATATAACCAAGGATTCATTGGGAAAAATACAACGTTAAATGGAGGTGATGACACGCAAAGTAGAGGAAAGTGCGAAGGCGTATGAAGTGCAAGTTCAAATGCAATGACAGGAGGACTGGCTTAAAGAATTGCATACAATTACCGACAACATGAAGGAGCACTTTACCAAGGATAACGCTCAGTTGGAGGAATGGATCTTGCAAGTCAAACGGCTTGTAGATCAACGACCACATGTGTCCGTGGAGTAGAGTAAAACAAGACGGGGCGATGAGGCCTTGGAAGATCAACGGGTGAGCCGAATGCAAAATCTGGCAGATCAAGTGAGAAAAACCGAGAGGACCTTTCATCAATCTTTGGGAGAGCAGCAAAAGGTGCAAAAGGAAGTTACTCGTGCATGTTCAGAAGTCCAGGACACGGAGAAACGGATGCAAGCCCAGGTGACGGAGATAACTGCCCTGGTTGCGGAGACGGTGCGAGACCATGGAAACAAGATGCATGAGATGTCCGTGGCGAGTGAGGACTTGATGGCCAGAGTGGAAAGCCAGGAGAGGGTGGCGACCCGGGTGCTTGAAAAGCCACAGGATCTCATGCCGAAGATGCAGGATTTGGCAAAGGAGTGCAGAGCAGTAGTACTCACGATACGAGAGCATGACACAGGACCCTAGGAGACAGGACACCAACGGATGTTCACCAAAGAATATGTGCAGAAGTTCGAAGAACAATTGCGCAGCATTAGGGAGAATGGAGGCAAGCTGGAGAAGGAAATTCAAGGAGTGCAGCAGAAGCTGGTACACGCCCAGGAGGTGATTCAATCTGAGCGAGCGGAGGTTGCACAGGTACGTGAACAAATCAAGAACATGCAACAGGGATGTTCGGACAGATTCGAGGACAATGCCAAAAGAATTGATAGCAATGTGCAGCAAGGACAGATCGAGATGCTTGAGGTATGTCAGCAGGTGCAGAAACAAATTCAAGAGGCACAGAGGCAGATGCAAACTTCCTGGGACCTGAAGCTGACCGAAGTACAACGAGGGATGAAGGAACAGATGAGATTGCAATATGAATAGGTAATGAAGGAGTTCACTGCCACAGGTGATCTTCACTCCATGCGCACAAAAACACAGCGGGTTGACGAAATAGTGGCGCGAGCTGCAACGGGTCCCAAACACGGTCCGAGCCCGGGCATTGGAAACACTGGAGGGGCTGACGAAGTGCGGAAGGAGTTTGTGGAGGTGCTGGAGAGGAGGGATGAGCATACGAAGCAGAAATTTGATCAAACGAAGGAGCACATCGGGGCTGGTGAAAAGCAGTTGCAGCAAAATATGGATCTGCTGGCAGACAAAGTGCAGCAAGTATGTACTGCTGAGGGCCGCAGAGATGTAGATACAGAAGCCGGTTGGGAAGAACATTCGGGTCGACACAACCACGGCCGTCATACGAGTCAAAAAGACAGTACAAGAGCCGCCTGATTGGTGGGTACCACGACCAGTTGAACCTGAGAGGGCATTAGTCCCTGGATATTGCCAGGATGATGACATCCGGTGGTTGCAAACAGAACCCTACTTTAAAGATGCAGGGTTCGTACTGACTTTGGCGTCGGATACAGCTGCCGCGAGAAGTGGATGACGCACGCGGATAACACTGATGGGAGTGGGAACAGGTATTGCATTCCAGGAAGTGCAGTTGCCTCCGCGGATTAACCAACATCAGGCAACAGCAGCTGAGCCCACGTTGTGGGGAAAAGAAGTTGGTCCTTATGGAGATCATGCAAACTCATGGATGGACCCCACTACCAAAGAAATTATGAAGAAGAGAGCTAAAATACCATCATGCAATGGAAAGGAGGAGATCAAAAAGGAGTGGCTCAAGCAGTATGGACAGTGGAGACGTTTGCATGCCTCCAGGTACACCGAGCACATGCAGTGTGAGAGGTTGCTGGCGGCACTGACAAATAACGAAAAACGTCAGGACGATACAGAACGGTTTGTTGATGAGCAGCTGGGTTATGCACAGTTGTTCGAGGTTCTTACGGGTGAAAAGATGGATGATATCTATGCATCGACCCATGAGTGGCAGCACAAAAATCTGCCAGAAGGACCGCTTACCAGTGCCAAGTTCGCTAAGTGCATGACGAGCTGGAGCCAAAAAGGAAAGCAAGTACCAGGAGGTGTGACAATGGAAGCGGCGAAGATACAAATGATGATAGAGTTAGCGTTGTATGTCACACGAAACCCGGATGATAGGACAATGGCAAAGGCCTATGACCGGCTGTGGCAGGCCAAAAGTGAAAGCGATTTCAGCCACAGTTATTTGGCGGTGTTCTTGACCATTATGCCGCAGTTGCGCACTCAGGAACGCAGAAAGAAAGCTGAAGGTCAACTGCTATGTCATCTGCAGGAGACACAAGTCAATTGGATTGGACGAAGAGGTTCCGACCGAGTTAAGCCTGAACGAGGCCGGAAGAGATCATACCAGTTCTTCGGCGGAGAGACACAGATCATTTTCTCGAGGAAGCCAGAAGTCGATTACTGATGCAAGGGAGAGAAACCAATCACGAGAACACGGCCGGGATCAGGAGAACAGCCGAGGACGTGGTGAACGTTCAGGCAGTTCGGGATACAGGGATCGGGGGAATAGTAGGGACAAGGACAGAGGTGGAAGTTATAATGAATGGCGCCCGAGTACTACGAGCAAATCTGGTACCCTTGGAAACCGTTTTGCGCATGTAGATGGCGGCACTAGCGTGCAACCCCTGTGATGAAGTGGGACATAGGCCACTTGCACACCCCTTGCACACCCAACCCAGACTTTCATTTCACCCTCTTTTTTGGTGGTTTTTGGGTGCCACCGAATATCTTATCGCATATTCCATTAGTGTACTATGACCCAAACCTCTCACATGCCCCAAAAGTGTGTCCTATACCCATGTAACACCCCCCCCCAAAATTCCCAAATGCGGGGGTTGTGCAACCGCCCCCTTGCACAACCAACCCCTTGGACATGCCATCCTAACCAAAGGGACCGTGCTTCCACGGTTTGCTTGTAATGAATAGGTTGTAGAGAGAGGTGAACCATGTTTTTTACCATCACACACCACAATATTTCACATTAAAACCGCTTCTTGTCTACCTTCATTGGTGTGTGCAACCCCCAAATTTCACCGGTTGCACTTGTGCGACCGTGTGCAACCGTGTGCAACCACCATGCTACGCGCGGTGCGCGCCGTAGTACAAAAAAAGAAGAATCCATTCAATGCGAGCACATGTGGACAATGCACTACAAATCACACATAATACAAGCAAAGACGCATCCTCCATCATTGGAATCACATGTCATCACCACAATGGAACCCCATTTCAGGGAGTCCTTGTCGCACCACGGGCGTCACGCGTGCCCGCGATTCACTCGTGTAGCATACAATAGCATAGCGTTCCCCAAGCCAACGCGTAGGTCCATGCAAATGATATGCATTGAAGAGAAAGCCAGCTCTTGCATCGACCAAGCATCCCCATACGAGTCGCTCCCCCCAATGTGCCCATGCACGCGCCTTGACTTCCCCCCCACCCAAATAACCCTTTGTGAAAAGGTAACCCCCATCGAAATCACCAATGGTGATTCGCCGGTGAGAGCACAATCGTTGTGGCCATGAGTATGAAGGTTCGTGGGGGCACTCTCCGCGCCGTGCACAAGAGCAATGCTTGTGTAGGACAAATGGGGGAGGTGTCGTCGCACAAAATTATTTGTACATCGCACCAACGGCTCCATTTTGGAGGTCCGTGCAGAAATTACAATCTCCTTGGGAAAGCTTGGAAATGCCTTAACGGCCCCAAGGAGGAGCCTCCGATAGTGAGTGCCATGTCTCTCAATGGTCTTCCAACCTCTTGCATGACGTAGCTTTTGAACGAGGGTGTCGGCTAGTCATTGCGGAGGTGGCGAGCTCCATAGCTTTTGCGTTGCGTCCAAACCCTCCTTGTTCGGCGTGTTCGTCTTGGGTACCTCATCGCTCTTCCCCTCTTCCGCCACGGCCACACTTGTGTCACTTGGGGTGGCGGGCTTGTCATTGACATCCTCCGTGGGCTTTGCCTCTCCTTGCTCTCCCTCTTGCATGGATTCATCCTCTTCCTTCGTGCCTTCCTTTGCGTCGGTACACACCATTTCTTCATCGGCCTTGGTTGGGGACTCCCCTTCGTCCATTGTTTGCACGTCACGGTCACCGTCACCATTGGGCTCCATCACGCCTTCGCCGGCCCCACTCGACACGGCAATGCCATCCCCATCGGGTTCGTTGCCACCACCCTTGGCCTCGGCATCCGGCACCGTCTCTTTTTCTTTGTCCTTGTTGGCTTCCGCCACTTTGTCATTGTCCTCATTGGCTACCGCCACTTCCGCATTGTCCTCCTTGTCAACGCCCTTGTCCTTGTGCCCCTCGGCCATCTTTTTGAGTGCTTGCACCGCGTCGTCCTCGTTTGTAAATGAGGTCTTTCCCGGGACGACGCATATGGACCACATGACGTCCGCCGCCACCTCCTCATCATCTTCCCATTGCGGTGGGATTCGGACCAACTCTTGTCCCTTCTTCGGTTGGCTTTTGCCTCCGACGGCGAGTCAGTAGTCACCATTCGGTCCTTCCAACAAACACCATCTTACACAACAACCGGGCGGAAGGCCGAACTTCTTGCACGCCTCCGCACGCTTGTCCGCGGCCTCCTTCAGCCGTTGCCTCGCGAGGTGCTACGAAGGTAAGATGTGCAACGGGTGTGCAAGGGTGTGCAACCACGCGAAAGTGAGTGCTTGCACACGTTGCACAAGGGTTGCACACTAGTTGCACAAGCTATGTAACATGGAATGCGAGTAAACACGACGGTGTCACACCTCCGCGGCGGATGTGGCCTTTCAGGTGCGGCCGACTCATTTGCATGCGGTGTGCCATGGTCACTTGCTTCATTTGGGCTCTCCTCTTCTTTTGGATCTTGTCTCGGGCCCTCTTGCGGTTGTGGTACGCTCGCCTTTGCGCTTTTCTTCTACTTTGGCGCGTTTGGTTGTACGCTCTTGCCTCCATCTCCCTTCTTTTTCTTCGTTGCGGGCTTCTCCTCGTATGCCTCACTTCCGGCCGTCGTATCGCTATCCGATTCGACCGCAAGTCTCTTCCGTTTGCTCGAGTTTGCCCACGCCCGTCTTTCTTCTTCTTGGTCTTCTTCGTGTCGTTGGCCACACGCTCCTTCAATGCCTGTTGGGCCTTGAGCAACATCATCTTCGGTGAGACGTGGGACGCTTTTTGGCTTCCTCCTTGCGGAACCGGCGGTGGCCGGGGGGGTGCGGGCTTCTCTTGCTTCTCCTTCTTCATTGGCTTGTGTTCCGTAGATAGTGCCCAATCACTCTCATCCACAATGGGGTTGCCCAACTCACTATCTTTCTCAAACGTTTCCCCGAGCTTCATTGCCAAATCCAATGGAAACTCCATTGCGGAAGGGAGGTGAGGCGGGGCCTTGTCCACCCGGATCCGTTGTTGCGGCGTTGCAAAATCCAATGGGAACTCACTTGGGGAAGGGAGGTGAGGCGCGGCCTTCTCCGACCGGATCCGTGGTTGCGATTTCGTCCCTTGATCCGGGCCTCCCGGGCTCCCGTCCAACTCCCGTAGAGCAGCCTTCATATCTTTTTTCCACTTCTTCCTGAATTCCTCCACCTTTCTTGGATCCATGGTGAGCTGCCATTCCTCAATGGGGATCGGCGGCCACACTCCACTCACGATCACACTGGGGCCACGCTTGTCGCAAACGAACATGGCGGTCGGCACGTCGGTCGCGATGAGCTGTGAAGGGCGGTTGCACAGGTGCAAGGTGTGCAAGGGTGTGGTTGCACAACACCTCCGCGTTGACAAACACCATAGCCAAAATGAACGGATTTATGTGTGGCACGACAGCACTTGCACATCCTTGCACAGCGGTTGCACACCTTCTCAACGGGGGTGTACGTTGGCGCCATCACATTGAGAGAACTTGGTGTTGTTGGCGGTGCATTGGAGTGTGCCACGGCGCCGACGGCTTTCGCGGTGCGCTGATTGCCTCCCGAAATTGTTGCCCCCACCTCCAATAATGCTGGGGGTGACGCACCAGATGCCCCACCGTTGTGAACGTCATATACTTCTTCCGAAATGCCTCCGACATCGTGGAAAAAAAACTGAGGGCAATGCCCATGTCCTCGGCCGCCCGCACGGGCTCTTGGGTTGCCGCCGCTGACCCACTTGGCTGCAATGGCCTCTCCCAACCCAGCCCTTTGCCACACTATGAAGAAGGCATACAAGGCGGCGTCACTGAGCACCATGCATGCTTTCGCGTAGCCTTGGAGGCCAATTCTCAAGATTTTCCAATCACTCCACCGCGTGGCGGTGAGGGCGGAGCCTTGCCACGGATACGTTATAATTCCTGAGGGGGCGACTTGCCGGCACTTCTTGAGCCAATGACACAATGCGCGCCTATACAAATATTTTGGCGTTACATCGCGAAGCCAACGCCATTCCAAACTATCATCGGCAAGCGGGGCGTCCATGTGACAACTATGGTGCACCAACAACTCGCTTTTACATGGGAAGTGGGATTGCAATCGAGGCGGGGTGGTTTGCTCGGTTGGTGAGTTGCTCGCTTGCTCATCAATTTGCGGCTTCTTCGGCGTGGTCAAACCACTACTAGTCGACGCTTGACTCCCGCTCTCTTGACTCCCGCTCCCACTTGCTTGTACGGGTCTACTTGGCGCTCCACGTGACGCTCCACTACCACTCCCGCTCCCACTTGCTTGTAGGAGTTGTAATAATTGTTGGAGTTGTTGGAGTTATCGATCCATGGTCGCCCATGCGCAACCGCTACGGAAAGAAATATGGGAAGAGACTGTGCAACGTGCGGTTGCACAATGCAACAACCCACTTGCACACGTTGCACACCACTTGCACCAGCCTTGCACACGCTCCGTGTCCGGCGTACGACACACATGCACATGTCCAAACAAATTGTCGTCCAATCGGTTACTAGATGGCATGCAACATGAAGAGACACACCTAATCAGCATTTGCACGTTGCCATCGAGGCATCTCCTTGGGAGGAGGAGACGTTCTAGCGCTTGCGTGACGAGGCGTGTGTCGCGTTCCGTTGGAGTGCCCTTCTCTCCTCCCCCAGCCGAAGAGCACAAAAAATAGTCCTTGAAGAGGTAGTTTAGCGACTCGACAATGTCGCCGCCAAACATACCGCAACCCCACGGATGCAAATTTTTCAGAACCTCGGGAGCATCAAATTGTAGCCAGAACAAATATGGCGATCGAATGGTAGGACAAATTGTTTGTTTGAACTTCTTCGCGATGGATTTACAATTGAGGGCGTTCGAATTGAACTCCCAACTTTGTAGTGCCGTAAGTAAAGAAGCCATTTGTACAACAACATCAGTGACATGGTTTGGAAGCTTCATGGCCTTGCCAATATGACGCCAGTTTGCCAACAAGAGCCATGTCTCTTCCCCATCCGGAGAGGCATGGCCCTTGAGACTAATTTTGGTCTTGGCACAATTGAGGCGATCTTGAACACGATCCCTAGTGGCCGGCGGAAGGTGCTTGCACTCCTTCCTAATGAATTTGGTGAGGTAGTCACCAACCCGAATAACAAGATGCAATATGCAGATAACCACATATTTTAATCGTTCCTCTATATGCAACAAGGGTTCACTCACACATCCTTTGGCGGTGGTACAATCCAACCCCTTCTTATGAAGTTTATATAACTTTTTGTCACACTTGGGTGAACGCCGCCACTTTCGGTCCTCCCACTTTCCCTTGACCGCGCACCACGTCGCGTAAGTATAAATACTCCCAATGCAAAAATAGCTTGAAATTCCTAGCACTTTACGGAGCCATGGGGAGTGACCACCCAACATGACTCGGGCACGACACCATTTTTTACGAATGAGGATCCATCCGGTATTCATAATACTTTGGATTGCCTCCAAAGTCTTTGAAAAAATTGCACGTAGAGCATCGACGTCGTGCTCCCTTGTGAGGGCGACATCGATGGTCCAATGATAAGCTAGGGTGCGCGCCTTCTGACCATGGTTGGCAAACCCAATGGCCAATTGCACCCAGGGGCGAGATCCACAAGGGAATCCGTCACCCCGAACGATCAAAACATATGGTCGTTCCCCATCCAAAAACGGGAATGACATTGTATCAAGTATATCGTCTTGAGTTGAGATATACTTAAAAAACTCATCAAGATCCCAACGGACACCTACCTTCCCATTGTAATCGCTTGGGACTAGGATTTGCTTGCTCCCAAGCTCCCGCCAAGCAATCTTGAAAGCCTCAAACGATGGAAAGGGGTGCTCCCAATTAGCGGGGAGGCACCCCTTCCCATCATTGCGAAGCTTGGATACCCAACGGATGAGGTTCTTGTACCTAGAAAGGGAGAGGCATATATTGGTAGTTGCACAAGTGCAACCGTGTGCAAACGGTGCAATAAACTACTTGCACACATGTTTGCACAGAGCGTAACATTGGCATCATCGTACTATTTTTATGAATGTGGTGTTATACGATGTTCTAGTGTGCAAGTTAGAGTATGTAGGTATCCCGAATGGAGTGAATGACCACATTAGACGATGTATGAGATTGATATGGCTTCGAAAGTGTGCGAGTGGTCACTTGCACACCACAGGGAGCGGTTGCACAATGCATCAATAACGCAAAAAAGCGACATAGCAAGAAACATCACCTTTTTTTGGCATTTCAAGCTCCAAAGCGAGGCAGACAGCCTCGGTAGGTGTGTAAACCTGACAAATGGCGTCCTTTGCGCGTTTCTTGTATCGTTTTTGCTTTTTGATGCGTGCATTGAGGCGATCCAATAGGGCGGTAGCCGGTGCTGGTGAGGTAAATAGTCCCACAAGGTCATCCATCAAGTCCTCGCTGCTAAACCTACCGTAGGTATTTCTAATAAACTGGGAAATAGCATTTCCTTGCACAACCATTGCAAATCTGGCAAATGGCCAGTAAATTTCTCGTGAAATTTAAGATGCGGCAACGACGTCGGCAGACGCGACGGCGGCGCCGGCGGGGTTGCACAGGGATTGCACTGTGCAACTGCAGTGCATTTCTGTGCAACTGGCAGAAATTTAGTGCAACTGCGTGCAAACATTAATTTTTCTGTGCAACTCTACCTGGGCAAAACGGGTTCCTAGGGTAGGAGGGATGGCCGTGAACGGTCCAAACCTCCTGCTTTCACCCCGCAGAGGGGTCCCAGTCCAGCCAGATCCAGTGCTAGCACCAGTACAGAACTGTCTAAGGAGGCCTGGGATGCATTGGGCAAATCGATATGCTATTACTGTAAAAAACCTGGACACATTTCCAAGGAGTGCCTGCAGCTCAAGAATATGGTGTGCCACAATTGTGGGCAGAAAGGACACCATTCTGCCTACTCTCCGCAGAAGACACGGGGACGAAGTCCTGGCCGTGGGTCTAAAGATGGAAGGAGCGGCAGGAATTCAAGTGGCAGATCCAAGTCGGCCGAGAAACGAGGAGAATGTCACAATTGTGGCAAGACAGGACATTGGGCTGCAGAATGTCTGCTTCCGGAGAAGCAACAGAGGCCCGGCAAGTATCGTTGTCGACAACTACCGAAATGGTGGTATAATTGGCGGCAACTAACAAGCACCCTGATGCCAGAGCCTGCGCAGATCCAGCAACGTAAAGCAATTCGGCTGGATGTCAGCGTGGTACTGCAGAGAATTCGCGAACGGCCAGCTGAAATCAGCACCTTGAACTTCGACGATACAGAGGCCGAAGTGCTTCGACCACCACGCAAGTGGAGAAGGAAAAGTGGAAAAGAACCACTTGAATTGGTGGTACAAGCAAAGCTGCAGGTCCCCGATGATGTAGGGGTGGCAGACATGGCGGTCCCTACATTGGTTGATACAGGGTGTCAGGTTTTGATTTTGCCTGGTTTTGAGCTTTTTTCGATTGCGGTGCTGCAGAAGACGCCCCAGCCCATTGTTTTAGTCCACGCTGGGCGGTCCACTATTTCTGGTGGACAAATGGGCGTTTTTGTAACCCTCTCTATACCGGTGATTACTTCTGACGGTATCAGGATTTTTAAGTGTATCAATGCATTTTTACATGTTGCTGACATCGGGCCCCGTCTCATTGTGGGCTACTCTTTTTTGTTACAATACGGGTTGGCGGTGGTGCCTGGTCAGCCGGGTTTTGTTCAGATTCCGGATAGGCTGATTAGACGCAAACCCTCGCGCCGTTACCAGCATGTGCATGAGGTCATTGGTGCATGCTCAGCGAGTATGACTGCATCTGTGTCACAGGAATCCATTCCGCAGGCAAGATGTCAGAATATACAAGACGATAATCCAGGTATCATGTTCACGCCCAACCAGACATCAGGTACTGTGTCACAGCACGGGAACGGGGAGGAGCAGAAAGTCACCCGGCAGAGGGAGTTGAGGGTACATTTTTCTGAAGTGCCCATATTTTATTTTATTTCTGAATGCCTGACGCCCGGTTGTGATAATCAGGGTTACGCCATGCACACCACAAGACATTTTAGAGTTCGTTTCAGGTGCCCTGAGTGTGACCCTGTGAAGCACGAGAAGTCTTATCTGGTAAATAAGGCCCGTGAGATGGGGCAACGAGTCCGCAGGATTGACGAAACCTGTAGGAAGGGGGTACAACAGATGTCCCTCACTGTGCCCCCCTTGAGTCTGGAGTCGTCAGAGCGAGCCGGTACAACACCAGATTCACCCCGTATGGAGCCCCCCCTTTCCCCCCCTTTGGCGCCACGAAATCCAGTCACTTCTGAGTCACCACAGGACCTGCTCAAGTTGGATCCCACAGGGCCAGAACTTTGTACATAGCGCTGCGTTGCCGGCATTGTTTAGTCAGTACACGAGTTCAGTACGCCTCAAGGTCCGCAGTTGGACAGAGAGGGCTGTAATGCCTACCAGGGCCACACCTGGAAGTGCGGCCTATGACATATATGCTGCAGGGCCGACCACGGTGCCGGCACGGGGCCAGGCGTTAGTGGATACAGACCTAGCCATGGAACTGCCTCGTCATGTCTATGGTCAGATGAAGAGTAGGTCGGGGCCGACAACTAGGAACAGGGTTACAGTGCAGGCTGGTACCATTGATCAGGACTACAGGGGCCGTGTCATACTCGTCATGGTCAACGACAGTGATCAAAACTTTCCGGTGCGTCAAGGGGACAGGATAGCACAGATGGTGCTGGAGTTGCACGTCACTCCCCAGGTACAACAAGTGACAGAACTGGACGGCACCACACGAGGGGAGGCTGGATTTGGAAGCACTGGTTTTTCAGGCCAGCCTCCAGGAGTGCAGAAGGACCAGAATACCCCCCCTGATTCCCCACCCACCTCCCCTAAACCCGACGGTCTGTCGGGATACCATGCGCCACACACAAATTTAGAGCATATTTTCTCTGTCGTTTTGAGGTGTTTTTATTGGTTGTGTGTGGAGAAGGGTGAGAAGGGTTTGGGTCTTGGGGAAAGCAACGGGTCAAGTGTCTGTAGGACACCGGAGGCTGTGACGCCTAATGTGGCGCACACAGTGCCCCCTCTGCCTAGGTTGGAGGACATGGCAATGGCCTTTATGTGCCTAATATCAAGCCTGCAGAGAAGGGGAGATAGTCAGTATTTCCCGCAGACTGAGGGTGTTTACCCTCCAGTTCCTGAACAGAATTCCCAGGTCCTGGTTCCCAGGACTGTTGCTTCATCTCCTGAATCTAGGTCTTTGGTTGCAGCGAAGCATGCAGAATGTGCCGAGCGGCTGCTACATGCTGTTTTGAGTGACGATGTTGTTCCTGAGTTTACCGCCATGGATGCGGGGTCCAGGGGGCAGACAGAATCAGGAGGGTGGGATAGGGAGTGCAGCCGAATTCCATACGCGCCTGATGAGTTTAAGGGGAAGTGTGGATTCCCGAGGGTCGAAACCAATGCGGCTCTGGTGGATCCATACGAATCTATATTGCGACAGGTTTGCCACTTCAAGGTCCTTGATCTGTGGGCAGATCCTGAGGGTTTTGCCGGTACAGTGTACAATGTACAGCGGGTGACTGCAGGACAGAGTTGGTTGCGCAGGAAGTGTGATTCAGCTGCGAAGACAGACAGCATGCACCTTCGTTTGTTGAGGGAGTCTTCTGTTCGACAGGATGGATCTGTGTTGCCTGTTTTGAAGCAGGCAAGGCGCCTTAATTGCGAGTGCTATGACAGGAGGTAGCCCCTGTTTTGCTTTGGCTAGATGTCTTCAGGAGAATAGATGAGTGGCTGCGGTCAATTGGGAATGATTTCATTTTAACAGTGGCCTTCTTCTCGTCCAAGAACATGGCCAAACTGCCACGGTTTTGGAATTGTCTGCGTGCTGGGCTTCATCAGCCGTGGAAGGGGGAAGTGTTATGGCTACATCCCCGTGCAGACAGATGGGCGGAGTGTGTACCAAAAGTTTCGGTGGATGAGGCCCGGGGGGTGGCTGTTATGCCAACACGCAAGGAACACGGATGGTGGTTGGCCATGGGTGAAGTGGCGTTGGACTGGGGAAATATACCGGTCGGATCACCCCTCCTGGCTGACAGCCAGGGCGAAATTTTACACACTCGGGAGCCCATGCTTCTTGTCCTGTTTGATGCATTTGGGCATAAGGACGGTCAGGATAACGTTCCTGAGGACACAGACACGCAGCGACAGAACAAGCAGAAGGCAGATAGCATGGATGACTGGGATTTACCCCCTGAGTCTAACCCAGGGAAACCTTCGTTTTCTAAACAGAACCCCCCCCCAGATTACCACCCTACCCTCATGATGGACAGAGCGGAGTCCGACAGATCAGCAGACAGTTACAGCATACAGGGCATGGTGTCTGAGTTTTGTTATTCCTCTGACTCATCCTTGTCCTCTCAGAAGGATCTCCAGCGGGTTCCGCGGCAGATGAAGAGACCATGGATTAGGACGAAGCAGAGATCTCAGACCACACGGTCAGAAGTGGATTCAGGTACGGAAGACACTCCAGGCCCATCGGATATTTCTGTGTGCAGTGAGCCTGAATCTGTAAATAATGATTCCACCGAGCAGACTGCAGTATTGCATACCCGCAAGTGCAGGCGCCGGCAACCATATTACTCAGAGTTCAAACATAGAGTTGGTAGTGGTAAGCGGGAGAAGAGGGGTGTGCAGGTGGTTGGAGACACTCAACAAGGTCTGGATAATTATCAGACAGGCTCTTTACATCAACAGTCCTCCCGCAGCATTAATTCAGTGATTCAGGCGGATGAGGACTGGCCTGAGGGTGAATATTACAGACAGAAAATAATGCAGGACTTTGCCAAAACAGTTTTTACTACCAAGCATGTGGACAAGATAGACGCAGCAGCTCAGGCAGCGCGTGGTCAACATGCGAAGGTGCAGTTAAAATTGTTACAGGAACACTCTGGGCTGCGGGCAGCCAAGCCCATTCGTGCAGTAGGTCTTAGGGAGCAAGTTTTGTTGGAAAAATTGGGGGATTTCCGCAAACGCGGGATGCTGAGGAAAGCAGAAGGGGATCCGCAGTGGGTATCCTGTTGTTTTTTGGTGCCAAAACCAGGCACCAACCAATGGCGCCTGGTCATCGATTATAGGTACTTAAATTCTTGTCTAGAGGGGAAAATTTTCCCTTTACCCATAATCGAAGATCAGCTTACCAATCAGCAAGGCAACTTCATTTTTTTCGCTGATGGATTTGGAGGACGGGTTCCACCAAATGCATCTTGAGGAGGAATCTAAGCACTTGACCGCTTTTTGCACTCCTTTTGTTGCATTTGTGTGGAATGTACTCCCAATGGGAGTAAAAGTGGGGCCTGCAGCATTTCATGAAATGGTGCAGCATGTTACACGTAAATGCCCTGCTTCCAGACCGTATATCGACGACATTTCATCGTCGTCAGGCAAGAGCCAATTACCCACACAACAGCGGGACATACCACTGCACATGAAGCTGGCGGCTCCTGTAATCCGTGGGGAATATATTAAACAACATTATCAGGATTTAGGTGCCCTTTTTCAGGCACTGGAGGAGGCTAAACTCACGGTGAAGCCCTCCAAGTGCCATTTATTTAAAGGTGTTGTACAGTACGTGGGGCATGTCCTGAAGGGAGGTAAACGGTACTCCAGCCCAGCCAAAACAGAAGCCCTGGAAAAGTGGGATCATACCACTATAAATACAGCAAACCAACTGAAGGGCTTTCTGGGCTTGGTTGGGTGGTACCAAGTATATATTCCAGATTTTGCGAAACACGCGGCCCCCCTGATGGAACTTAAAGGGAAATATCAGTACAAGGCGCCAGACCCCTATGCCCCCAAGAACGACGTTAACCTCCCCGCTAAACGTAAGCGGATAAAACTCACACCTAAGGAACCTAAAATAGACTGGACCCAGGCTATGATTCATGGCTTCACGCATCTCAAGTCTGCGCTGAGCCCGAAAATCAGCCTATATTTGCCACAGCCTGACCAATCCTGGCGCATACGCTGTGATGCCTGCGACTATGCGGTCGGTGGGGCATTTGAGCAGCGTCAGGATGATGGCAATTGGCATCCAGTGGCCTTTTTTTCCCGCAAACTGCAGGGGGAAAAGGCTAATGGCCTTACAGAAAAGCGCGATACGGGCCAGTATGCCTGGACCCCCCGGGAAAAAGGAGCGTATGCCATTGTGTGCTGTCTGCTGAAGTTTCAATCCTGGATAGGTTCCCAGGAAGTGGCGGTGCAGACGGACCACAGTGCCATCGTGAAATGGTACAAAGAGGATCTTTGTACCATTTTGGGGCCAATGGGTCGCAGGGGGAGGTGGCATGAGTTTTTAAGCCGATTCAATCTTTTTATCGAATATCGGCCAGGGGAGGGTAATGAAGGGGCAGGTGCCCTTTCTAGATGGGCGTATCCTGCGGGGGAAGCAAAGGATACAAATTTTCATGGGGGCGATGCGGATTTGCTGGGGTGGACTGAGGCAGAGCGTGCTGAAAGGGACAGGGTAAGATCAGCGTTACAGGACAAGCATCCTGATGATTTCGCTGCAGTGCTTCCTGATACGGAGCGTTATGCAGACGTGTGTCACTTGACTGATTTCTATAGGACGCACATGCGGCGTGTGCATTCACTTCAGGTTCAGTACCTCACAAGCAAAAGGTCAAAAGCATACGTCAGTCAGGATGGCCGGATGCATGAGACACTTACAGGTCTGTTTCAGCATGTAGTGCCTGATGTGTGTACAGGGAATGAGCAGTCTGCTCACGACAGTTTGACTGGTCCAGGTTTCTCAGTCAGCGAGCGACAGAAAGGTCAGAGCAGACTGTTGCGCCCCATGCGACGACAGTTGAGATCCCTTCGTGCCCAGACTGCAGTGGCGTCTGGTGGTAATTCTTTACAGGATCTCAGCTGGCACATGCCTGGGGCAGTAAACCTGGCAGTCAACAGTGCCCAGACTATTAAAATCCCCCCAGCTGTAAAAATTTTGAACGAGGACTGGTCAGACCATTATATGGTTGACCCTTTTTTTGCTCGGCATTGGCCTGAGATTAAACGTGAGAGTTTGTGGACCATAGGAGACACATATTATGTGCTGCATGGGGGGAAAATACGAGCCGATGGCCGTATCCGTGTTCCCCTGCATCTTGTATGTCCAGTTATAAAGGCAGTGCATGCATATGCGCATCCTGGTGTAAATAAAAGTAAGGAAATGTCGGACCGCAGGTACACCACGCATCTGAAGTCCAGAGATTTAAAAGCGAAAATTGCAGCGGAGGTAAACTCTTGTCAAGTGTGTCAGGCGGTGAAGGGGAGAAAGGGTCTCCAGCCTGAGGTCAATCATCCGGATCCCATTCCGGAATATCCTTTTTCTTCAATTTGTATTGATTTTTGGGAGTTGCCGGACTGCGTTTCTCAGGGAAAAACATAGAATAATGTGATGATTGTAGTCTGCCGTTTGACTGGCTATATATTGGCAGTGCCCTGTGACAAGTCACTGACCGCTAAACAGTTGGCACACCTTTTTTTGGAGCGGGTGGTTGGTTTTATGGGCCTGCCCCAGCAAATTTGTTCAGACCATGACCATTTGGTCACTGCGAAATGTTTTCAGACAATATGCCAATTATGTGGCATTGATATGAAGCAGTCACCTATATATAGACCGCGGTCAAACGGCACGGCAGAGCGTGCTGTACAGGTCATTGTTGATTCGTTACGTAAAATTTTGGAACAAACGTCCAAAAAGCGATGGGTGGAACTACTCCCGCTAGCCACGTGGACAGCAAATGACTTGCCGGGCCCTGTACATGGGTACTCTGCACACCAGCTCGTGTTTGGGCGCAACCCTATCGGGTTCGGTGACTGTCCGCCAGTCATCCCTGAACATGGTTCGGAGGATGCTGTTTCCTTCTTCAAAAGACTGGTACAAGACCGGTTGCATGTACGGGATGCATTGACTAAAATACATAAGAAATTATGCACCCAGTTTGAGTCTAAGCATCCCCTGCATGTATATCAGGCAGGCGAAAGGGTATGGTATAGAAGGCACAAAAAGCAGGACAATTCCAAGCTAATTCGTGTGTGGGAGGGGCCTGGGGAGATATTGGAACGGAGAGGCCGCAGTCAGTACAGGGTTGCTATGAGTCGCGGTGAGGTCATCCTGGATGGCATGCGGTTGAAACCGTATCTCCCCCCTCATGATCTAAATGGCAACGAACCGCCTTTACATTATCATACAGACAGTGGGTTCTTAGTGGACTCTGAAAAATACATCATAGAAGACACAGTGGGACACACGAAGGTCGAGAGGGAGAGGAATAGACATATACAGTGGGAGGTCAAATATAAAGGCTTCCCAGATACAGAGTTTCAGCCTGCGTCGGTGTTTATGCACGACATAAACGAGACCTGGACCAAAAACAATGCAAAACATCAAATCGATTTGAGGTTAGCGGATATAGGGTTCATTTCCTCTAGACCCCATACCCTCCAGGATTGTGCACACACATGGCAGCCGGAGATGCAATGGCTTCGATCCCAGGAGGAGCACGAGTGGGTCAGGTTATTGCGCGCGGCGGCAAGGGCGCGAGCTCAGCTTCCTCAGTTTGTCCGTGTGTGTAATAGTTTTGTTGTCTCTGAAAAACTATTTTTCGAGTCTTCTTTGATGTTCCCCTGACTGTGACCTTGACTCCCTACCGTCATGCAGCGGGCATACAAGGGGAAGACATCGGAATTGTCGTTGATCTCTGAGTCACTGAGTAAGCTTGGCTGAAGTCTCTGCCACGCAGAGACTGTTGTAACTCCGTTGCATGTTCTGTCTGTAGATGAACAAACAGTACAAATGCCGTAATATGCGCAATAATGAGATAATCACAAAACCTTACTTTTAACTATAAAAACAAAGGCTTTCACAGTTAAAAGATTTCATATTGCGCTGTGCGCGCGTCGCTGATCTGGCATTCTGATCTCGCCTATGCTACGCATGCGCGACACACGCGATCGCACTAGCGATCTTTACCCTGTGTCCTATTACACTCCCTTCCCAAGCTATTTGCTGGGGTTACCTCAGCAAATGGCTGACTAAGGAAAATAGACACTCAGATCTTTACACTGATGTGGGGGGGGGGGGGGGGGCTGAGCTGCTGTAGACAGCCCAGAGCAGGGTGTCAAACAAAAAAGTCAAACACACACCCCAGAAACAATCTACTGTGGCGTGCTGCAGTACAGAAAAGCACTGCAGCTCTACATACTAGTTAGAGTGGGGCTGGGGGTGGAACTGTGGGCCTGGACTACACTGCAACCTACAATACTAACCCGCCTACAAACAGAAACTGCCTGCAGCAATGGCTAAGCAGGATATGCAGCATCAAAAGCCCCTTGGAAAAGAAACAAAAGAGGGGGCTGTCGGAAAATCTTTAACAATTTTCTGCCTGCCTGTAAAAAGGTTAGCTAATGTACAAAATCCCTGCCTGCCCTGCAGCATACACAGCAAGTGGACTGGTGGTTCCATTGTTGATCTCAGTCGTGCAGTGCAAAAAGAAAAACCTGAAATACTCTACAAAACCCATTAACCTGCACCTGATTAGACTTCGGTCCTGCCCCGAATTCAGGACCCTTCATTGATATCGACTTTCCGGTGCTGCAAAGACAAAGAGGAACTGAACATGCATATCATATAAAAAAAAAACGACGTGTCAAATCGTCAGTCATACCTGATGAAAATTCCATACTGAAACTCCTGATTGCCACCTCTGATTCCTGAACAGCCTGCAGAGCACACACAGAGTCTAGAAAATACACACAACACGCAAACGACAACTATGCTAATGCACATGCCGTGTGAAAACGCAAACGAAAATGTACCTAAACGCAGCATGCAAACTTTTTATTATTATTTTCTGTTGTCAAACGCGTAACTGTAGTTGTGCAATCTATAACAAAAACTGAGCAAGCTGGACTAAACAAACCTACGCAAACACATTCACACACATCGCGCACGCAAAATTGCACTCTCGAACTCGAAACAAAATGAAAACACTGTGAAACACACATGATAAAATTTACCTGGACAAGGACAGAAATGAAAGACTGAAATTAAAAAGACTGAAAGTAAAAAGACCGGGCAACACACAAAAACTGAACAAGAGAAATTAAAAGACATACACTCCAACCACGGGTCATGTGGAAAAAATATTCAGAGCGCCTACACAGAAAAATAACAACTGTCAAGCTGCCCGAGGCAGCGGTAACACTCCTGTCTACCTACGCCCCCGCAGGCAAACAGAGGCCGTGGCGAATCACCCGCCCGACCCGAGTAGGTGCCACCCCCAGAAAAATAATCGCCCTTCAACCCAGGGTGGGTCGTCCTGCCTTACCAACCAAAGGCCAGGACTGTCAGAAAAAATGAAGGGCTTTAGAAGGCACCCAAGACCTAAAGGCTTTAAAGGCGCCTTGACGGGAGGACAATCCCTGCCTGCAGTGGGGGTTACTGTCTGACCTAAACAAGCGCTCGCTAAGCACAGGACCAACAAAACAGACACTCACCGGCCAAAAATGTGAGAAGTAGAAGTAGAGACCACTAACAACACAAACAGAAAATAAAGGAAAAAAAAAAGGAAGCAGAAGCACCCAAACTGGGTCGTGCGTGTTCGCCAAGGGCGAAGGGATGCAACTGCAACCCAACAACTCAAAGATGCCCAAAAAGACAGAAAAACACCAAAATTAGAAAAGCTGAAAACAAATACAACAGGAGGAAAAAAAAGACAAACCTGTATATACATACACACATACAAACACACTGCACACTCAAAAACACACAAACTGAGCACGCAGCACATACTCAATTTTGACATTCACTCATTTGCATCCTGGATTCCTGGCTGCTCCACCTGCAAAAGCAGGAGCAGGAACGCCAGAACCACGGAAAAAAGACAAGACAAAAAAAAACGAAGCGAACACTGCAGGCATGCAACACATAACACACCTGTAAACAGGACGTGTCCACGTGTGCTCACCCTTCGTGTCGCGTCTCGCTGCGTTGGCTGGTGCACGACAAGCAGGCTGACGGATCTGGCAAAGCGCACAGGTCTGTAGGGCGACTCACTCTTCTCCACAGACAGGCGACTTGCACTTGATCAGGCGCTCCACACTCATAGTTGGCTCCACGTGTACTGCACCATCACTGCAGGTCACTTAACAGGCCTCACCCGAAACGCTCTTGAGGGACAGCAGGTTGGATGAGCTCCAAGGGCTTTCATGGTTGATAACGCGGGCAGGAAGGAGAAGGAAGGAGGGACGCAGGGTCACTGATCGTCAGCTTCTCACAAAAGTCTACTGGCCAAACGAAAATCCGGTGTCATAGTCGTCTAACGAAGTCTGGATCGTCCAACGAACTCATTTGCTTGTTCTCCCACGAACCGGGCACGACGTGGACCTCTTCTCCTGTTCATATCGCTTTCTGTGGCATCTGCCGCGGTGTGTTTTGCGCCGCCCGTCCTCCAGACGCGGCGGGCGACCACGACGCACCTTCTCACGGATATCCTCTAGCGCATCCTCTGCTCCATCACGTTGTCTTCAGAGCCGCTCCACGTCGTGTCTTAAGCCTGACACCGTCTCCTGCAATCTCCGTAGCTCATCACGGGCGTCATCCTGTTCTCTGCGGTATCGCTCAACACGATACAGGTCTCGTTCTTCCTCCATTCAGACATTTCCCCTGCCGCTCGGCTCATCTTCAGTTCGGCCGCGCCTTCGGCTGCTCACACTCGACATTACCGGCAACCGGCTGCTGCACAACAGCAAAGACCTCAGCCCGTCGACAATACAACTTTGAAACAACAGTCTTGTAATAGTTTTGTTGTCTCTCAAAACTATTCTTCGAGTCTTCTTTGATGTTCCCTTGACTGTGACCTTGACTCCCTACCGTCATGCAGTGGGCATACAAGGGGAAGACATCAGAATTGTCGTTGATCTCTGAGTCACTGAGTAAGCTTGGCTGAAGTCTCTGCCATGCAGAGACTGTTGTAACTCCGTTGCATGTTCTGTCTGTAGATGAACAAACAGTACAAATGCCGTAATATGCGCAATAATGAGATAATCACAAAACCTTACTTTTAACTATAAAAACAAAGGCTTTCACAGTTGAAAGATTTCATATTGCGCTGTGCGCGCGTCGCTGATCTGGCATTCTGATCTCGCCTATGCTACGCATGCGCGACACACGCGATCCCACTAGCGATCTTTACTCTGTGTCCTATTACATGTGCTTACTGCAGATGTGCACCAGATCCGACGGGTCAGGAGCGTGGGACAATATCGTCAGAGGTACGACTCACAGTTATGAGGTCAGATATGTCTGGTGCATGTTTGTATGTTTGGTGTTTGTGCATACGACTTTACGCTTCTTTTGTTATTGGGCGGTCTGCAGTGGTCTTCAGTCAGTCATGGATTGCCTGGGCTTCAGACATGCCAAACAGGATGATGCGTCTCTTTGACGACGTTGAGTAACAATTGGATGCCTGTGGACATTATCTGGGCGCCCAAGGTCCATGGCTGACGATTTACTGTGACCCTCCCCCCCCTCCCTCTGTTTGATGTTACCTTTCTGGTGCGGAGTGAGTGAGTTATGGGGGGTGGCCCAGCACCCGCACCCCACAGACCCTTACCCTCACCGCCCTTGTATCTCCCATTACATTCACTGAGCATCAAAAGGCCATAGCCTATGTTTTTCGGAGAACAATCTCCATAACACTCACCAGTGATTGGGCACTGGAAGAGTTTAAAAAAGGATTTTCTATGGAAGGCCGTTTGCTCATGGTAAGTTGGTACCCCCCCGCGACTGTTTTCTATGTTTCCCAAAGGAGATCCCCTCTTTGGTGGGGCTGACTGCCCACAGAAACAAGCGGACAGAAAGGGGACCCCATCCTTTACTATTTTTTCCGGACGACTGGCACTGTAGGCCGACCTGGCAGTGGGTTAAGGGACACGTAACCCCAGGAAGGGCAGTGCTACCTCTGAACCCGGACTCTCCCTGCCTGTACTTCTTTGCAGTATGTCTGTGTTGGGTTTTGATGCTTTGTGCCTGACAGGTTGAGTGCAGATTACCATTTATCTGGTGATGTTGTGACGACAGCGCGGCAGATATGCTCTCCTTTCCCTTGTGTAATATAGCATGTAGTGCTTGTTTGAACGAACCGCGATCAGTCCTCCACAACGAGTGGATTTTCAACCATTACCATGGCTTAGGAAGGGGGTGTAATGTGTAGTACTGAATGCTGACAGATCGCCGTAGAATACTGACAGTTCGCCGCTGATTGCAGACAGATCGTCACGCCTGAGGGTCGCGCTACAGGAATGTAAGTCGCCACGACCAGAGATTGTCAGGAATAAAGAGAGAAGAAAGGAATTACAGGTATATTTCAACTATTTTAATAGTCAGCGAGTTGCATGGATCGCTCCGATTCCAATGCTGCTTCACTGACAGGTGCGGGAAGCAAATAGGATTCCAGGGTACATGGATTGAATCACCTGCTTTCCGCTCTCTCTCTTTTTCGCACTCTGTCTCTCTTTTCACGAATGGCGAGTGTAGTTGTGTAATTTGCGTGCGTAGCGCGCTCACTTAGATACCTACGGGGTTGTCTACTGTCAAGTTGAGTTATGGCTGAATGTTAAGTGTAGTTGCGTTCGTTGTTTGTTGTCGTCGGTTTTGTCAGTTGATTTTTGCCGGCGTTGGTATGTCTACCACCTTCGGAGAGTTTCAAACATGTTTTGAAAGCTTTCGGCTAAACTAGATCCTGCACGAGGATAGTTAGTGTAAGGGAGCTTGAACCCCACTTCCCCTTCCAAGGGTACCCTTGCTTCCACTAGTTATCCGTCGCCTTTTATAGGTTCGTTCAGGGTTGCCCCCTCGCTCCTCCCCTCGGTGCCCTTGGATAGGGGGCGTCCGTTTACAGACAGCTTGTCTACAGCATGGAAAGATTGATTGCCAAGCTTTTCCGTCAGTTTGCCTTACCATTTGTTTGTTACTTCTCTCTCCTCTCTTTCCTTGTGTCTTTGCATTTCCATATTTCATTGCAAAGGTTGATTTCCATGAGAGAATCACCGAACACATGTACTTTGCTTGCAATGTCATTTTGTCATGTGGTCTTTCATTGTTGGTGAGAAGTTATCAAACATGATGTGCATATGAATTTAGATTCATTGACAGATGACATTTGTTGCAAGAATAATCGTTTGGGGAAGACTCGTTTTCGTGTAGAGTAAATGTTATGCATGGCATGTTTTCATAATGGAGTTCGCTTCCCCTTTGCGGTAAGAGAGACTCCTTGATTGTATTTTGCACATGTGTGTGCTCCTTTGTGTGCAGGATCGTGTATTCACAATATATTATCAATTGAATCAATCAAATTCAATTCAAGTCAATTCCAGTCAATTCAAGTCGATTTAATTCAACTCCGAGTTCATCCCTAAACTAATTGGGAACTGGAGCTTCTTCAAACACGGATCGTACGACTCATTCAAGAACGCTTTCAGTCATTTTGTTGTCTTGTTGAGTGACAGAGGTATCGATTGAGGTTGGAGTTATTTTCAATTTTCATTGTAAAAGGAGATTTATTTTTATTTCAAAAATGGGGCCCATTAGCGATAGTGAAGCTACAAAGGAACGTGTTAGTAAAGATAGCACAAGTACATTACAGTTTTATTGCAGTGCTTCCCGGGCCCCTCTCGCCGTTGTGAGGCGCGTCCTGGATTAGGCATTCTTCCTCTTCCGGCTAGCAGGCTTCGGAGGTGTGGGTGAGAGCCCGGTACCGGCCCTGTAGCGCACGCTCGTGCGAACTGGCTTCATTGTTGTGGGCCCGGCTGAAGATTGTTCCCTGGGGGGGCGCCTCGCGCTTGCTTCGGATGGACTCACCCCCTCCTGGCCGCCCGCCCTTAGGGCGGGCGGCCTGCATCCGTTGCCCGTCTGCTGTGAGTACGCGTGTGGCGGTGTGGGTACCCGTTCGCCGGTACGCCCTGCTGGGCTCCTGTCGCCATAGTGAGGGGCGTGTGGGATGAGGTAGCCACCCTCCCCCAGCTGCCCGTCCTTGGGGCAGGCAGTCCGCTGCCCAGTCGCTGCGGGTGTGTGGGCGTGGGGGTCCGGCACTGGCCCCGCGGCTGGACGTACCGCTGAGCAGCACGTATCGTGGGGGGGTGGAAGGCACCCGGGGGGGCCCCTACCACCTTGATGAGGGGTGTCTGGGGTTAGGCGCTCTCCCCCCCCCGGCCGCCTGTCCTTGGGGCAGGCAGTGGGGGTCCGTTGCCTGCTGGCTGCGAATACGGGTGCGCAGGCGTGTGGCCCTGGCGGCGGCCCTTTGGATTGCGCCGTGATGGGGGGCTTCCGGGGTTAGGCACTCTCCCGCTCCCAGCCATGCACCCTCCCGTAGGGTCGGTAGCTGGGGCTTGTGGCCCGCATCTCATTGATGTGGACGGTGTGGACACAGCGCGCTCTGATACTCTGACAGGGTGGTTTGGGGGACTTCCGCAAGGGGGGCGCCTTGCGCCTTCGTGAGGGGCGTTGCTGGACCCTCACCCTCCCCCGGCTACGCGTCTCTGGCGCAGGAGGCCGCCTGGCCCTGGGTAGGAGCTGGCACTTGCCCTTTGGCTGGCGTGCCTTGCCGGGCGTGGCGCGACAGAGTCGGATGTTCTCCCTCCCCCGGCTGCCCGTCCTCGGCGGGGGTGGGGGAGGGGGCTCGTGCCCTTATGAGGGCCATTTGGGGTTGGGCGCCCATCCTTCCCGGGCTGCTGGTCCTTGGGGCAGGCAGGCTCCGCGGCCAGCATGCCCTGCCGGGCGGTGCGCGCCGCAAGGGGTGACGGGAGGGCGACCGGGGGGGGCCCTCCCGCCGTGATGAGGGACGCCTGGGGTTAGGCGCTCTCCCCTTCCCGACTACCCGCCGGGGTCTGTTGCCCGTGTCTCGCGGGCGCGGGGGGTGTGGGTGTGCGGCCCCAGCATGGGCCCCACAGTGCCCGTGCACGCTCTTGCGAGCTGGCGTTGCACGCTGTGGGGGTGGCAGAAGGACTTCCCCGGGTGGGGGGCAGCTCGCCCTGTCATGAGGGGTGTCTGGGGCTAGGCGCTCAGGGTTCCCCGGCTGCCCGTCCTTGGGGCAGGCAGCTGGGATCCGCAGCCCACTTGCTGTTGGTGCGGGTGTGCAGGCGTGGGGGCCCGGCACTGGCCCTTTTGTGTGCGTTCCCCACTGGACAAGGCACGCCCTGGGGATGGCGTGAGGCTGCCCCGGGGGGGGGCATCGCTCGCCGTTGTGAGGGCGTTTGGGGTTAGGCGTTCCCCCTCTGACGGCTGCCCGCCCTTGGGGCAGGCGACCGGGGTCCGCTGCCCACTCTCTGTGGGCGTGGGTGTGCGGGTGTGTGGACCCGGTACCGGCCCTTTGGCTCTTGCGTGCCCTGCCGGGCGATGCGCACCGCTCCGCTGGCAGGGTGTTGCCCTTAGCCCACGCAAAGTGCACCCTGTTTTGCGCGTCGAACACGCAGAAAAGGACCGGTTCACAACAGGGCAAAAAAAGTATTTTTTTGGATGTTTTCCCTCTCTTTTTGGTCCTCCTCTTCCAAAAGGGGGTGCGGTTTGCGTAGGCTAAGTTGCTGGCGGGGGGCACCTCTCGCCGTTGTGAGGGGCGTCTGGTGTTAGGCACTGTCCCCTTCCCCGCTGCCCGTCCTTGGGGCTGGTAGCCGTGTCCCTCCATGAGTTTTTTTTTCAGTTGGGATACCCTAAAATCCCTCCCTCATGGAACACCCGGTTTTTTTTTGGTGGGGGCTGGGGGGTAAACCCCCCCCCCCCATTTATTGGGCTCCATTTTTTGGAGCGGTTTTTGTATTTTAAGCGGAAAAAGTGATTTTGCATTTTGCATAACATGAAAATTTGCCTTTTTGATTTTTCTGCACATTTTCCCCATGCAAATAGGTTATATAGTTTGTTTTCTTGATTCCATTTTTGCATTTTGAAACAACACTTGGGTGCAGATTTAGCGGGTCATGAATCGTTGCCATGGGTTTCACGCACTATGTAATTTGCACGTGTTTGGGACAAACCTAGCTGCAATTGTCTTTATCAAGGCCATTTAATTTGCAAAATCAAAATGTTTACTTGGTGTTGGCAAATATTGATTTTGGTATCATCTTTTTTTCAGTAGGTAGAAAAGGCTGTCGTTGACACCATCACGGCTGTGGCTTTTGCAGCAATTTTGTGATATGGTGGTGTGCAATGTTTCTAATTTGACTTCAAGTTCACAAAGCTGTTTTCATACGTTCATTTCCAATGTAGTGTGACGCCTAATCATCATTTCTTTGAAGATGAGTGGTGAAGTGAACCATGGTTGAGCAGTGTTTGGATAAAGAACTGTTTTTGCTACATGAATATGGTCAAGAAATTGTGGGCATGGGAGTAGTGCTGTAAAAAAGAGGACACGAATCTCAGTATACATGCGGTATAAACCGGTATATGGAGCTATGCACGATGTAGTTGAGTAGAATTTGCATTTGGCAAGAGATTTCCCAGAAGTACAATCCTCATTTTTGTTATCCATTCCAAAATGCATGCTTGTGCCATATGGAGCGATAACATGGACAGCCAACTCCCGTTGTAATGAGCGGAAGGACATTTTGCACAAGAGCATGCAGCCTATAAATATCATGGTGTTAACACACAAGTTGCCGCTACCAAATTTTGTCACAAAGGATCATACGTAACAAAGTTTTTTGGCAGACATAGTACTCTTTGGGGGTGTACACGCAATGGTAAAACAAATCTAATGCGTGATTTTGCGCTCTCCATTGGGCATGGTCAGGCTTGATACATGCCTGAGAAACTCTCTGCATGTGGTATGAAAAGGCAGGATTTACTGAAGCGGTACCCAGGACCCCATGGCCGTATGTTGAATGTCTAACCTTCCTCGTCACTCACGGCCATTCCCCGTCCTGCCTGGGGAGTCATGTTTCCTCCAGTGCTTTGGGAACCCGCATCGGACCCATTCCCTTCCCTAACCTTCCCAATCGATTGAATGGATCTGGAATTTTTCTAATTTCATTTTGATGATCAAATCATACAGGAAATTGATTAAAATCGATTATTCGGACCGACTTCTGGCCGGCGTGAAATTGCCCCCTGTTGCCGCCTGCGCGCGGTTCGGCGCCGACTTTCGGTAGGGAGTTTTGTTTTGATTTTTTCTCCTGTACCTTTGAGGGTAAAAAGGAAGCTAAGGGCTGAATCTGTAGAGTTCTTCACGTATTTGAATGTGGTGTACTCACCAGAATGTTTTGCCATCCTGTCTGGGAGAAAAGTGACACGCAAGCTTTTCCGTGAGGTGACCGAGGTTACGGTTACCAAGGAGTACGAAAGAGTGTATTCACATGCCTAGAGGTTAGCTTTAGTTGTGTTAGAGATACCCAGAGACATACTACAGTTTTATCCTAGTATTGTCCTAACAAAAATGCAGACAAAGCATTTTGATCTATAAAACCAAACACTAAACCAGGAATGTTGTGTAACCAAAATGGGGACCAAGCATTTTGACCTATAAAACCAAACAGTAAACCAAGGATGTTGTGTGGACCCATGACCCCCAAACTGTTTTGACTAAACACGATTTTCTGGATCTACTGAGGAGCTGCTCCGGCTCGACGCACGCCAGGTGAAACCCAAGAAGCCCCATAGATGGTCGCGCGCAAGCGACGTTTCCCGCGCCGCTCACGGGGGTAACGCGAGTCAGGGATGTGATGGGGGGGCGCAGCGGCGAAAGGGGACCCGCAGCAAGGCCCACCCCGGCCCCACGACCACCACCCGCGGCACCGCAGAGTAAGAAAAAGTGCTTTTCCATTGCTTTGAGGCATACTCTAGTTGTATCAGAGATGCACTCAGCATCCATGCATTTTTATCTTAGTATTGGTCCCACCAAAAGTGGTGATAACACATTTTGATCTATGGAACCAAACACCCAATCAGGATATGGAGTGGACCCCTTAATCCCCTTTCAATGTGAAGTAAAACATCTTTTCCTGAGTTGACTGAGCACTGACATACCCAAGGCAGAGCCTATGAATTTATCTATGTTTTTCCATGAATTCTTAGCTATCCTAGTGGTATGCACCCTAGGGGGCTGGGCACCTCTTTTTGAGAGGTCCTGGGTTCAATTCCTGGTCAGCCTGGCTAGTTAGGAAGATCCCATGTGACATGGCAGTGACCTCATCGCCACATGCCCTGCCACCTCAGCACATATGGGACCCAAAACAAGGAGTGCACATCTCCTGAGATGGCACTATGGGGAGAGAGTGACCATGGGGCAGTTTTTAACTCTTTTCCAAAAACATTTCAGCTATCTTTGTGAATATGCATTCATTTGTGACCTGAGTTGCAGTTCCTGTGAATATCCAATCATCTTTCACTGTTTACACTGCAGCCCTTCATGCTTTGATCCTGAATTCTCTTCTCCTTGCATACTTCTGGCTTGGGTCATCCTGGATTGACTCTATTGACTCTATTTCTGCAAACAAAAGGTTTTCATCATCCAAAACAAGCAGCAGGAAACCCTACAGCAACAGCAAGCAGCAGGAGAAGAAAAAACACAGTGCTGAAACCACTATAAACTTTTCTGGTAGCAAGAGGCAGCCTGTCTCTGCGCACCGGCAGCAACCCCGTGCCGTACACCCAGTGCGCCGAGTACGGGCAAATATAAGCAGAAGGCTGAAAGAAGATGGATCCAAGAAAGGAGGACGCCGACGCGAAGACAGCGCCAGCGCCTGAGGCACCGGCAAGGCCGGCACCTGGCGCTGTACCTTCGGCGGAGCCCTTACATGGGCCAGTGGATGCGGCTGAGGACTCCCTGGATGGACTCATGACGGCCTTCGGGGCCCTGTCCGTCGAAGAAGTGGTCTCTCAGCCTCAGCCTGTGAAGAGGAAGAGAGAGAACGAGAGCGAGAAGGATGCTGAAGGAGAAGCAGACGAAGGAGAGGAACAAGGGCAAGACCTGACGCATGACCCTACCTTCGAAGGCGCACCAAGCGCTTCTGGCCTCCACGCATCACCCTCTCCTATAACCACCGCATTCCCAGCCGCTGCAACATCCACTTCCACAACCAACCCGCCTATGGCAGAGGGCACAGGCTTTACTGGCATGCCTCCCTACCCCGCCTATGGTATGGGCCCACCTACCAGTGCGCTCCATGAGGCAACTACTGCCAGTGAGCCGGTGGCTTCCAGCTCTGCGCCGCGATGGTATGCGGCTGACTATCCCCATCCACTACACGCTACTGGAACCTATGTGGATGTTCCTGGGTATGATCCTGGGTATGCACCTGGGTATGCACCCTTGAGTGGGTTGAGGAGAGGACCAGAGTCTCTTGGAGGCGGGAGCAGAGGATCGGGAAGATCCTCCGACAGGTCCCTGACGCGGTCGGAGATCAACGAGGTGCTCCGAGGAGCCACTTCAAAAATCGTGGGCGACCTCACTCAAGAGATCCGTGAGAAGCTGGAGCCCCTGATGATCCCGCCCCAAACGTCACCTATCTCGGTGGGAATGTCACCCCACCGAGTACAGGCTAACCACCTGACGGCAGGGTTGACAAATACCCTGGGGAGCCTGAGGAGCAGACCGATGCCGACGCCTGCAGCTATTCCGAGAAGTCCCTTCGTGCCGAGAACGGCCCAGCCGCCCTACAGCCACGTGACGAACTCGACGAGGGCCGAGCTGGACCGGCTGGGGCTGACAGCCTTAAGGGCTATGGTGGACGTTGAGCCTTATGGCTCCAGTGATCTAGGCGGAGACCCCTCCGATGACGAGCCGCCGTCGATGGATTCTTCTTCGCCCTCAGATGACGATGACCCTGAGGACCCCGAGGACCCCAAGGGTAAGAAGAAGAAGAAGAAGAAGAAGAAGACCCGACGCCCTGAAGGACGCAGGACTCAGGAGGCGAAGGCTATTGCCACCTCCAAAATCGTAGTGAACCTGCCTGAGTTCACAGGCAAGGACCTCAGCGAGTTCGCTGGGAATTTTGGCCGGTTCCTACGACTGACCGGCCAAACCCACGCTAGTGGGCGAGTGAAGTGCGATCTGCTCCTGCAGTGCTGCAAGACCAAGTACCTGGAGAAGCAGGTCAGGCAGATCGTGACTAACTCCGCCACCTTTGCCGATGTGTTGGTTGCCCTGGAGATGTAGTACCGGACCTACGAGACCGACCTCTCCATCAGGGTCGAGATCCAGAACCTACCCGTGCTGCCCAACAACCCCAAGCCTGGCAGGGTATCTGAGCTGTTGGCTGATCTGGATCACTGGGCTGGACGACTGACGCCCGGCTCCTACAGCAGCGACGACCTGCTATTCTGGTTGGTGGCCAAGCTCCCTCGAGAGCTATGGGACGAGTGCCGTTCGACGGCTGAGCGCAAGGCTAGATCCCTCCACTACGAGGATCTATGCGTGCTGCTCCTGGAGCTGGCGCTGGAGAAGGAGAGCGACCAGCACCTGAACAACTACCGTCCTGGTGGTGGAGGTTCTGGAGGCAAAGGGTACCAAGGGTCCCGACCTGGGCAGGGGACTACCCCCAAACACGCCCACGCCCGTACCATGGAGAACGTGAAGGAGCTATTCTGGTGTGATGCCAGAGACGAGCAGGGCCACCTGCAGCACGCCTCTGACTGCGAGCAGCGAGACTGCTTCGTAGTTCAGGGGAAGCAGCAGGAAAAGAACACCGGCGCTATAGCGAAGCTGCCGGATCATTACCGGTGCACCATCACGTGTGCATTCTGCGGTAAGCGGAAGCACTACGAGGATGAGTGCTACCATAAGCAACGCCTATCGGCGAAGCTCAAAGGGGAAGATCCTGGCAAAGGTTCAAGCAAAGGTGGAGGCAAAGGCAAAGGCAACGACTCCGGCAAGGGCAAGTCGAAAGGACGTGGTCAAAAGCAAGACAAGGGTCAAGGTGGACGAGGAGGAGGCGCTAACCGCCAGCCCGACAACAAGAACAAGGACAAGAACGGAGGCAACCGCAACCCTTATCCAGGGGGGAACTCCGAGCCCTCTGGAGGGCAATCTGGTCCGACCACACGCTCACAAACGCAGGCCCAGCAAGAACAAGGAGCCAAGCGTGAGCATGAAGGTGGTGATGACGGCAACGCTAAGAAGAGGAGCCGTTTCATGAGGATGGCCCGCAAATTGCGGAACAAGGGGTTCGAGGTGACCTGTCCCGCGGAGTTCTGACGGGGACGCTCTGGTGGCACCCAAGACCTGGTGTTTTGGGTACGTATCCGACTAGGGGGACGTGAATACCTGGGGGTACTGGATACTGGCGCCACAATATCTATAGTGGCCAAGAAAACTTTACCTTTTGGGAGCCTGAAGAACACCATGACCACCGCTGCTATACGTATGGGAGATGGACATGTGGTGCACAGCTGCGGGGACTGTGAAGTGGAGGTACCTATGGGCTCTCGGACTATCGCCCATCGGTTCTATGTGATGGACACTGAGGCCTTCGACTTTGTACTGGGTACTGACTTCTTCGTACAGCACTCCCAGATACAATCCCTGACGCTGCAAGCGCCCTACCTCCTCTACGTGGACCACGGCAGTGGCAGAGAGTCTGTGCCACTGGAGCAGTCGGAACATACCTCGAGTTACCTGAGACTATCGAAGGAGGAGCCCTCGAACATGATGGCGGCCTCCAAAACTGAGGACTATCAACTATTGGGGGAAGTCCTAGACCAAGGTCTGAAGGAGTTGGGTTACTCTCGAGAAGACCTAAGTGTGGAGTTGTTCGCCAGCGACAAGCAACATGTACTGGGCCTTTACTGCAGCAAGGGGAAGAACTGCAGCTACAAATTTTACTGGCCCTCTTTCGGGATGGCCTACGGGAACCCCAGGTTCAGTGAACTGGGGAAGGTGCTGACCAAGGTGGCCTTGGAACGTTCCCATATGGTCCTGTGTTCCCCCGATTGGGGAGCCCATGGGGGCAACGAGTACTGGCGAAACCTCCTGGACAGGCTGACTATCAGCTCCGTTCGTTTGCCTGATGAGGCCATCTACGTGCCTCTGGGACGCAAGACGCCTATTAGGAAGCCCGGATGGGGGAGTATGCTCAGCGTGGTGGACAGAAGTCTTACCACCATCCCCTGGGAGGACCTGGACCCGACTCTGGTCCAGGCTATACAACGAGAAAGCGATGGACTCGCCTTGGGTGACTTGAAGGATCGCCTACGACCTCAAGATGCTGTTGAGACTACACCCGGAGGAGATGAGTACGTCGTGACTGACACCAACGCCCCCAACTCTCCCTGTCATGTACCTGTTCCTGATGGAGTCTCTGAGTGTTGACTATCTGAGCTACCTAGCTCTATCCACTCAGATGACGAAACTGAGCACGACGCCTTCTTCGTGCAGACCTGTGTGGAGGAAGTGGAGAACGCCGAGTACGTCGCCCCACTAAAACCCCTACTCTCCATGAGGGTGGAAGACCCCGTGGATGAAGAGCTGGACCCTCGATCCAGGCTCAGGGAGTATGTGGATTCCAAGAGGAAGTTTGTGGCGAAAAAGCTATGCTACGCGAAGCCTACCCGCAGCTCATGGCCACTGAAGCAAGGACGTATGGGAGACCTATTCCAACTGAAGGAGGACCTCGAACAGAAGATCACCACCTGGCAAAGGGAGGTAGATCTCAAGCTCATGAAGAGCGTGTGGGGCGCCCATGTGAGGACCCCAGAGGAGGACGACCTCTCGGAGGAATGTGTATGTGAACCCCCTCGAGCGTGCCTATGTTGCCATCGTCCACCGGAGATGGTTGAACAAGACCTTCTATATGCCTACCAAGGGCTGAAGGACACTACCACGGGCGAAGAGTCGGTGGAGGACCACCTCCCGACATCTATTCAGGGGGCAAGCAACTTACACTCTGACGAGGACATGGAGGACAAGATCAAGGTATTGGACCCGCGGGTCCAGAAGCTTATAAGGACTTATCTGGAGGTGTTCGGAGAACTACCCCCTCCAGCCTCATGCGACAAGCTGGTACAGATGGACCTCAAGCTGAAACCCGAGTTCGTGGGTCACAAGATCCGGAGAAGACCCTATCCAGCTCCTAAAGAGCAGGCCGACGAGATTGAGCGACAGATACAAGAATGTATCGACGCTGGCCTAGTCCTGGAGTACAAGGACGGGGACTACCCCCTACACTGCAGCCCCTGTTTCCTGGTGGCTAAGCCTGGGTCTACAGCCAGACGGCTGGTAGTGGACTACGGAGAGCTGAACAAGAAGACACTGAACCACTCAGGGTCCATTCCCAATATGGAGTCTACCCTGGAGAAGATAGCCTCCTGCCGCTCCAAGACCAAGATGGACAAGCGAAGCGGATTCTGGCAAGTGGACCTGACGCCCAACGCACAGGAACTACTGGCCTTCATCACCCCTCGAGGGAGGGTGTTCAAGTGGAAGGTCACGCCGTTGGGCGTGGCTAACGCACCCGCTCTATTCCAAGAGCTGATGAACAAGATCTTGTCCATCCTACGAAAGAGACCTAAGGTGCAGGAGCTCATATCCCGTGGTGCCCAGATGGAGGCTCACATCGACGATGTATGCCTCGGGACCAATACCCAGGAGGATCACCTAATCCTCTTGGGTGAGTTCTTTGCGGTCTGCCAGGAGAACCACACACGACTCAAGCCCGAGAAGTGTGAGTTCATGCAGGAGACCATGCAGTACTTGGGGTTTGACGTTGGCTATGGGTGGTGGACCCCAGCGGCCTCTAAGGCCAAACCCCTGATGGATGCCAAGTTACGACACGAAGACCCCAAGAAAGGACTTCATGATGTACGCAGTTTCATTGGGGCTTGCAACTTCTATCGCCGCCACATCAAGAACTTCACCTACACCAGCGCCGTTCTAACGGACTTGATCAAGAAGAGTACTACTTGGCGCTGGGGCCCACAAGAGCAACAAGCGTTTGACGAGCTCAAGGACAAGGTAGCCAACGCGAAATGCTTGGGCGTGCCTAGGGCACAAGGGGAGATTATCCTGGTGACCGACGCCAGCAATGTGGGCAGTGGTGGAACGTTGTTCCAATGGCAAGCACTGGAGAAGGAGGAGTTCGACTCGGCCATTTCCCAATGGGGGACGGAAGGTCTCAACCGAGATGGAACCCTCAAGGACAGCTACCCTGACGACAAGTGGGTCCTAGTACCTCTGGGCCACTGGAACTGGAAGTGGAACCAGGCCAGGGGGAACTACTCCACCTATGAGCAGGAACTGCTCGCGGGTATGCTGGTGCTATCCTCACAAGCACCACTGTTGGGGAGTAACCCTGTGGTCTGGCTATGCGACCAAGAACCGGTCCGCAGTTTCCAGAAGGGTCCCCCACCTGAGAAGGCCAAGCTACGGCGCTGGTGGACCTACCTCAGTCAACTACGGCTGACGGTACACCATATCCAGGGAGTGAAGAACAAGTGTGCCGACTACATCAGCCGCAACAAATTCGACGCCCTGATTGGTGCGCGGTCTGAAGCGCTGGCTAAGGAGGCGTTCAGCCGTATGGACGTACACCTGAACCTGAACATGACCATGATACGCCCCCTGGATGGACTGGAACAATCGGAGTACCTGAAGGAATTTGGGGATATCTGCAAGCGCCTGGAGAAACGCCTTGAACCCCTCCTGGTCAACCAAGACCAGTGGAAGAGGGACAAGAGCTACCTCTGGCACGAGGACCGCATTGTGGTGCCTAGTGACCGAGTCCCAGCGCTGCTGAAGTGGACCCATGAGTCCAGTGGTCATGTGGGTGCTGACCGTAGCCTGAGGCTGTTCAAGCAGTGGTTCCACACTACGTGGACTGACGACCAACTCCGGAAAACCCTCCAGCCTATCGTGGACAAGTGCCCGTGCAGGTCCTGTAAACCAGGGGATATCAGGGACAGAGGTCTCTACTCGACCCTGCCCATCCCTCACTGTGCTAACAGTGTTCTATACGTGGACTACACGGAGATGCCGAAGTTCGGGGGCTATGACTTCGCCCTCGTGGTAACCTGTGGGTTGACCAGGTTTACCAGGGTGTTCCCATGTACCAAGCACATTACCGGGGAGGAGACTATCAAGATACTCCTGGAGGAGTGGTTTTGTGTCTATGGGGCGCCCAAGGAGAGCAACTCCGATGAGGACGTACGAGTACGCTCAGATACTGGCTGGTACAAGAGGGTCCTGAGATCCCTCAATGTCCAGGTGTCTACGGGGATTCCCTACTCTCACACGAGCAACCCCCTATGTGAGCGACAGATCCGTGTCCTGAAGGAGAATGTAAGGATATGGTGCAAAACTGAACGCACCAGAGACTGGGTGAGACTACTCCCCGTCATATCCTTGATGATGAACTCTCAAGAGAGTTCAGCTACTGGCTACTCGCCACATGAGCTATTCATGGGGCGCCCGGCATGGTTCCTACATGCCCCCTATCCAGAGGACACCCATTCTTCTGTGGGTGAATGGGTCCAAGAGCAACAAGCGAAGGTGGACAAGGCCAAGGCGATGCTCCAGAGAGTGAGGGAGCGTCAGTGGAACAAGAAGAACAAGCACCGAGTACCGGCCACCTACCAAGAGGGGGACTGGGTGCTGGTGCACCACAGTCGACTACGCGCCTGGCCACGCTCTACCAGCGATGACCCATACTTCGGGCCGTACAAGATCCTATCAGTGGATGGAAACCGTATCACCGTGCGGTGTTCTCCCCGTCTAGGGGGGACCCTGGTGTGCGCTGCTCAACACCTGAAGCCCTACTATGATCCTGAAGACCTCTGTGGGGAGGACTGGGAGCTGAAGGACGAGGAAATCGCCGCTCTGGACCTACAAGGGGCTGCCAGCCCTTTAGACGTTGAAGGTGAACTCCCCGACATGAACGCCGAGGAGATGGCTAAGGAGGGCTTCTACCTGGTGAAGTCTGTCCTACGCCACCGCTATCGCCAGGGTTGGCGCTTCCTCACCCTCTGGGAAGGGTTTGGAGTCGAAGAGGCCCCCTTGGAGCCCTTCTCTGCATTTGTTCTACCTGAGGGACGCCTAAACTCAGTTCTGGTTGACTACTTGTCCCAGAACAACCTTCGTGAGTTGCTGAGGCTCGCCCAGACGCTTGCCTCCAAGACTAAAGCTAGGGACTGAACCTTACCCTTACCTGCCAAAGCGTATGTGTGAGTGTGCTAGTCCTAAGGTCCTGAGAGCAAGCCGCAGAAGTGGTGTCCTAATTATACCCAAGTCTGCGCCCTTGCTAAACCTGGAGGGTTGGCTTATTGATGCCACGGTGTACGCCCCGGGTCTCCCCTCCCCTAAGCGACCGATTTCTGTGCTGGCGCAAAATCTTTGGGGAATACCCAGCGTACTAATCCAGGTATTGTTTTCCCTACCTATCTGTCTACTACAGGGAGGGGTGGCCAAAAGCTATGAAGGCTTGAAAACGCTGTTTTGCTAAATGGCCAAAACACTGACCTAACCACTGCCACAGCCCACCAGCCCTGCTAAAATTGCAGGAAACGGGTGGGACAGTGACACACGCACTACAGATCCTACACACCCTACAGTGGCACCATCCTGGTGGGCGAGCACTGGGGCAACTGGCTCAAGCCCCCACTCAGGACTACCACTCCTACACGCACACTCTAATGGGCGTTGCGAAGGCAAAGGTCTCGTGGGTCCTAGCGACCCTCCTGTGAAATGACAAGAGAACACAGCGCTGCTAAGCAACTGTGGCCTAACAGGGGACGCCACAACGCGTTTCCCCTGCTAGGGCTTGGAGGGAAGAGGTGCTCTTGCGTGCACGGCGCAGATGTCGATGAAGTCGGACTCCCTGCTCTGCCACAGGCAGAGGCGAAGTTACTTGTTTGTGTGATCTGCGCCCTTGTTTAGCAGGGCATAAAAAAATGCTGCTGCACCAATCACCCTACCTGCCCACCTGTAAAACAAAGGCAAATGAAAGGGCGTTTGCGGCGGAGGAACCAAGCCACACTCCAGGTATTATACCCTTCTCAGTGTGACCTATAATACACTGTCCGCAAACACGCTGGAGGACCAGCTACCCTTGTCAAGCAAGCAAGCTTTAAGGGACTCCTCCGGTTCTCTTAAAGAACGTACCGAGGAGCCCCTGGGTAGCCTAAACAAGGTTTACCGTGCGCACTTCGCGTGGCCTACCCTTTAATGCGTGTGTGCATGCGCGAGTATGCACGAAGATCGTGGGCAAACCTGCCCATCTGAGCGCCAATCACGAACTCCACCAGGGGGTGGCCCCGCCTGGGCTTACTCACCTTACCTACCGCTGGAAGAGAGAGCAAGTGAGGGGCGCACGCGAAGAACGTTGCTATGCACTTGTGTGTATGTCTAATCACCCTGATCTGACCGCTAATCATCTGCAATCTTTCTAATCAATCCCTCTATCGCGTCCTATCGTTGTTAGCGCTGCTACAAGACTCTTTCACGGAGACACGAGACGAGCAATGTGTATGCGGCATACGAGACGAGCATACCTGTAGTTTATACCTGATTCATTGAAGTCTTTTTCGTCGATTGTCGAATTCTTGAATTTTCGAATCTTCTATTAGTGTGGGTAGAATCTGTATGTTTATTTATTAATGTGTGTCTCGTCATTTTCAAGACTACGTGAGACATACGTTTATAGTTCCATTATTTCTCCATTTTCTGGCGCTTCGCTAGGAGCCGCTCCTGCGCGCCGCCATTTTATGCGTATTAATTTCTGGATTTAAAAAAATCCAGAGATGACTATAATTTCTATAAAAATGTGCTTCTGATGCACAATTGTATTCTGCTCAGGTGTGTTGTTTCAGAAAAAATTCTAGGCCGTCATTCGACGGATTTTGGTGTCGTCGCTTCGTTTTTGCGTGGATTCGTCCATAATTCTCCCATTCCTGCCTCTGCAGATACCCACGCGCAGCCTCGCTGAGTAGGCCGTGTCCGGGCCGAAACGCAGGTGCCTGGAGAGACTGAGCAGAACCAAGACCCCACCAAGGGGCAATTTAATTTTCTTTCGACCCCCTTCGCCCTAAGACAGGTCACCGGTCGCCAGCAGGTTTACGAGAACCCATGCGAGTGTGTATATTGTGTCTTGCGTTGGGTTTGTGTCGACGCTGCGTCTTGGAGGGAGGGATGCATATGCAGATGTTTGGCATGCTCCCATACTAACCCAACCAAGCCACAGGAGCCCCGGCAGCGCCATGAGCGCTGAGTCTTCTGTAGGAAATGATACAATCAGAGCAGCAGAAGAGCGCCAGCCATGGTGAGCGCCCATTTTTCAGTGTGAGGGAAACTATAGGTATTTTAAAGTAGATGTGGAAACCAAGGAAAGGCCAAGAAAAATTCCCTTTTTCCTAAAATGCGACAGTGGTGGCCACCACAGCACAAGGGGGGAGTAAGAAAAAGTGCTTTTTCATTGCTTTGAGGCATACTCTAGTTGTATTAGAGATGCACTGAGCATCCATGCATTTTTATCTTAGTATTGGTCCCACCAAAAGTGGTGATAACACATTTTGACCTATGGAACCAAACACCCAATCAGGATATGGAGTGGACCCCTTAATCCCCTTTCAATGTGAAGTAAAACATCTTTTCCTGAGTTGACTGAGCACTGACATACCCAAGGCAGAGCCTATGAATTTATCTATGTTTTTCCATGAATTCTTAGCTATCCTAGTGGTATGCACCCTAGGGGGCTGGGCACCTCTTTTTGAGAGGTCCTGGGTTCATTTCCTGGTCAGCCTAGCTAGGTAGGAAGATCCCATGTGACATGGCAGTGACCTCATCGCCACATGCCCTGCCACCTCAGCACATATGGGACCCAAAACAAAGAGTGCACATCTCCTGAGATGGCACTATGGGGAGAGAGTGACCATGGGGCAGTTTTCTAACTCTTTTCCAAAAACATTTCAGCTATCTTTGTGAATATGCATTCATTTGTGACCTGAGTTGCAGCTCCTGTGAATATCCAATCATCTTTCACTGTTTACACTGCAGCCCTTCATGCTTTGATCCTGAATTCTCTTCTCCTTGCATACTTCTGGCTTGGGTTATCCTGGATTGACTCTATGGACTCTATTTCTGCAAACAAAAGGTTTTCATCATCCAAAACAAGCAGCAGGAAACCTTACAGCAACAGCAAGCAGCAGGAGAAGCAAAAACACAGTGCTGAAACCACTATAAACTTTTCTCGCAGCCTGCAGGGTCCGACGGCTACCTCCACGGGGCCAGGCGGCGAGACAAGCGAAGGCAGTATACATGCCACGGGACGCCCCCCTTGGGCAGCGCCGAGGCGGTGCCGGGAAGCACACGACCAAGAACCGGAACAGTATGGAGGCGACATGCTCCATGGCCAAAGTGACGCAGTGCGAAACCACTTTAGCGCCCGTGCAGGGAGGGCAGAAGGACGGCTGAGCCAGCCCCCCCCCCCCCTGCAGGCTACGCAACGCAGTGCGACGCTGGAAGCTGGGGCGTCACTGAGACACACCACTCCTCGCCCCCGACACACGCGTTTTGCCTGGGCCGCAGCAGGAAGCTGCCACACCCCCCGAGGCGCCGCACGGCGACCCGGCCAAGCACCCCACGGCGGGCGAGAACTGGCCGGCCCAACTCCTGCCAGAGCCCCGATCCCCCCCCCCCCGCCCGACCCCCCCGGACAGCGGGCTGCCCCGCCCACACAGACCCACCCCAGTGGGAGCATGCAACCGAATGCCAGGCAGGGAGACCCGGGGAACGGGCCAACCCCCCCCCCCCCCACACTAGGCACGCGGAGCAAGAGACCCGATCAGGAAACGCGGAGTGGCACGGACCACCTGGGACAGCCCCACCAGCGCGCTGCCAGGGGACCTCGCAAAGTGCGCGCACAAAAAGGCAGGGGGAGGGAGGGGACGCGGACACCGCGGGAGTGCGAGCGCACAACTACACAATGGGCACGCGGCGCGCACCAGAAGGGCAGCCGGACTGAGCTCGCGCAACGCACAGACCACCTGGAATGGCACACTAGCAGGCGAGGACAAGGGAAATGCAGAAGCGGCGACACGCACCCGCTACATGCACAACGGAGGGCGCGAGGGGGTGGGATGAAAATGAGAACGGGCAGGGGCGTCGCCCCCCTGACCTGCCGCGACCGTTGCGCACACACCAAAAGGACACTGCACCTGCCAAGGCAGTAGTGGTGCAAAGCAACACGCCCCAGCCCCACGGCTAGGCACCCTCCGCGCGAGCCCGTGCGGGTCACACTGGCGACAAGCTAGTAGCACGGGCCCAGCAGCGCCGGCACCCTGGGGGACCATGTATCTGGGGGCGACGCACTGGGTAAGCGCCTGCAACCTAGTTGCTAAGTAATACATTGACTGGGGAGTGGCGAAAGGGGGCAGCCGGGGAGGGACAAGGCCCCGAGCCCCGTGAACCCGAGGGACTCCGCCAGCAGGCAGGAGGTGTGTAATGAAGGGTCCCCCACTGGGCCCCGGTGAAGAACATATCACCCGGCCCAACCAGGTGGCCCCCGAGGGCCGGAAGGCGTCTACTACCTGAAACCTTGAACCTCAAAACTCAAAGATATCTTAGTATTGCCTCAGCCAAAATGGGGACAAAGCATTTTGACCTATACAACCAAATACTAAACCAAGGATGTGGTGTTGACCCCTGACCCCCAACTGTTTGGACTAAATACCATTTTCTAGATCGACCGAGGCGCTGCTGTGTTTCAGAGCCTTTACAACTTTCTATATTTTATCATGAATGCTTAGCCATCCTAGTGGTGTGCCCCCTGGGGGGCTGGGTTACGCCTTTTTGAGTGGTCTTGGGTTCAATACCCTGTGACCCTAGCTAAGTAGAAAGGTCCCAAGTGACAGGGCAGTGACGTCAGCGCCACATGCCATGCCACCTAAGCTCCTATGGGACCCAAAACAAAGATTGCACATCTCTAGATGGCACTCTAAAAGGAGACAGTGCCCATGAGGGCAGTTTTCTAAATATCGATTCTAAATCTATGGTCTTGTGACTCGCTTTGAATTAAATACATTGTAAATTCTTTGCTTTGTGCTTGTAGCCCTTCATGTAGTGGACGTTCAGATCTTGTTGTGAACTGTTTGGATAACGTGGACTGGCTTCTCTATTTCATTTCATAAAACTCAATCAAAACCAGTCGAATCGCGGAAGCAGCAAGGAACAAGCGGGAGCAAAACATCAAGGAACACATCAAAACTTCAGCAGTGAAAGCTGTTCAAACTTTCTGGTGGCAGAGACAACCAGTCTTTGCGTACCTTCAACCCTGTGCAGCACAACCAGTACGCCGAGACTAATGATCCCTGAACGGCCGAAGAAGATACAATGGGCACCAAGGACACAGTCGAGAGGACAGGGCCCCAGTGGCACCAGCAAAGCGGGCACCAAAGCCCAAACTTGGTAGTGAACCTGAACCTGAGGACCCTGTACCTTCAATGCCCTTAACTGGGCTCAAGCATGACTCTCTTGGAAGTTTGGGAGCCGCCTTCAGTGGACTTCATTTGCGGACACCTGAAGGCAAGGCAAAGGAGAAGGAGACAGGGGAAGGAGGAGCCAAAGACAACTGTGAAGGTGAGCATTAACAATCAGAAGATGTATCCCCCGCCGAGAGGCCCTCTGAGAGCGCATCAGGCGCGACCAGACACCCTGCATCATCCTCTCCTACTGCCACCACACTCCCACCTACACATCCAGAAGCATCCTCTCCTACAACAACTAGACCGTTGGCTGGGCGTACACGCTGTACTGGCATGCCTTACCCTACCCAGGGAGTGGAACCACTTGCTACTGAGCCATCTATGACACATCCGGTCAGCGAACCTGTGGCCTCTGGCTCTTCCTACGTTGTCATCCACCAGCCGACCCCATGTCAGGAACCTGATGCTTTTCGTGGGGCCCCTGTTGGTGTGTGCCCTCCTGCAATGCCTGCATATACCTTTACTTCCCTGAGCGGCCTGCGAGGGCCTGAATCTTATGGAGGAAGGAGCAAGGGATGTGAAAGATCCTCTAACAAGTCCCTGACTCGTTCTGAGATAAGCAAAGCTCTTTGTGGTGCAACTGCTGATATAGTTGGTGGCCTCACCCAAGAAATCTGGGCCCAACTCGAGCTCCTGATACCACCTCATGGGTCACCTGTGACTGTTGGAGCTCCCCCTCACCGAGTACAGGCGAACCACCTGGTCGCCGGTCTACCTCCTACCCCAGGGGGTGTGAGAAGCCCACCGATGCCAACCCCTGCAGCTGTTCCAAGGAGCCCCTCCGTGCCAAGAACAGCACAGGCGGCCTGCAGCCATGTGGAGAATTCCACACGCGCTGAACTCGACCGTCTGGGGCTGACAGCCCTAAAGGCTATGGTGCAAATAGAGCCCTATTACTTCAGTGAGTTGGGCGGTGACCCTTTGGACGACGAAACGCCATCCTTATCGTCAGCTTCACCCTCTGAGGACGTTCACGGTGAGGACCCAGAGAACCCGATTGGCAAGAAGAAGAAGACGAAAAGGAAGAGCAGGCGCCAAGAGAGGCGTCACTCCGAGGCAGCCAAGGCTATTGCCACCTCTAGGTGTGTGGTGAACTTGCCCTAGTTCACTAGCAATGACCTCAGCAAGTTAGCGGAGAGTTTTGTTCTGTTCCTGAGGATGACCCGCCAGACCCACGCTAGTGGGGAGGTAAACTGCGACCGGCTTTTGCAGTGTTGCAAGACCAAGTAGCGGAAGAAGCAAGTGAAACAGATCGTGACAAAGTCCACCACATTCGCCGCTGTGTTGGTTGCCCTCGAGAGGCAATACCTCTTCTATGAGACCAACTTATCCAATGGACCGAGATCCAAAAACCTGGCTATATTGCCCAGCAACTCCAAGGCTGCATGCATCTCTGAACTACTGGCCAACTTGAACGACTCTGCGGGGCGACCGACGCCAGGATCTTACAGCAGCAACCGACTGCTTTTTTGGCTTGTGGCTAAGATCCCACGAGATGTCTGGGATGAGCTTCATGCAAAGGCTGAGCGCCAGGCGAGAATCCTCACCTATGATGATTTGTTTGTGCTTCTCTTGGAGCTGGCTCCGGGGAAGGAGAGCGACCAGCACCTCAATGCTCAGCGCCCCAGGGGCGGCAACGCTGGCAACTATGGTCGCAGCTATCAGGGACCACGACCCGCTGGACAAGGCCTAACGCCTAAGAATGCTCCCTACATGAGCAATGTCCAGGCGCCATTCTGGCGTATTGTTGTAGTGCTTGCGGCGACCACAAAAGGAACGGGTGATAGTACACCTGTAGTGGTCAGGCATCTTTGCCCTGCCACCAGTGTTGGTCTCCTGCTTTTTGGCCTGCACCGCGAAGCACTGCTGCTTGTCGCAGTCAGGGGCATGGACTAGGCTGTGGGCCAGTGCTGCGGGGGGTCTTGGCGGGACGTCTGGCCTGTTATGGCGGGCGGGTGTCCGTGGGGTTGCCCCCCCTTGGAGCCTGTGCCTTGATCTGGTGGTGTTACGTGCGCTCTGGCTGGTGTGGTGGTGTGGCCCCCTCGGTTTGGCTTGTTCCCCTTCCCTTCGCCCGTCTCTCTGCGTCCGTGTCGCCCCACGTCCTTGGTGTTGTGGCCCTTTCCCATTTCCTCCCCTGCTGTCAATGTACTTATGTCCGTGCGGTGGCTCCTGCAGTCGAGGGTGTGCGAGGTCGTCTCCTGGTGGTTAGGGTGCGGTAGTGGTTTGTGCGTTGCTCCCGGTGGTCCCCTGCGTGGGTGTATCCTTCTCATCCCAGGTTAGGGTTTGGGTTAGGGTTAGGGTTACAGGGCCGGTGGTTGGTGGGCGTGACTCGGTGTGGCTCGTATGTTGTCGGGTCTGGTCTCCGGTGGCTCGTCGTGGCGAGCGTGCGCCTCTTGGGTGGTCCGCCTTTGGGGCCTGCGTCCTGGTGTGGTGAAGTCTCATGGGGGCCTCGCGGTTAGTCCCGCGTGGCAAGCCGGCTGGTGTTGACTGCGTGTGCCAGGGTGGGGCAGTGTTGGTCGCTCCGGTGTGGTGTGTCTTTCCTCTGTGGGTGTGTGCCCTGGTGCCTCTCCTCGTAGGGTCCCCTTTCCCCAGCGTTGTGGTCTCTGCCCTTTCCATCTTCCGATGTTCGTGGCTCCTCGTTGGTTCCTTGCTCCTGTGGTGTGTTGCCCCCGGTGCCCCTGTTCCCGTGGGTGTGTGCCCGTCACCCTGCGCCTTACCTCACCCCTTTGCTGCGGGCCTTCCCTTTGCCCTGTCACTTGCCGGTGCGTTGGTGGTGGGGTGGTGGTGGGGTCTGGGGGGCGCCGATGGCCCCTGCCTCAGATTGGGTGGTCTGGAGCCACCAGCGGAGGGTTTCGGGGCTGTAGGGGGGGCGGAGGCCCTGAACCGCGTCACGGAGGAGCGTTTCCCATGATCTCTGCGGCATGGCGGCCTCCAGGGCGGTGTCGTCGGGGTTGGAGGGGGAGCAGGCGAGCATTTTCTCCAAGGTGTGGAGGCGGTGGTGCCCCTCTTGCGTGCCCGCTCCCGCTGCCCACCTCACCCAGTGGCGGTGCTCCCGCAGGGCTGGGGTGGACCACCAGGCGAGGTCGGCGGGGGCTGGGGGGGAGGGCTCCGAGCTTGGGGTCCTGGAGCGGTGGTGGTGGGGGCTTGGGGTGGGGAGGCGTTTCGGTGGCGTGGAGAGCGGGAAGCGTGGTGTTGTCCATGGGGGGAGGGGAATGTGGACATGGGGCGGCGATGGCCCGCGTGGTGGCGTCCGGTGGATCGGCAGTGGCGGGAGTAGGGCCCCGGAGAGTTATAGCGGTGCCTCGGGGAGCGGGAGCGGTGAGAGTGGGGCCTGCGGGCGGGGGGGTGTGTGGTGGCGTCGTGGTAGCGGGAGAGCTGGGAACAGGAGTGTCCTGCTGGGAGCGACGGGGAGCGGCGCCGTTTGTGGGAGCGGGCTCCTCCGCGGGGCGAGCCGGGCCACTTGGGGGGCGTCGGTGGTGCCACGGGGGCATCGTGCAGTGCTGCCGGGTATTGGGGAGGATGGGGAAAGCCTCCTGTCCTCCGTGGATCCGCCGTGTAGAAGGGTTGCGACGGGTGAGGGGGGTGGGGTGGCGGGGTTTGCAAGTGCTACGATCCAGTGGTGGTTGAGGGGGGTGTCCCGGAAGGGGGTGGCCTTGGGGCGGCGGGGCTTCTTAGGCGTGGGCGTGGTGGCCGGGCGGATATGGTTCCTGGTAGGGGGGGGCTGGTGCTTGGTGGTAGGTTGGGTAGTGGGGTTGAGCGTCCGGTGGATGGTGAAGCAATCCCAGGTGATGGTGCTATCCGTGCGTGGGGGGCCGCGGGCCGGTGGGGTAGGGTGGTTGGCAGTGGTGGTGGTGGTGGTGGGGCTGTTGGTCATGATGGTGGTCGTGGTGGTTGTAGTCCTGGTGGTGGTTGTGGTGGTGGTGGTGGTGGGGCCGGTGGTGGTGATGGTGCTGCGGGTACAGCCCCAGGATCTCTTGGCGCTCTGGCGGGACCCTGGGGGTCGGGCATCATTTGCAGCCCTTGGGGCTGCAGGGCTTGGTGGATGCTGGGGGTGGTTCTGCGGCCGAGTTTGACGGAGACCTTGGTCGAGGGGTCCCGTGTCCCCAGGTCCTTCTGGCCAGCGGTGGTGGTGGTTTGTGAAGGCAGGATGGCGGGGCGCTTGGAGATGGCCATCTTGAAGAGGGTCTGGACGGGGTCATGTTGCGTGGCTGCCTCCGTGGTGGCCGTTCGTGCTGGGGGTAGGGGGGCTCGGGACGCGGTGGGCGTCGGATCCGGGTGGCGGGGGCGTTTCTGGTGCTGCTGCTGGCGGCCCTTTGGTGAGTGTTGGGGCTGTGTGTGGTTGTTTTGGTGGTGTTGGTGGTGCAGGTAGTGCTGGTGGTGGTGTTGTGGGCGATGCTGTTGTTGGCGTTGGGGCTCCAGCTTCGGTTGGGGTTCGGGCTTGGGTTTGGGGACCGGTTCGATGTTGAGGAGGACCTGGTCCCGGAGGTGTGGGAAGGCCGGTTCCGGGTGGGAGGTTTTCCCGGCATGCTGCCGGGGTGCCGGGGTGGCCCGCGTGGCGGTCGGGGGGGCCCTCGGGCAGCGTGCTTTGTGGCTGCGGCCTTGGATTTGACCGTAGCCTTGTGGATAAAGTCGGCGGTGACGGGCAAGGGGGAGGTGGAAGACGATGATGAGGATGAGGACGAGGAGGAAGCGGTGGTCTTGGAGGATGCGGGCTGTGCCGACATGCTGGCAGGAACAGCTTCGCGGGCTGTGTCGACCTCCGCTGCTGCCACCGCAAGTAAGATGGAGGCCATCTCCTCCGGTTTTTGGTCGCGGGCGGGCGGCTTCAAGGGCCCGGCTACGATCCGGCTGCGCGGGGGGCTGATGCGGTGGGCATCGGTGTGTGGGGGAGGTGTGGGGCTGCGGCGTCCACCGTCTGGGTTCGGCTGGGCTCGGCTCCTGCAATTTGCGAGGGTGTGCGCTTCAGCGTCCGCGGGGGGAAACAGTTCGCGTGGGCTGCATTGGGGCGTTGGAAGGTTCGGGCTTAGGGTTATGGGACTATAGTTGGCGGGCATGTGTGGGTCATTGGGTGGGGTGGGTGTGCCGTGGGGCGTGGGTCTCTTTGTGGCAGCTGTCTGTGGGTTGCTGGGTGTGGGGGGCGGCGAGGCTCGCATGGCGGGGGGGTCCGTGGCGGGCGTGTTTGGGTGTTCGGGAGGGGGGGGGAGGCCCGTGTCGCGGGGCCTGGGGCTGTGCCCGCTGGTTGGCGTGTGTGGGCCACTGGGTGGAGAGAGGAAAGGGAGTGGTTGGGGGCGTGGAGCGGGGTCCGCGTGCGGTATGTCGGTGTTCGTGTCCGCTTGCACCGGCGTGCATGTGCGGTCTCGTGTAGGTCTGGCGGTTTGCAGTTGGAGTTTGCGGTCCATCGTGGCTGCAGCGGGGAGTTCACAGATGCATGTGCGTATTCGGTGCACCTCTTGGTGGGTGGTTGGGAGAGGGTATTTCAGGGGTGGGCTGAGGCCCATGAGCCGGAGGACTGTATGGTCAGCGTGGTACCCGCAGGTGAAGGTTTGTTGTGGCCTGGGGGGGCAGAGCAGCGCAGCAGGATCGGTCAGCAAAAAATATTTTGCTGTACCCTCTGCACCATAAAACCAAGTGATGAGCACGGAGACGAAACTGAAAACATAGTATCACTGCAAACAGTAATAAATGTGTACCACAAATACGACACATCACTGCAGATCAAGCAATATCAAATAATACAATGTATGTACATGCGACCCATGGGCTGGGGCCCCGGTTACACCCCCCCACTTAAAAAAAAGCCAGGGTGTGCAACACCAGGCTTTGGTAGAGTGCTCCAGCAGAGATGTCTGGGCAGCCCTGTACAAACTGATCTGCTACCACCATACCTGTGGCCACCCGCAGGCACCACCCCATAACACTGTGCGCCCCGGCACCACACACGCTCGCACCACACACCCCGCCCCGGCACCACTCACCCGCGCACAACCTGCTCCTCTAGGCCGGCACCAGATGGCGCGCACAATAGCACGATGGCCGGCAACACGCGGCGCGCACAGACACGCACAGCAAGGCGCGCACACACCAGCTCCACTCACGCGCGGCACAGAGCGCGGACACCAACTGAAGACCCCTGATCTAAATTCTTTCGTGACACACACATGGGAAGATGGCCGCCCAAGATGGTGGGGCTCCATCAGCTGCACCACCCTCCAGCAGCAACACCGCTGCTTGTAACAATCCAGGCAAGCAAAAAAAAAACTGATCTGTTGTCTCTGGGATGCTGGCCAGTGGATGCACAGCACTGGCCAAAAACAGAAAAAACTGTACTGCCTGAAAGTGCCAAATAGGAAATGTGGGTTAAGAGCAACCCCAAGGGGGAAGAGAATGGGGTTACGCCACTACGGCATATTCCGGCCCAACCTACGAGGGAGATAGGGGGACTCCAGCAACCTAGGCCGTGTAGACTTAACTACTTCCCCAAGGCGAGAGGTACCAAGGGGTGAAGGCCGCCTAGGAGCTTCACATGGCTTCTCTCCCCACCAGAACACAAGAACATGGGAAGAGAAGCCTAGAGCTAGTAGTGGCTCTACTACCCACGCAAAGGCACAACACTCAGCAACCCCCCCACTAAGCTGGAACTCAGGGGGTTGGCCGAAAATCAGAACTCTTTCTCTCTGCCTCTCTCTCTCTCTCTCTCTCTCTCTCTCTCTCTCTCTCTCTCTCTCTCTCTCTCTGTCTCTCACCTTATGGCAACCGAGCAAGGCCAGTGCCCAGAACTCGGTGCACTGCAGCAGGGAAAGTGGCTTTCAGCTCACTGATCCCAAAAATCAATACCATCAGAGGATTAAAGTTAGGTACCAGTGTTTAGGAACTAAGTTAGTTTCTACCCACAAGCTGGGAGGGTTCCTGTCATACCCACAAGCTGGGAGGGTTCCTACTAAACATCTGGCTAGGCTAGGGTGTTGATTACCCACAAGCTGGGAGGGTTCCTGTTACACCCAGAGACTGGTCCCAACAAAACAGGGCAGCAAGAAGTGCAGCCCCTGTGACCTAGCAGGCAAGCAAAAGCGTAGAACATAACTTTATGTTACCAAGGGCTTGCGCCCTCTCCGAGTGCCCCTGTGGGTCTTCTTCTTCTCGGCAGACCCCAGAGGCGCCGCTGACGACGAAGACGCAGATGGTGTCGCCAGCGAAGCTGGAGGCACGAATGTTGCTGCTGGCGGCGCCAGAGGCACAGTTGTCGTTGCTGGCGACGCTGGAGGCACGGATGTTGTTGCCGGCGACGCCTGAGGCACGGATGCCGCTGCCAGGGTCGTTGGAGGCACTGATGGTGTTGCCGGCGACGCCTGAGGCACGGATGTTGCTGCCAGTGTCGTTGGAGGCACTGATGGTACTGCCGGCGACGCCTGAGGCACGGACGTCGCTGCCAGCGTCGTTGGAGGCACTGATGGCGCTGCTGTCGGCGTTGGAGGCCCTGATATTGCTGCCGGCGGCGTTGGAGGCACGGATGGCGCTGCCGTCGGCGTTGGAGGCACGGATGTCGCTGCCATCGGCGTTGGAGGCACGGATGTCGCTGCCAGTGACACTCCACGTCCTGGGCAGGCTGGCGGCGCCAATGCAGAACGCGATATACAAGCCCTAGCCTGCTGATGAGGCTTGATAATTCGAAATTTTCGATCTTGAACCCACCGCTCATAGATGCGACGTCGCTCGTTGACCTCGCAGTGAAAGAAGGCACCGTACTCGTGCTGGTCCAACCCAGGGACTGAAGGACCACCGAAACTTGAACTTGATGACCCCTGAATCAGGCCCACGACCGTTGGATAGCAGGGCATTCCGTAGTTCACCTGCCCATTGAATTTGTACTCTTCGTACATCATGAACTCGACACTCGGCAAAGCAGAGCAGCGCAGCAGGATCGGTCAGCAAAAACATTTTTGCTGTACCCTCTGCACCATAAAACCAAGTGATGAGCACGGAGACGAAACTGAAAACATAGTATCACTGCAAACAGTAATAAATGTGTACCACAAATACGACACATCACTGCAGATCAAGCAATATCAAATAATACAATGTATGTACATGCGACCCATGGGCCGGGGCCCCAGCCCATGGGTCGCATGTACATACATTGTATTATTTGATTTTGCTTGATCTGCAGTGATGTGTCGTATTTGTGGTACACATTTATTACTGTTTGCAGTGATACTATGTTTTCAGTTTCGTCTCCATGCTCATCACTTGGTTTTATGGTGCAGAGGGTACAGCAAAATTTTTTTTGCTGACCGATCCTGCTGCGCTGCTCTGCTTTGCCGAGTGTCGAGTTCATGATGTACGAAGAGTACAAATTCAATGGGCAGGTGAACTACGGAATGCCCTGCTATCCAACGGTCGTGGGCCTGATTCAGGGGTCATCAAGTTCAAGTTTCGGTGGTCCTTCAGTCCCTGGGTTGGACCAGCACGAGTACGGTGCCTTCTTTCACTGCGAGGTCAACGAGCGACGTCGCATCTATGAGCGGTGGGTTCAAGATCGAAAATTTCGAATTATCAAGCCTCATCAGCAGGCTAGGGCTTGTATATCGCGTTCTGCATTGGCGCCGCCAGCCTGCCCAGGACGTGGAGTGTCACTGGCAGCGACATCCGTGCCTCCAACGCCGATGGCAGCGACATCCGTGCCTCCAACGCCGACGGCAGCGCCATCCGTGCCTCCAACGCCGCCGGCAGCAATATCAGGGCCTCCAACGCCGAAGGCAGCGCCATCAGTGCCTCCAACGACGCTGGCAGCGACGTCCGTGCCTCAGGCGTCGCCGGCAGTACCATCAGTGCCTCCAACGACACTGGCAGCAGCATCCGTGCCTCAGGCGTCGCCGGCAACACCATCAGTGCCTCCAACGACCCTGGCAGCGGCATCCGTGCCTCAGGCGTCGCCGGCAACAACATCCGGGCCTCCAGCGTCGCCAGCAACGACAACTGTGCCTCCGGCGCCGCCAGCAGCAACATTCGTGCCTCCAGCTTTGCCGGCGACACCATCTGCGTCTTCGTCGTCAGCGGCGCCTCTGGGGTCTGCCCAGAAGAAGACCCACAGGGGCACTCGGAGAGGGCGCAAGCCCTTGGTAACATAAAGTTATGTTCTACGCTTTTGCTTGCCTGCTAGGTCACAGGGGCTGCACTTCTTGCTGCCCTGTTTTGTTTGGACCAGTCTCTGGGTGTAACAGGAACCCTCCCAGCTTGTGGGTAATCAACACCCTAGCCTAGCCAGATGTTTAGTAGGAACCCTCCCAGCTTGTGGGTATGACAGGAACCCTCCCAGCTTGTGGGTAGAAACTAACTTAGTTCCTAAACACTGGTACCTAACTTTAATCCTCTGATGGTATTGATTTTTGGGATCAGTGAGCTGAAAGCCACTTTCCCTGCTGCAGAGCACCGAGTTCTGGGCACTGGCCTTGCTCGGTTGCCATAAGGTGAGAGACAGAGAGAGAGAGAGAGAGAGAGAGAGAGAGAGAGAGAGAGAGAGGCAGAGAGAAAGAGTTCTGATTTTCAGCCAACCCCCTGAGTTTCAGCTTAGTGGGGGGGTTGCTGAGTGTTGTGCCTTTGCGTGGTCAGTAGAGCCACTACTAGCTCTAGGCTTCTCTTCCCATGTTCTTGTGTTTTGGTGGGGAGAGAAGCCATGTGAAGCTCCTAGGCGGCCTTCACCCCTTGGTACCTCTCGCCTTGGGGAAGTAGTTAAGTCTACACGGCCTAGGTTGCTGGAGTCCCCCTATCTCCCTCGTAGGTTGGGCCGGAATATGCCGTAGTGGCGTAACCCCATTCTCTTCCCCCTTGGGGTTGCTCTTAACCCACATTTCCTATTTGGCACTTTCAGGCAGTACAGTGTTTTCTGTTTTTGGCCAGTGCTGTGCATCCACTGGCCAGCATCCCAGAGACAACAGATCAGTTTTTTTTTTTGCTTGCCTGGATTGTTACAAGCAGCGGTGTTGCTGCTGGAGGGTGGTGCAGCTGATGGAGCCCCACCATCTTGGGCGGCCATCTTCCCATGTGTGTGTCACGAAAGAATTTAGATCAGGGGTCTTCAGTTGGTGTCCGCGCTCTGTGCCGCGCGTGAGTGGAGCTGGTGTGTGCGCGCCTTGCTGTGCGTGTCTGTGCGCGCCGCGTGTTGCCGGCCATCGTGCTGTTGTGCGCGCCATCTGGTGCCGGCCTAGGGGAGCAGGTTGTGCGCGGGTGAGTGGTGCCGGGGCGGGGTGTGTGGTGCGAGCGTGTGTGGTGCCGGGGCGCACAGTGTTAATGGGGTGGTGCCTGCGGGTGGCCACAGGTATGGTGGTAGCAGATCAGTTTGTACATGGGCTGCCGAGACATCTCTGCTGGAGCACTCTACCAAAGCCTGGTGTTGCACACCCCGGCTTTTCTTGAAGTGGGGGGGTGTAACCGGGTCCCCAGCCCATGGGTCGCATGTACATACATTGTATTATTTGATATTGCTTGATCTGCAGTGATGTGTCGTATTTGTGGTACACATTCGTTACTGTTTGCAGTGATACTATGTTTTCAGTTTCGTCTCCGTGCTCATCACTTGGTTATAAAGGTTTGTTGTGGCCTGGGTGGGGTCCCTCCGTGCGTCAGGGCCTGCCATGATTTCTGTGTGGGTCGTGGGAATGGCTCAGATTGAGGGTGGAGGCGCTGTGGATGGGCAGAGCCGCTTGATCCACTGGGAGAGGCAGAGCATGGCCAGCCCCAGGTGGTAGCCCACACGACCCGAGGTGATTTGGGCCAGGGCGGGAGCTGCAGCTTGATCCCCCGGTTGGAGGACGCCCCTGAAGACCCTTTGTGGGGCGGTGGGCTTTCCCACCAACCCGGGGGCTGTGGTTCCCCCGGCGAGCATGGTGTCCGTCCCCCTGAGGACCCATGGGCCTTTTGGTGCTGGGCCGGGGATTGCCGCGGCGGACACTACGTAATAGTGCCCGCGTTCGAGGACTGTGCACCAGACCTCTGGCGGGGGCCGGTCGCTGTTTGTCGATGGGGGGGCGAGGTCGTCGTCGGGGGTGTGGAGTCCGGTTGCGCGGAGGGCCGTGTCGCGGTTTGGTGCTGTGGCCTGTTCCCATTGTTCCCGGTGGTTTGGGTCTGCAGGGTGGTCCTTCTCCGCTGGGGCTCGTCAAAGGCGTGTCGTTCTCTTGCGGGTGACGTAAGTTTCGGTCTCGTGTTTCAGGGCCTGGCCCCACTCCATGGAGGGGATCCAGATGCTCTGGTCTTGCATGCGCTGGCGTGCCCTCCAGAGGAAGAGGTCCACAATGGCCTCCTGGAGATCTCTCCCTGGGGTGGGGAGGTCCCGGAGGGCCTTGGCGGTGAGCTTGGTCCAGCTCCCTTGTAGGCGGTACCAGCCCAGAACGGTGTCCAGGGCTCTGCCTTGGAGGGCTGCGTGGAGGTGGTTGGGGTCGCTGAGGGTGGTTGGTGTGAGGGGGGGGGGGGGTGCTCTGGGTCCGGGAAGGTCTGGCGGGTTGGGCTGTGGAGCCCTGGTGCGTCTGCGTGGATGTGTGCGTGGTCCTCAGTGGGCCCGGCTGGTCTAGGCGGTGTCAGGTGGTCTCGTAGGTGAGAGGCGGGTGGTCCCTGGGTGTCACAGGTGCCTGTGGTGCGGGGGTCTTGTGGTGGGCGTTTTTCTCGGGCGTGCTGGTGGTGTCTTTGAGGCCTGTGGACGGAGATGGGGGGCGTGTGCGGGGTGTTGAGTAGGTTAGTGCACATCTGGGTCATGTACGGTATGGCAATGGATGAGACGCAGCATGTGTTCCCTGGCAGTGGGGTCGGTGACTTGCTCCGTGTGTGCCAACAAGAGGCGTTTGCGGTGCTCCATTTGGGCCGCTGCCCTGCAGACTGCCTCTAGTTGGAGGTGTGCCGCCGCCTTCATTGGGGCTTCCGCGTGTTGCGTGTTCCCCTCTCATGGTTGCCTCCTTGATCAAGGGTTCCCTGAGGTCGTTGGCGGCTAGGTGTGTGTGGCTGTTCGTCGGACAGCCTTCGTGTTGTACTGGGTTTCCGCTAGGGTGCTGCCTACTAGTGTGTCCCTGCCCGCATGGATGGGGCATGTCTTCAGGTGCTCCCAGTCTTCCGGGGTGGTGTGGTTGAATGGACAGCAGGTGTGTTCTTTCGGGATGTGGATGTGCTTGCGAACGAGCCACCGGGCGACTCTGGTTCGGAATGGTAGTTGCTCTCTGAGGAGCAGGATGTGCTGGTTTTGGCAGGTGGGCTGGGACGGACGCTGGTCGGAGCGCTGAGTGGTAGAGGGGGACTTTCAGTGTCTCTTGGAGCTGTTGAATGTGTGCTCGGCTGTCCAGGTCGCCGAGTACCCGGGCCAGGAGTTGGATTGGGTTGGGGTAGTGGTAGGCTCTGTCGTGCGAGGTATAGGGGGCGTCTTCTGGTACCCAGTACGGGGTCTGATGGGGTTCTGGCTGGGGGGGTAGGTGCTGGAGGTGTGTGTGGTTGCGGTCCAGGTCTGCCACCTGGAGGGCGGGCAGGTGCGTGGTGCGTTGGTGTACTGCCTCAATGTCGACCTTACCGTTCCTGTACTGGTGCCTGTGTGACTCCTGCTTCACGATGTGGAGTTCGAAGTAGGGGGGGAAGCTGCGGAGGGCTTTCCACAGCATCAGCGCTTGGGTGCCCAGGCTTATCGCTGTGGCCTTTTGGAGTGGCTGTCCTCTATGCGGAGGAGTAGCTGTGTGTGGACAGTGGCGTCTGCCATGAACCAGACTCGGACGATGTCTGGGAGGTAGGCGGGCAGGGTAGCCGCAAGTCTGGTGATGGCGTCTGCCATGGCCCTCAGTTCCCCGTGCGAGGAGGCCCCGTAGGTGGTGTGGCCCGTGTGGTGGTCCATGTGGTAGTGTCCCTCGGTGTGGGTTAGCTGCAGGGTGGCTCCCCCAGTGATGGTTGTGAGGGCAGACCCGCCTGAGGCGTCGGTGAAGAAGCCAAGGTCCGCTGGTGATGGCTGTGGGAGGCGGCACGGGCTCATGGGCAGGTAGGCGTATATGGCCAGGCGCGATGTGAGGTGGGCCACCGGGGTCGTAGGCTGTAGGACGGGGGTGGCGTATACTCCTTTCTCTTCAGAGATGATGCGTTTCGCGCGGGGGGACACGGCTGTGAGTCCTTGTTCTTGCTGTGCTTGTGTGAGGTAGGAGTAGATGTAGTGGAGGACGTAGGCTGTGTCCGGGTTCAAGCCTCGGTATGTGAGGGTTTGTGTTAGGTGTTCGAGCGTGTGGCACGAGTGGTGGAGTGGATAGTAGGGCCGTTCACGGTTGCCCGTTCTGCCCAGTTCGTGCATGCTGTAGCGGATGGAGATCCCGGTGGGGTCGGGGCGGGGGCGGGTGGGATTGGTGGTGAATAGCCATTGGGCTTCGTAGTCCGGGTTCCATGCCACTGTGGGGCTTGTGTCGGTGTGGTGTAACCACGGGGCCACCCACGCGTAGGCCTGTGGCGGCAGGCGGGTCGTCGGGTAAGTGTGGTGGTGTGCTATGAGGTGCAATACGGGCCACAGTGTGGTGGGTGTGTTGGGGTCACAATCCCAACATGTGCGGGGCATTTGTTGGAAGTTGTGCGGTACCGCGGGTAGGTCTTGGGGTGTCATGTGGTGTTTTGGTATGTGCCACTTTGCCCTGTGGCAGATGACGGTAGTTGGCGTGGGTTTGGCTTCGTTTGGGGCCAATAGTAGGGTTAGCGGCGGGACCTTGCCCGTCACCGGGGGGACGGGCTGGTGCTTCGAGCCCACCGGTGTTTAGGGGGCCGCTGCCGGAACGGGTCACGGGTGTTGTGCTCTGGGGTCTCGGCAGGCCGTCTTCATGTCCTTGTTGTCCGGTAGACGGTTCCCTGTGGCCCGTGCTGTTTGTGTCAGGTACTGGTGGAAGAGCCGACACTGGGGCCACGTGCAGAGCTGTAGGTAGGGGGTGTGGTGTGCCCCGCTGTGGTACAGGACCCTCATTTGGGAGGGAGTGATGTAGACCGATGTGATCAATGCGCTGCCCAGGTTGATGGTGTCGACGGTGCCTTTCAGGTGATGGTGGAGGTCTCCGTAGAGGACTGCCAGGGGTCCTTCCTCCTGGCAGGTGCGTTTGGTGAGGATAGCGTAGTGTGGGGAAGGGAGTAAAAGCTGCAGGCGGTTCCAGATACGGGTGGGGTTGGCGGGCATGCCTGTCTGGTTGAGTATCCAGCGTGGGCACGTGTTGCGGGCTTGTTGCGCGCCCTGGAGTTTGATCGTGGCGACTTTGCGGACCTCCGGGGGTTGGTTCTGGGTCATGCACTGGAGGACGAGCGTGGTGTGTCTGGTGTAGGTTGCCTTCACCTCGTCCCCTATGGTGTCACCATAATGGGGCCATGCTGCACGGATGGCTCGGGTGGGTATGGAGGTGGGCCAGCCCCCGTGTGCCGCCCATGCTTTGGTGACGGCGCGTATGCCCTGTTGGAGGCCGGTTGTGGGGTGTGTTAGGTGAAGTGCTTGGAAGCCTATGGAGGCGTTCAAGACCACCGTGAGGTAGTACGCCAAGCTTTGGTGTGATAGGGAGAGGACGTTGGTGGCCGGGGACGCATATCGTGGGAGGTGGGCCAGGTGTGACTGCAATTTTGGGGGGAGGGTGGTATCACAGGGGTTGGTGGTGTGGATCACTCCGAAGTGGGTGGTAGCTACCACAACTCTCATGGGGGGCCCTTGTGGCCCCAGGGTGGGGCCCGTGGCAGACCCTTTGATCATGGCTACCAACTTGGTAGGGTGGACAATGAGGTTGTTGTGGGATAGGTAGCAGATGGTCACGTCCAGTAAGTCGTTGGCCTGCTGGGTGACCGTGGGTCCGTCGTCTGGCGTGTGGGGTTCGTGTGGGGTGTGTGCGACTGTGAGGTTGGTGTGGTCTGCAAAACTCTCGAGGGTGGAGAGGAGGGGCTAGGGCGCGTAGGCCGAGTAGTCCTGCTCGATGGTGAGGGCCAGGGGCAGTGTCGTGAGGACGTACAGGAAGGGCCCTTCTCCTCCTCTCTGGGGGACTCCGATGACTGGCTCTAGGAAGGGGGTGAGGCCCGCCCCGGTGCGGACTGTCTACTTGCTGGTGCGGATGTACTTGGAAGTGAAGTAGTAGAAAGGCAGGCCCACGTGTTTCTAGACTGCTTCCAAGAGGAGCCGAGGGGTGTTCGGGAAGGCTCCTTTGACGTTGAGGGAGGCGATCATGTGGTCGACCGGGTCCATGTCGGCGACGGTGCCCTGGAGGAAGATGGCCCCGTGTGGGGACCGGCACGGGATGGCTCCCCGGAGGCTGGCGGGTATGTGAGGGGCCAGGTGGGCACCGATGCAGCGCAGGATGATGGTCCAGACGATCTTGACCTCCGTGACTGCACACAATATCGGGCGCCAGTTGTCCGGGTTGGCCCAGTCCCCCTTTTTGTAGAGGGGGCGGACCATGTTGGCCCAGGCCGGTGGCAGAGGGGTCTGCCCCGTAACGTTGTCCCACAGGCGCTGGGCGAGGATGCGGATGAGGTGGGCGGGGAGGTGATAGTACGCCTCCGCAGAGAGGCCGTCGTACCCCGGGGTTTTGTGTTTCCGGAGACTGTGGCCTTCTGGGCTTCGTGGACGGTGACGGGGCGCTTCTGTAGTTGCGTCTTCTGGGCGCGGTTGAAGACGTGGGAGAGGCGTTCGATTTTTTTTGGGTGTCTGCGTCAAGTGTGTCTGGAGTGGGGACGTGTTTTTTGCACTGAACGGCGCCTTTTGTGGCTGGCCAGGCCGGGGAGAAAGGCTCTTGCGCGCCAAGCTTTTTCAGGGAGGGGCGGGAACCCGAAACCAAGTTCAATTGCGGGCTGAGTACCGCTGCACGTTGCTGTCCTCCTCTGCCTTATCTCAATGAGACCTGGCAGCCCCGTTATAGACAACAGCAGAGCCGGGGTCTCTGCCTGATTCCCGAAGGCTGTACGGTTGCGGTTTGGGGGTTAGAGCATCACGGCTTGAGCACGGGGGCTGGCTTGGGGGAGGGATTCATTTGCAGAAGTGACTTGTGAGTGCCAGTGTGGTAGTACTGATTGGTTCCGCCGTGTTAGAGCTGTTGAGGGCTGGCGTGAGAGAAACGTGTAAGTGTGGCTTTTTCAAAGAGATGACACGTTGGACGAAGATGAGGTTGAATGTGGGCTTGTGCTCGCGGCTGAGGGGGGGGCTGGTGCGAAGTACCTTGTTATGCGGGGAGAAGCGGCGGAAACAGGGGCGGAGGGACCGAGGGGGTGTGCTGGCCGAGGGGGGGGGGGGAGGTTGAACATGTCCCGGATCGTGAGCGGCCGTTTTGGGGGCGGGGACTCTGGCTCAGAGTGCGTTGCGGTATTGCGTTTCAGCGATAGAGGCCGGACAGGTCTTGGGGGCTGGCGGGCGTGTTTCCGAGCTTTGGCGTGTGCCGCAGGGGATGGGGGACGGAGGCGCTTTGGAGGCTTGTGCGCCACTTTGTTCGGGAGGGGGGGGGGGGGGGTGGTAGGCGGGGGGGCGGGGCTGTAGGGCGGTATGTGACTGGCTGTAAGGCGACCAGGGGCGTCCCCATGAGTTGGGGCCCGTGGGGGGGGTGAGAGGGGCTGGGGGGGGGTTGTCGTTTAGTTATTCCAGCGTGCGGTATAGGGCATTGAGGAGCAGGGGAACATGGGCCTTTAGGGCGAGTTTCAAGTCATGACAGTGTGCTGGTTTTCTTCTGCCGGAGGGGGGGGCTGTGAGCTTGGTGTACAGGGACATGGGGACAAGCCCCCGGACGAAATTGCGTCTCTCCCCGACGTGTGTGGTCGCGGACCACCATTGGGACACCACCGTGGTGAAGGGGGGGCGCCAGCACTGAATGTAGGTTTGCACCAGGTGTTCGCACGTTGGGCAGTGTGAGACGAAAGAGATAACATCCATTGGGTGCGGGTCGGGGCAAGCGTGGCAATGGCGAGGGCGCAAGTCGTCGTGGAAAGCAAACGGCGCCATGTTGAAATTTCCATTTCTACAACCACACTTCGTGGCTCCAAGGGCTCCCTTTCAAAAGGAGTGGGGACTTGTTGGTGGAGGAAGCTGTCTTGGGTGGCCTGGAGCACCGTGGCAGGTTCCTTGGTGAGGAAGCTGTCTACCTACCTGACTGTGGTGATGGTGCGGTGGCCGGTGTCGGTCATGGCGTTGTCGAGGTGGCATATGGCTTTATAGGGGAGTTCATGACACGCATATCAGTCATGTTCTTGGGCGATGCGCTGTTGTCTGTGGACGTGCCACTGCTGCAGGTCTGCCCTGATGTGGGCTATTTGCGTTCTGCAGTCGTGTATGTGGTGGCGGGTTTGCGGGGTGTTGGTGAGGGGGAAGGTCGCCGATTGCTGTTTTGCATGCCAGAGGGCATGCAGCATATCTCCGGGGGCTGTGGGTGGTTGGTCATCCTCAGCCTGGGGTCGCTGCTGGAGGTTGCAGGCGACGGCGGCGGTGCGCATGGCTGTGAGTAGGTTGGTGGGGTCCTGTTGGTTGCACCGCGCGTGGTCTATGGCCCTGTGGTACTGGAACCAGGCTTGCTTGTCGTGCAGGGGGGGCGGCAACCCTGGTCCGCATCGTCCGGGGAGTTGGGGGGAAGGTTGGGGATGGTGAGGCCGAGGTATAGGGGCCTATGGCCTGTGGGTCCCAGTGGGAGGGGGCCGTATCGGGCCTCTGCCCAGACTATGGTGGTGGGGTCGCCGTAGCATAGGTGGATGTGGGAGCGGGCGGCCTCTGTTGCGTGGGGGAAGTGGGATGGTAGGCCTTCCAGGCCTGCCGTCAGGTCCAGGAGCCCCAGCATGTGCATGATGTCGCGGACTGCATGGTCTTGGGGTGTGGCCTGTCCCCCTTGGTCTGCCGGGGTGGGGGCGGCATTCATGTCGCTGACGATGATGGTGGGGGCGAGCATGGCCATCTGGCGGTATGCCTCGGCCAGGGCTTGGAGGAAGGGTTCCGTTGCGTCGCTGAAGGGAACGTGGGCGTTGATGACGTTGAGTTGCCATCCGTCCCCGACGACTTCGTATACGCTCAGTCTCCCCGGGATGCTGAGGTGGTGGACGAGGTGGACCTGGATGCCCGCCCGGGCGTATAAGGGGGTCCCCTTGTGCCAGTAGCATTGGTATGCTTTCTGGTCCGGGTTATATATCGGGGTGGGTTCCGGAGGGTTGTTGCGTTTAAGGCCTTGCTCCTGGAAAGTTAGAGGGTGGGGGACGCAGTCCGTCCCCTGTGCCATTGGGAGTTCCTGGAGGGCGGCTGTGGCGTGCTTGGAGTATGTGATGGCCGGGTTGTTGAGGTTGAGGAGGTTGATTGTGGCCTCTGTGGCCGCGGCCCGGGGTTTTAGGGGCCTTCGTCCCCTGCCCTTGCCTCGTCATGGAGGAGGACTGGAGCTCGGGGACTTCTTGCCGGGCGTTGGGGGCTTGGCCGGGCGTTCGGGGGCGGAGGCCCTGGCTCCATTCCGTGGGGGATTTCCCCAGTGTCCTTGATGCCCCTGTGGGCCTTGTTCTCGAGGGTGACGCGTCAGATGGGGTGGGCGCTGTGGAGTTCCAAGGTGTCGCCCTCTGGTGTGTCCGGGGCGCTGTGTTGGTCGAGCTCCCGTTGATGGTACCAGGTCAACCGGATTTGCACTCCACCGTTTTGGCCCTTGCCCTGGAGGGGGTACTGGATCGTGCCCTCGCACAGGATTTAGTCGCCTGTGTGGTTGTTGCGGAAGCGTTGTAGGACTATCGTGCCCTTCTGGAACTCTGGAATGCTTTGGGCTGCGGCGGTGCCCGTGGCGGGATGGAGGATGACGAGGATGCCTGGTCTGGGTGGATGTGGGGGTCCGGTGGCGCGGACGCCGGGTTGGGGGAATAGGCTGGGGCGGGTGCGGGGGGCCGGGAGGGTATCACATTGCCATCTACGCTGGCCTGTTGGGGGCCAGGGGCAGGTGTGCCCCATTTTATTGGTGCTCACTTCGGCGGGACTGGAGGTGGTGGGACCGGAAGGGCGTGGGCTTGGAAGAAGGAGTGTGTAGCCTGCTGGTTGGGGTCCCGCAGTGGGGGTTCTGCCGATGTTTGCATGATCGCCTCCCCATTTCCACTATGCTATTGAGGGGGAGATGCCTTGCTTATCATTTTTTTATTGGCTGTTCCATATTGGACAGCGACACACAGGCTGAACTTCCACATTTTAGGTCTTTCCCTCAAGGTCGCTGGATTGCACATCTTTGTGTGCATAACATGCAGTGCATTAGAAACTGCGCTTCACAAGAGACTTGGTGTAAGGTCCAACATACACCATGGATTGCTTGCAAGCTGTGGGCAAGGACAAGAGATCCCTGAAGTCGCACAGTAAGCAGGCTGAGGGCCACGTCCATGCACCTTGGATTGCTTGCAAGCTATGGGCAAGGACACGTGATCCCCATAAGTTGCGCAGTAAGCAGGCTGAGGGGCACATTCATGCACGATGGATTGCTTGGAGGCCTTGGACAAGGACACGTGAGCCCCATAAGTCGCTCAGTAAGCAGGTTGAGGGGCACGTGCATGCACCATGGATTGCTTGGAGGTTGTGGACCAGGACATCTGATCCCCATAAGTCGCGCAGTAAGCAGGCTGAGGGGCACGTGCATGCACCATGGGTCGCTTAGAGGCTGTGGGCGGGGCGCTGGCTCATGTGTTCTGCCTTTGCGTGCCCACGCTGGCACGTGCAGCAAACTCGACGTGTCTGCCAAATTAAGTACCCGTTTTTCGTCTGCACAGTTTCGGGGCTGTACTGCTGATGGTGTCAGCGGCATCCCTTCCAGGACCTTTTGCTTAGGCCTGATTCTATTTCCCGCCCTCGGGCTGACGTAAGCCTCTGCTTCCATACCTAACCTCATACCATCATCAATCTGTAGCAACCTCTTTTTTTTGCTCGGCCAGCCGCACAACAACCCTAACCGTTACCCTAGCCCTAACCCTAACCGTAACCCTGACCCTACTAGACACTACCCATCTGAAGAATGGTGCCACTCTGTAGGAGGCTTGTCGGCGCTTGCTCATGTGAAGCATTCCCCTGGCCCACCTGCCTGACAGAGGCAAAATCATACGAATACCACAATTTTCGCCACCAATCAAGTCAGAAGTCCCAGGCCTTTGAGCCCCCCCCCCCCTGCCCAAAGCATGCTACCAATTTTGGATGTAGGCATGTAGACTTCGCCTCGGGGCTGACCGGTACATTCATCCTGATTCTGGTGTTCTGGCGAACTATTTTATGTGCCAACGCTCCACAATGACCCGCCGTTTTGAGTCCATCTACCTCATTTGTCCTTGGTCATGTGAAGTAGGCCCACATTTGATCTGTATGATGATCGGTATCTCCTTATTGGTTGTCTCCCGCTCCTACATGGAACAGCACACAGCCTGTAGTGCAACAACATAGTGCGCTCCGTCATGTATCAGGGGATCGATGAGCGCTCCACGTGATGGCTCCGCAGTATGCATGCATTGTGTGTGGTATTATAGTCAACCACTTGGTTGAAGGTTCTGTGGCGGGGTCTAATTTCTTAACCCATTTACTAGGCAGTGCAGCCTTATTCTACATCTGATGAGGAAATTTTACACAATGCCACGAGACCCAACTGTTGTGTGGGAATAGCGGTAGTCTACGTGATGGCCTCACAGTCTGTATTCATCGTCTCTGGTGTTGTGGCCAACCAGTATTTTGAAAGCTCTGATTTCTTGACCCAGTTACTGGACAGTGCAACATTTTTCCACTTGCGGTGTCTCAATATCACGTTTTCCTGAGTACCCATTATGCTAGCAAATTGTATTTGCCTGTGATGCATTGATGTGATTGAAATTGACCGATGCCGGTGCTTAATGGTGTTCCCAAGCACCACTGGATATGGGAGTGTCTCTTTGACCTGAAGCATTTTGGATCCATGATCAACGGCTCAGCGCCTGGCAGAGCTGCGAAATGTCAGGGGTAAATAGACAGGGCATGGTGATTGGTCAGCATGCCAGGAAGAAATCACAGCCTCGCCAACAGATTGACCTATTTGCAGGGATCTGATGGCAAGGTAAACGTATCTTGCGTATGTAACATGCAATCCAGACGTTGTGTGCTGACAAACCACGGCCATCTCAAGACCATAGAGCTACATTGGAGAGCTGTGCAATGAGTACAGCTGTGAAAACTGCCAAACATTGCTGCATATGCATATCACGAGTGCATGTGCGGAGTGCTCTTTGACCTGCGTGCGACCAACACATTTAAAACGCATCACTTTTCACATTGGATGAAGCAGAATTGGATCACTGCAGCACAACACAACCCTATGGATCATCTGTAACCCTGTATTTTTCACGAAACAGTGATTGCATGAATCAAATCACCACATGTGTCTACCACCACATGCACACGTTTCATTAATATTTTATTTTCTGTCATTATTTAACAAAGACACCAAAGCACCCAGGGCAGCCTATTTCACACACCATCAAGGGGCAGCCAAGGACATTAATCTGATCTTTTGATGCAGAAAGGGTAAAAAGAACCATCATGGCCCAAGATAGCCATAGTGGGCCTTTTGTCAACCTGGATATTAGTTTGCACAAACGGCAACCATTGCCTTATCGTGATACAACAAATGTATGTACGTGGTTTCCAATCAATGGCATAACCCACAGCGATATGGTAGGGTAATCCAGGGCACATTCCAAAAAGATGTTTACCAAAGAAACGTTGAGGACAATGCTTTTGGTTTGTTAGCACGGGAGGTCAAGGTTTGAAGAGAGGAGGGGGCTTTACCGGGCAAAAGGCAGTTGCAGATGTACAAAGCCAGGCAGAAAGAATTCAAGCATATACACGCACTTTTCTCGGAAAACCATTGCAACAACTGTCAAGGAGCTAACCCCTTGCTACGCACACCTCAACTTACATCGCTGCTTTTGCAGTGATATCTTTCCTCATTTCCATTTTCAATGGTCAAACTGTCCAGCGATGTGCAAGGTACCCGGCCACTGACAATGGTAGCAACATTTTTCACTGCCCCAATGTTTTTACACTGTTCCCTGGACCAAATAACCAATGGTTTGCAATATAATAATGCCAAACACCGCAGCGAAATGCGATTGCATGTTTTCATCAGAACTGAGACAGGCTCAGAGACCATTGGCTCACTAGGTGATAGAAGCAACTGCGACGGAATTGTTGTTGCAAATGTTCTCGTTCGGCAACCTACTCCCGTATTATCCCCAAATACTCTTTATTTCCAACACAAATACATACCAGATTTTGCAATGAAACAACGCAGTTGATTGAAGACAAGTTTACCAGATATCCCGCAGTAGCTTCTCTTTTTGTTTTTCAAAATATGATCTCTTGCTCATCTTGCTCAGAACCCTCCAACTTCATCCCATCTCACTCCTTTTGCCGCCACCATGCACCTAAAGCTTTGGGCCTTTTTCTTTTCTGGATTGGATAAAACGAACCAAATGGTAAGCTGATGGCATGACAACCCACACCACCAAGAATATTGGTGCTATTTTGTAGGGTCTAATCCTCTGACTTCCCCTACATATGGCTGTTGTTCTTCCATGAAGTTCAGCTTACCATGCGCACTTTTACGGCCCTGGTCCGGCTGCTTTTGTGTTGTGCTCGCCAACAAGTCACGCCTATGCATCGAAAATCGAAGAAAAGGCGCATCCAAAAGTATACAAAATATCGCCAAAAAGCATTTGTGCACACCAAAACAAATTAAGGAACAGTAGCCCCGACAGATAGAGCTAGATTCCAACCACGCGCGGTCTTTCAACACTTTTTCTGTGTTAGTCATGAACTGAATTGCAACGATGTAGGGAGGGCGCGGGGATGAATTGCAGGATGAAGAGGGTGCAAGTGGTGGACCGATGTTTCTTATCGAAAAAGTGGGAAGAGTGCAGATGAGCGCCGCTGAAGTTGATCGAACCGTGCAATCATTTTTGCAGGTCTGATATTCGGCTCCTATCATGACATCCATAATCTTACCTCGTTTCCAAAATAGTTGTCAACCTGCTCATCCTTGGGTCCAGGTGTGGGATTTTTGGCATTTCGTCAAAGGCTGTGTTTTTGAGCACTTCATGACCCCTGTTGGCAGAGTCATATCTTGTGAGTTGGAAGCTAGGGTAAGATCCCATAGATGCACGGTGCTGATGGCCTCAAGCATTTTGGGTCTTTGGTAAACTTGTGAAAAAAAGGCTCCCTTGTTATTCGTCATTGTCACGCAGTTTCATACCGATCTAAGGTCTATATCAATATATGTGCCAAAGGCGAAGCGGTTTTGTTCTGAGACCTGCCCCGCGCTTCACAGGCTATCCGCCAAAGTCTGGACAAATGAACAGCTGAGCCACTAGCACTGCTTGGCACGAAGTATTTGGACGGCATAATTAAAAATGCCATAGTCATCAGGTTCGAAACTACATATTCGTAGAAATTGTAAACTGCAAGATTGGCATGATGTTCGGTTATCAAAAGGGGTTGGATGTTGTTGCATGCCTGGCCGCATTGGTCAGATGAGTGCGGAAGCTATGTTGGTGGTCGGGTTGGTGATGCACATCTCGGTGCGCTAAACTTGTCCTTTGGAATGCGGATAATAGTGAGATGTTGTGTGGGGCACATTCAATGGCCCCTTATCATATAGACACCAATTTGAACCATCGCTAGAAACCATCCAATGCGGGGTCAGTTTAACATTGGTACTTTTTTGAAAAGTACTTCTATTTGGAACATAAGGCTACAATTGCAGCATTCACCAACACCAAGCCTATCAGGCCGGAGGTAGCCAACAGCCAGTACATGGTGGGAGGTGGGAAAGAAGCCGAGATGGCGCTGCAACTCCTGAACCGGCGTGACCTGAGCCGCCCGGATCTCCGCAAGGGAATTCTCGCAAGGGAAACTTATATGAAGCCCAGATGGACTGGGGTATGATCATCGGGTACAACTTCATGATCGAGACAGACTCAGGCATTCTTCCGGCTCAAGCCTTTATAACCCTGTATCAGGATGACCAACCGTCGTGGCTATCGTCAACTGAACACCTCGTGGAGTGTCAATGGATCCACCCTGAGCGCCATTAGGTTGAAGTAGCCGCACTGGGGGACGCGGCCGCAGAGGCCGACGTACCAAGCGGACTGCGTCAAGCAGGAACTAGCCATTTGAGTCGTCGTTGATCCGGGAGCATCGGATCTGGCCCTGGATGCGTTTTCCTCAGGAACGTCCGCCAGTCTCCGGGTGTGTGAGAAGTACTGGAGCGCTCAGGACTCTGCGTGGAAGAAGCACTGGGGTCCGCATCAAGGGCTGATGTGGATCCATTGTGGCGAGAGTGGATATTTGAAGGGCGGTTGCAAAGATCCGCAAGGACGGTTCCAAGGCACTGCTGGTCGTCCCCATGGGTTGTACCGTGGAGAAAAGTACCCAAGATTGGGTGGTCTCACTGACCAGCATGAGCTTGCATGTGCGGAGTGCTCTTTGACCTGCGTGCGACCAACACATTTGAAACGCATCACTTTTCACATTGGAAGAAGCAGAGTTGGATCACTGCAGCACAACACAACCCTATGGATCATCTGTAACCCTGTTTTTTTCACGAAACAGTGATTGCATGAATCAAATCACCACATGTGTCTACCAGCGCATGCACACGTTTCATTAATATTTCATTTTCTGTCATTATTTAACAAAGACACCAAAGCACCCAGGGCAGCCTATTTCACACACCATCAAGGGGCAGCCAAGGACATAAATCTGATCCTTTGATGCAGAAAGGGTACGAAAACCATCATGGCCCAAGATAGCCACAGTGGGCCTTTTTCTGTCAACCTGGATATTAGTTTGCACAAACAGCAAACATTGCCTTATCGTGATACAACAAATGTATGTACGTGGTTTCCAACCAATGGCATAACCCACAGCGATATGGTAGGGTAATCCAGGGCACAGTCCAAAAAAATCTTTATCAAAGAAACATTGAGGACGATGCTTTTGGTTTGTTAGCACGGGAGGTCAAGGTTTGAAAGGAGCAGGGGGCTTTACCGGGCAAAGGGCCGTTGCAGATGTACAAAGCCAGGCAGAAAGAATTCAAGCATATACACGCACTTTTCTCGGAAAACCATTGCAACAACTGTCAAGGAGCTAACCCCTTGCTACGCACACCTCAACTTACATCGCTGCTTTTGCAGTGATATCTTTCCTCATTTCCATTTTCAATGGTCAAACTGTCCAGCGATGTGCAAGGTAACCGGCCACTGACAATGGTAGCAACATTTTTCACTGCCCCAATGTTTTTACACTGTTCCCTGGACCGAATAACCAATGGTTTGCAATATAATAATGCCAAACACCCCGGCGAAATGCGATTGCATGTTTTCATCAGAACTGAGACAGGCTCAGAGACCATTGGCTCACTAGGTGATAGAAGCAACTGCGACGGAATTGTTGTTGCAAATGTTCTCGGTCGGCGGCCTACTCCCGTATTATCCCCAAATACGCTCTATTTGCAACACAAATACATACCAAATTTTGCAATGAAACAACGCAGTTGATTGAAGACAAGTTTACCAGATATCCCGCAGTAGCTTCTCTTTTTGTTTTTCAAAATATGATCTCTTGCTCATCCTGCTCAAAACCCCACCAACGTCATCCCATCTCACTCCTTTTGCCGCCACCATGCACCTAAAGCTTTGGGCCTTTTTCTTTTCTGGATTGGATAAAACGAACCAAATGGTAAGCCGATGGCATGACAACCCACACCACCAAGAATATTGGTGCTATTTTGTAGGGTCTAATCCTCTGACTTCCCCTACATATGGCTGTTGTTCTTCCATGAAGTTCAGCTTATCATGAGCACTTTTACGGCCCTGGTCCGGCTGCCTTTGTGTTGTGCTCGCCAACAAGTCACGCCTATGCATCGAAAATCGAAGAAAAGGCGCATCCAAAAGTATACAAAGTATCACCAAAAAGCATTTGTGCACACCAAAACAAATTAAGGAACAGTAGCCCCGACAAATAGAGCTACATTCTAACCACGCGCGGTCTTTCAACACCTTTTCCGGGTTAGTCATGAACTGAATTGCAACGATGTCGGGAGGGCGCGGGGATGAATTGCAGGATGAAGAGGGTGCAAGTGGTGGACCGATGTTTCTTAACGAAAAAGGGGGAAGAGTGCAGATGAGCGCCGCTGAAGTTGATCGAACCGTGCAATAATTTTTGCAGGTCTGATATTCGGCTCCTATCATGACATCCATAATCTTACCTCGTTTCCAAAATAGTTGTCAACCTGCTCATCCCTGGGTCAAGGTGTGGGATTTTTGGCATTTCGTCAAAGGCTGTGTTTTGGAGCACTTCATGACCCCTGTTGGCGGAGTCATATCTTGTGAGTTGGAAGCTAGGGTAAGATCCCATAGATGCACGGTGCTGATGGCCTCAAGCATTTTGGGTCTTCCAGAAACCTTTGAAAAAAAGGCTCCCTTGTTATTCGTCATTGTCACGCAGTTTGATACCGATCTAAGGTCTATATCAATATATGTGCCAAAGGCGAAGCGGTTAGGTTCTGAGACCTGCTCCGCGCTTCACAGGCTATCCGCCAAAGTCTGGACAAATGAACAGCTGAGCCACTAGCACTGCTTGGCACGAAGTATTTGGACGGCATAACTAAAAATGCCATAGTCATCAGGTTCCAAACTACATATTCGTAGAAGTTGTAAACTGCAAGATTGGCATGATGGTCGGTTATCAAAAGGGGTTGGATGTTGTTGGATGCCTGGCCGCATTGGTCAGATGAGTGCGGAAGCTATGTTGGTGGTCGGGTTGATGATGCACATCTCGGTGCGCTAAACTTGTCCTTTGGAATGCGGATAATAGTGAGATGTTGTGTGGGGCACATTCAATGGCCCCTTATCATATAGACACCAATTTGAACCATCGCTAGAGACCATCCAATGCGGGGTAGGTTTAACATTGGTACTTTTTTGAAAAGTACTTCTATTTGGAACATAAGGCTACAATTGCAGCATTCACCAACGCCGAGCCTATCAGGCTGGGGGTGGCCAACAGCCAGTACATGGTGGGAGGTGGGAAAGAAGCCGAGATGGCGCTGCAACTCTCGAACCGGCTAACCTGAGCCGCCCGGACCTCCGCAAGGGAATTCTCGCAAGGGAAACTTATATGAAGCCCAGATGGACTGGGGTATGATCATCGGGTACAACTTCATGATCGAGACAGAGTCAGGCGTTCTTCCGGCTCAAGCCTTTGTAACCCTGTATCAGGATGACCAACCGTCGTGGCTATCGTCAACTGAACACCTCGTGGAGTGTCAATGGATCCACCCTGAGCGCCATCAGCTTGAAGTAGCCGCACTGGGAGACGCGGCCGCAGAGGCCGACGTACCAAGCGGACTGCATCAAGCTGGAACTAGCCATTTGAGTCGTCGTTGATCCGGGAGCATCGGATCTGGCCCTGGATGCGTTTTCCTCAGGAACGTCCGCCCGTCTCCTGGTGTGTGAGAAGTACTGGATCGCCCAGGACTCTGCGTGGAAGAAGCACTCGGGTCCGCATCAAGGGCTGATGTGGATCCATTGTGTCAGAGTGGATTCTCCAAGGGCGGTTGCAAAGATCCGCATGGACCGTTCCAAGGCACTGCTGGTCGTCCCCATGGGTTGTACCGTGGAGGAAAGTACCCAAGATTGGGTGGTCTCACTGACCAGCATGAGCTTGAACAAGGTCGTACCGCCGGCTGTAGAGACTTTCTATCAGGACGCCAGGGGACAGCGCATGCCACCCCAGAGATGGCTGACGGAATTCCACTATGTGTATGATTAATGCCACAGACTTCGTGTCTGTCAACCGTGTGATAGCGGAGCCCCGGCGGCAATGCTTGGCGGTCTCACCCCTTGACCTTGGAGGACTGGAGGATGTTTTCTCTGATGAGCAGCTGGATCTAGTTCAGGGGTATATGGATCGGCCCTTTAATAGCTCAGTAGGCCAGCGAGAGGGAAAAGGCCAGATCAAAGCCTGGTGGGAAGTGGGGGCCATGGTCTCAGGGTCCTATGACAGGAATATCTTCGTAAGGACGGTGCTGGACCACATGTCCAACCAAGATGAGCTGATTGGCGGGACCCCGGCCACCTACGGTGATCTGTTCAGAGGCAAGTCCCGAGATGGGCCGATGGGCCACCTGAGGAGACCCCCAGAGCCAAATTTGACTGAGAACGGCTCCCCGCAAGTAAGCTCAGTGGTTCAGGTGCCTGGCAAAGCAAAGGCGGGATCCCATAAGTAGGCTGAAGGAGAAGATACCTTCTTCAGTGGAAAGCCTGTATTTTCACCGCCAGTGCGTGGACCGTACGGCGAGGCGAGGATACGACTGAAGCCAGACCCCCGTCTGTAGCGACACCGGGAGTTCCCCCTGAGGGGGGAAAGGAAAGAGGCCATAGAGAAGATCTTACGGGAGTTCATCGATAGAGGGGTTCGAGCCCTGTCACTCTGAGTAGACCTCCACCTGCTTAGCCGTGTCCAGTAAGGTAGCTGGGGAGTGGCGGCTCCTGGTCGACTACCGCGGCCTAAACGCCCAAACGCACCCCCTGTCGGGCCGCACAGTACACATTGTGGATGCCTCTATCATTGGGGCACATCTACGTAGGGCACAGGAGGCCCTATACCGCGGCATCAAAGGGCCAACCTCCCATCTGGTCAACGAGCGTTCGTTGAATTGGATTGTGGAGGGGCTGCGGCGGGTTTGAGGTTTGAGGTTTGATTTTGCGGGTACTAGACGCCTTTCGGCCCCGGGGGGCCACCTGGTCGGGCCGGGTGATATCCTCCCCACCGGGTCCTAGTGGGGGGCCCTCCAAGACGCACCTCCTGCCTGGTGGCGGAGTCCCCCGGGTTTACAGAGCTCGGAGCCCCGTCCTTCCCCGGCGTCCCCGTTTCGCCACTCCCCGGTCAGTGCATCAATTCGCAGCCGTGGCTGCGGGCGCTTACCCACTGCGTCGCCCCCCTAATGCGTGGTCGCCCGGGGCGCCGGCGCCGCCGGGCCTGTGCTACTGGCTTGTCGCCAGTGGGACCCCCTTGGGCTGGCGCGGAGGCTGCCTAGCCTAGGGGTTGGGGCGTGGCGCTGTGCGCCACTACTGCCTTGGCGGGTGCAGTGTCCCGTCTGTGTGTGCGCGGCGCTCGCGGCCGGTTCGGGGGGTTCGGGCCGGTACCTGGTGCGGTGTCTCCCCTTCTTCCCCCTTCCCGCCCCGCGTGTTCCGCGCTGCGTGTGGCGGGCCGTCCCGTCCGGGTGTCCCTTATCCTCGCTCGCTGGTACGCCATTCCATGCGGTCTGTGCGTTCCGGGCGCTCAGTCCGGTTGCCCTTCCGGTGGTCCCCGCGTGTCCTTTTCGTGTGTGTGCGCTCGCGCTCTCGCGGTGTCTGCTCCCCGCTGGGTGGTGTGGCGCGCGCATCTCGCGTGGTCCCGGCACTGGGCGCTGGTAGGGCCGTTCCATGTGGTCCGTGCCCCTCCGCGTGTCCTGCCCCTGTCTCGTGCTCCGTCTGGCGTGCTTGGGGGGGGGCGGTCCGGTCCCGGTTCCCCCCTACTTGGCTTGGGGTTGTGGGGGCGGCGGCAGGGCGTCCCCGGGGGGGGTGCCTTCGACCGATGCGTGGGGCGTTCGGGGTCTTGCGCTCCCCCTCCCCCGACTGCCCGTCCACTGGGTGGGCTGTCTGGGTCTGCGTTGTGGGCGCGGGCGAGCGGTTGTGGGGGCCCCGCTCTGTTCCTGTGGGGGGGGAGAGAGGTGTCGACTTGGTGTCCAGGCGCCGGTCCGCCGGATTCCCATGACGAGCCCGATGCGCACGGAGCTTCGCCCTGCGGGATGCGTGGGGGGGTTGGGGTGACCGTGGCTGGAGTGGTGCACCAATGTTCCGGTTCATGGCCCAGCAGAGCACCCCTACCGCGGGCTTACTCTTAGCACAGGGGGAGGGGGTTGCGGGCGCGTTTGTTCTGTGACCCGGGTGCCAGTGTATCTCAGAAGGCAGCCGCCCCGGAGGTAGCGCACCTGGCGCGCGCCGCGAAGGAGCTGGTTCGAACCCCGTGATCGGTGGTCTCCCAGCGATCCCCTCGAATACCGGACGAGGCCTCCCGTCGACCTGTTCGAGTACAGGTGACGGTGCGCACTGCTGCAGGGGTGGGTGGCTCCCATGTGTTTTGTTTTTCTAGGGTGGGGGGTAAAACGAACGAGACCTCCACCCGATCCACCGGTATCGGTGGTGGCGCGAGTTGCCGGAGGGGGGGTCGGTTCCCACGTCGCCAACTAGAGAGCTCTACGTGCAGGGATCCCAGGAGCACCAACGCCTGGGATCGAACCCCCGCACTGGACGATTGAAGACCGACGCTCTCACTACTGGGCCGCGGGAGTCTCTTACGCGACTTAGGGGTGTCGTCGGCTATGAATCCAGTCCTGAGGGTGGGGCTGTGCGTTGTGAAGCGTGTTGCACGTGCCGGGAGGCCCCAGTCCACGTGCACGGGGTCGGGACAGGGGGGGAGGGGGCTGGGTGGGGTGCGGCACCGTCGGATCGCCGACTGACGTGCACAGGGGTAAGAGGCGGACAGTAGCACCGCCGGATCGCCGACTGACTGTAGGGCGGGGGGTCGCTCTGCCTCTTTCCGTCCCTCTGCCTTCCCTGGGCAGGCAACAAAGCGGGCGTCACTGGCGTTGTGCTGTCCATGGGGGGCGTGGCCCCCCATACCACTCCGGTTCGTGCTCACCCGGCTTCTCTGGGTACGATCTGTGCGGCGTCCCGGTGCGCAGGCGTGGGCCCGCTTGTTCTTCGCGGCCCCCATGTGAGCCGGCGGCTGGAGCGGGGGGGCGGGTCACACTCCGGCTCCCCTTTCGGGTGGGGGGGGCCCATCCCCCCTGCCTCGGGGGGGGTGTCGCGCCGCGGCCTCCCTGCTCTCGTTCCGGGCGGCGGCCTGCGGTACCCCTTTCTGGCTCTCTCCGTGTCGCTGGCGCGCTCCCTTCCGGCGCGCGCGTGCGGTCGGGGCTGAAGTGCCGCCCCGGGATGGGGGGGGGTGAGGGGCGGCCCGTGGACCGCTCCCCTGGGGGCCCCAGCTGACCTGCAAACCCCCCCTCTGTCACCTCGGAGTGGGCTGTGGTTACGGGAGGGTCATGCGGGGCGCGGCCTCCTTCGTGTTCCGTTGTGCGTGTTGCTCCGGCACGCCGGTGTGGGTTCGCGGGAGCAGGTCCAGCCGCCGTTGCCCTTACCGTGTCGCCGTTCCTCCTGTGGGTGGGGGCGCCCCCCCGGCCCTGGGGGGGCGGAGGGCCGCGCCTGTGGCTCCCCAGCTGGGGTGGGTGCGGGGGGGGGGGGGGGGGGTGGGGGGGCCGCCCCCCCGCCCGCTCTCGGGCCTGTGTGGGAGGGGGGGTGGGGGTAATGGGGGGGGGCCTTTAGTCCCCTGGCGATGCCTCCTGTCGGCCAAGGGGGGGGGGGGGCGGCTTGGCAGTCCTGGCCCCGGGGGCCAGCCATCGGCCAGGGGGGTCGCGCCCTTCCCCCGCCCCCCTCTACCGAGAGCCGGATTCTCACGCAGTCCCTCTCTGGGGCCCCTCATCCCCCGGCCGTTGTCGCGCGGCGCTGGCCGGCCGGGGGTGGCCGTGAGGGTTAGCGGTCAGTGGTTAGCGGGTTGCGGGGCAGCAGGTTTCCCCCCGCGCTTGTTGTCTCCGCACTCCCTCCCGCGGGAGGTGGCGCGCCGCTTTCCCTGGGTATGCAACAAAGCGGGCGTCACTGGCGTCGTGCTGTCCATGGGGGGCGTGGCCCCCCATACCATTCCGGTTCGCGCCGACCCGGCTTCTCTGGGCACGATCTGCGCGGCGTCCCGGTGCGCAGGCGTGGGCCCACTTGTTCTTCGCGGCCCCCATTTGAGCCGGCGGCTGGGGCGGGGGGGCGGGTCACACTCCGGCTCCCCTCTCGGGCTTAGCCGTTTCCAGTAAGGTAGCTGGGGAGTGGCGGCTCCTGGTCGACTACCGCGGCCTAAACGCCCAAACGCACCCCCTGTCGGGCCGCACAGTACACATTGTGGATGCCTCTATCATTGGGGCACATCTACGTAGGGCACAGGAGGCCCTATACCGCGGCATCAAAGGGCCAACCTCCCATCTGGTCAACGAGCGTTCGTTGAATTGGATTGTGGAGGGGCTGCGGCGGGTCCCACGCAGAATTGGGGGGCCCCACCACTGGGTATTGCGGTATGAAGCCGGTTCGGACCCCCGTGGCCATCTTTGGGTCACTTGGGGTGTGTATCTATGTGCCGGCAAGCCGCCATTGGCTGATATCATACTCTCCCATCCACCTGACCTAACCCGATGTGATAGTGTGATAGGTTTGGCGATTCCGGCTATGAGCGGCCATATTCAGTACCGAGGCGCCGCCAGCGGAGATTTATATATCGGAATATCAGGAATCAACAGGGTTTTATTATCATAATGTTTCCGTAATTTTTCAGCCTTTCGTTCTGATGGTCAATGTATCGGCGACTGTCAGTTGGCTCGCGATTTTGCGTTAACCGATTGGTTAACTGTTATTTCCAGATATTTTGGCGGAAACTCCGATGAAGGGTCAGATTTCATCAGTAAAGGGTTCGTTGCATCCGCAATTCTCTAAATATGCACTCGAAACTTTATTCTGAATTTTTCGCGATGTCGAAATCGGATTTTCGACTTCGACATCGCCGCACTTGATTTGGTCTTCTTCGAGTGGTCATACTCTTTTCCCTATGCCCGAATCAGGTTTCCCTTATACTTGCCACCCATTTGACTTGGAGATATAAGGGAAACAAAAGTGAATCGTGGGACCACTTTGAAGGGCCATATCTACGAACGAGTGTGAGGAAGGAGAATAAGAAAAGTTGCGTTGCAAGCGCCTTGGTCTCAACTTAATTTAGAGAGCATCAAACGCCTTTGGTGTGTACACATGCCCGGTGTAGCAAGGGATAATGGTCAAGAGGGTATAAAGTGATATATAACTCTTGGACCGTGCAACCGAATATTTTAATGCGACTTTCGAGTGTACCGCATGAGTGTTGGGGTTGCATAGCAACTTTCCTTGGGTTCCTACGCATTTTTAACGTGAAGTTATGTCCTTGGAGGGACATGGCATATCATGGTGGGAGCCACATTTTGAGGGTATGTGTTATATGCATGGCATATGTTTGATATGCTCACGCCCATGTTATATATCTTCGTGTGGCCGAAGAGATGGGGAGCCATACGTGACAAGGGCTTTGCCCATGTCCCAATCGTGGAATTCAAAGCGCTAGACCAAGTCTACCGCATATGTATTGCTCATGGTATGTTTGGCAAAGAGATCCATGAGTGCACTCCCATTTTCATGGGGCATGTAGATATGAGTGGCGAAGGTATCTCCATGCGCCTGATTGGGGATCCAAGTGGGGGGATTGTTCGCAAATGGTTCCAATCATTTGTGTATTGAACCATGAGCGGATATCATGGGTGAGCATAGAGATATACTATCATGACAAATTTGTATTTGGACACATTTTCATGTTTTTGACCTCATTTTATGCTCATTTTTGTGTTTTATGTGCTCAACTGGTCGGCTAACATTAAAGTGCCTAGAGATTCGTGAACTATGGTATGTTGCTTATATGTTGGCATATGCTTCGGTGTTGCACCTCACCATATGTCGAATCGCGTGGTCACTTTGGCTTGGCACACGAGGCCTTACAAAATTAGGTCTCAAACTCATGGGCTGACTTGTGAAGCATGCCATGTACATAACCGGAGAGGTTTCTGAGCCAACGATGGGATATTCTTGGGCATGGACCTTTGGTCTATAGAACCCTGGTATATTACTTTCCGGTTTGACACATGCATGGAGCATATGAACATTTGCCGCATGCATTTTTGAGTATATAATTGAATATTGGGCACTATGGTGTGATTTGCCTGATTTTGCCATGTTGTGAGGTCATCCTCATGGGGCAGTTCTCCAAGCCCATTCGACTCCAAGTCCAACCAAGGTTATGTTAGGGTAGGGCATGGTCCTCAGTGCCACTCTAGGCCATGACACGCCACCTCCCCTATTGGACTAGGATTTAGAGGCTTGGGAGTGAACACATTTTTGGGGTTTATGTAGTGACTTTTGACACATGGCATTCAGCCATCTCATTTGACCGGGTTCAGGGCAATATGTTGGTGAGTCAAGGGAAGGTCTTGAGTCCAGGGAATGAGGAGTTTATGGCTGTGAATGTGTATGTTTACCTCTTTCCCCAACATTGCTATATTTGTGTTAATATGCCAATTTCAGGGCTTTCTTCTTTGGTGCAATTCTTGTACATGCCCGCCACCGTGAGACGACCGGTGTGCTGAACGGAAGCCCGCAGCCCGTATTGGATTGTGAATTGGGCTATTGCTGTATTTGTGGGATCTGGTTGCTGTTCAGGGTTGAAGGAGGTTACTATTTTCTATATTTTTGGATTTGGAACCCTGGATTTTGATAAATGCAATCGTTGATCAGGAGCAAGTCAGCAGGGGTTACAGGCGGAAGGGGCACAGCGGGGGCCGGTCCTGGTAGGGACCTTCTTTATGGTAGCAGAGGCTTACCTGCTGCCCCTACCTACCGCCGACCCGGGGACTTGGGCCCCTATGAGCCCTGCCCAAGTACGCCCCGGGTGCGTATTGTGGACTCGGTGGAGACCACGCCGGAGATTGGAGCCATAGAAGAACCGAGACGTTCAAGAGCATAGCGAACTCCGGAAGTTGAAGCCCGAAGAGAAGTACGACATTCGGGAAGAGGAGGACGTGACATGGAGGACCCGGTCTCCATGTGTGAGCGTCGCTGCCGAAAGGCATGCAACCTCCGCTCCGCCGCGGAGGACTCTGATGAGGCCTGCCATTCAGGCAGCAGTGGAGGACGGACCCGGCGCTACCGGAAGCGCGGGTCACCCAAGTCCGCGGCAAGGGACGCCGGGGCTATGGATACGGACCCTAGCCCGGTCAGGCTGTGGGAATCCGAGGGGCACTCCGAGGGCTATCGGACAGCCTATGAGCCACCTTTGGAGTCGGAGGAGACGGCCAGACCGCCGATAAGGGCGAACACGGCCCCAGAACCAAGCCTGGAGCACGACGCCGAGGGCTTGGAGAGGCCAGCCAGGGCCCGGACGGCACCTGTGCCCCGGCACACGGGACCAGAGACGGACGCCATAGGCGATACGCCCATGGGCGATGAGTCTGAGGTGCCGGGAACCGCGGGTTGCGCTGAATCCGGCGGAAAGCACGCTGCGTGCCACTGCGAGCACGTGTCCTTCCTCATGGGCAAGTACCCGAAGATGGGGATGGACGCCATCGTGCATCGCCTTGACCGCCTGGACAACGCCAAGAACGGCCTGGAGGAGGACGTCGCGGGGATCCTGGACGACCAGTCGGCCGCGGAGAAGGACATGGAGGAGCTGCGAGCGGAACGGGACCGGTACCGGGAAAATCTGGAGCTGGCCCTGGAGAAGCAGCAGCGAGTGGTGGACAGCCTCCTCCACCTAGTGGAGGACATGTCGGGACGCCTGAAAAGGCTAGAGGAGCTACAGCCCCTCGCCTCGGGTCCGGAGCTCCCGGCAAAGCCGGCCGCGGCAGAGCTGGTGGAGCGGGTTAAGACCCTCAGGAGCGCCATGGATAAACCCATGGGCGGCCCTGCAGAGGCACCATACGCGCCTCCGCGTGTTGACCCGGGTGCGCTGCCGTTTGTTCCTATGTTCAGCGAATCCACAATGCTCGGGGAACACACGGCACCGGCTGGGTCCATGCGGAAAGGGCACGTAACCACGGACCCGAGGAGCCTGACGGTACAGATGTCCCATGCCGCCCAGAATCTACCGATCACGACGAATATGGTAGTTTATGCGGAAGACGAGATCCAGAGCCAGACCATGCAGGGGCGAACCATGGGAAGCGCCGACGGACATGGTCGAGGTCATCTGAGCGGAAACCTGTGGGCGAAGGATCCCAACACGGGGATATGGACGGCCGATGGAGCAAGTCCTTCCCGCATTCCAAACCCCATGGGTTCAGGCCCAACTGGACCGCACTCCATGGAGGAGAGGGATGTACTGGGAGTGTATTCACACCCCCCGGCCACAGGCGGTATCCGTCTCGGTGGAGTGGTGGCTGGGGACGTCGGAGATGCCATCAGGATTGACGACCTCAGGGGAATCAAAATCCCCTATTACGACGGGAACCCGTCCAACCTGGATGACTTCATCCTGGACTGGGAGGACTTCGCCGAGGAGGTCGTCGGCGAGATGCGGGGAGCGCCGCGGGACAAGTGGGTATGCCGGACATTCCCACACCGGCTGGCGCAGGACCTGAAGGAGGAGCTGCGGGATCAGATCCAGGAAGGACTGATCCGTACGGAGCAGGCCTGCTTCCAGTGGTTGGAGGATGAGGAGCGGGTGGACGCTCCGAATCAGAAGCTGGAGGACCTCTGGTCCATCCCACTGCCGCCGGACCGCGGTGAGTTGCGGGTCCGGGAGTGGAACCGGCATCTGCGGAAGTACCGCAGATGCCTCAAGCTGGTGGAGGACTGGAACGAGGCCAGCGAGATCCGCCACCTCCTGAAGGACGTCCTCCCCGGCAACTGGAAGAGGCGAGTGGAGGACGAGGAGAAGAAGCGCGCCCAGAAGCGGGTGGCGGTGAGGATCATGGCGGCGGAGGATACCCATGCGGGTATCATGGAGTTCTTCAGGAGGAACCTGGGCGAGCCCAACCGGATGTTGGGACTGAAGAACGCCGTGTACGTGGAGGTATTTGGAGACTCCATGGGGCAAAGGTTGCTGCGCCTCAACAACGTGGAGTGGAGGCGCGGGGAGCCGCTGAGGATGCAGGTCATCTTCGCCCGCATGAGCCTGGACGAGATCGTGAAGTACATCACGGTGGAGTTGAAGCTCAATGCGAAGAACGAGGCCCACGTGCAGGATCGACATGGTCATGGACAACGAGGCCACCGAGAAGACCGCCATCATCGGGAGATCCAGGAGGACACGGCCAACTCCGCGGAGGATGGTAGTGGAAGTGGCCAAGACCACTGGTCCCGGGAGGATCACGAGGAGGCCCATTTCTTCGCGTTTGTGGCGCACAACGTGAGGAACAATGGGCAGGATCGGTCCAGATGGAGCCGGGTGGGACCAAGGGGCAAAGAGCCAAGGAGGGTCGGGAACCCACCGCTCTCGTTCTGAGAGTACAGGTCTCAGCACGACGGGTGCTGGGTCTGTTATGGCAAGGGAAATAACCATGCACACGACCACCGTCAGTGCAAGGTGTATGAGGCGGACAAGAAGGCCTACTTCGCCGCCCACCCCGAGAAGAAGCCCAAGGAGCAGCGGATTTCCGATTGGAAGGCGAAGGGCGGAGACGGGGGAAAGAGCCAAGGCAAAGGCCAAGGGAAAGGCGGAGGAAGAGGCTATGGTGGTGGACCTGGCCAAGACCGACGAGTGAGGTCGATGGAGGAGGTTGCTGAGGACATGTCGAGGCCATTGGAGGAACTCAAAGCCGAGCAACGTGGTGGACAAAGTCCTGGCGGATCGCAGCCGGAAGGGGCTGCGGGAAGCCAAGTCTAGAGGAGCCCCCACGGGAGTGGGACCTCGGAGGTCTCGCCTCCGAAAATCAGTGGAATCCCAGAGAAAGCGAAGGCACATCGGGTGCCGAAGAAGGCTCCAGAAGAGCCAAAATCACTGAGTTTCGCCACTCCCAACCCCTGGAGCGCCCTGCCAAGGGAAGTACATGTGGGTACGGGACATGGCAAGAAGGAAGGAGCGACCACGGAGAGCCCCGTGGACGGGCAAGACCAACCCAAGATCTACACCATCCGTGACCATACCCTTGAAGTCCTGATGCACCCGGACGTGCTAGAGTTGCATGCCGTGAGAGTCGTCCATACACCTCATGGCGACGAGCGGCAGTTGCACTTGAAAGTGCGAGTACGGTGCGGACGAGAGGAGAAGGTGGTGGATGTGTTGGTGGATACGGGTGCCCAGGTGAGCCTGGTCCGGAGAGGGTTGTTCAAGGAGGAACTCCTGCAGCCCAGCAGGGAACCGGTACGCCTGAAGGTCACCAACGGAGAGATCATGGGTGGGGGCACCCATGAGGCCACTATCAGTATGGAATTTCGGGAGCATGAGCGCTTGAACCGCCCTGATCAGGCGAAGAGAAGCACTCTATCAGGGAACTTCTATGTGGCCGACATTACCGATTGGGATATGATCATGGGGTATGACTTCATGGTGGCAAATGCCATTGGAGCCCTTCCCCATCGTGCAACGCTGGTCCGGGAGGATGATGAATGCCTAACATGGCTGTCCACGGACTATGCATGCGGATCATCCCAATGGAATGCTGAGGAAGAGGATCGGATCGTCCAAGCGGTGCAAGCTGTGGGTGCCAAGTCCAGAGGAGACCGTGGAGTTCAGCTCACGGAATATGGAATGGCGCCGCAAGTGTACGCCAGGATGATTCAGACGCTGGGAGCCGAAGCGCCCGAGACGGACGTCTTCGCGTCCCGGGATGCCCCACTTCTGCGGAAGTGTAGGAGGCATTGGCATCGAGGAGACTCAGCCTGGCATAGGCATTGGGGTTTGAAGGAGTGGGGGCCCATGTACTGGCATGGCTCCCTGGACAATACCAGACGTACGGTGGAGAAGATCGTCGCGGATAGGGCAAAGGGGATCCTGGTCATAACTGGCATAGGATCCACCCCATGTCCGCTGGAGGGTCTCAAGTCGACGCTGGACTCCATCAGCCTGAACGAGATGTCATTCGGGCCAGAGGAGGAGTTGTTCATCGACGCCAAGGGTGTATCAATGCCCTCCCCGGGTCAAGCGTGGGGTACCAAGGCTTTCCTGGTGGATGGGGCGCAAGCCCAGCCCACGGGTGATGAAGCATTCATCTGTAGGGTGGAGGCGGTGCCCATGAAGGTCATGTTTGAGCCCAAGGAGGGGACGGATCAGCCTATTGATGGCATTGACGTCCTGTCCCACGCCGAGATCGACGACGTCGTCAACCACATGCGGATGGGGATGCACGACCGTGTGGCAGCCAAGAAGAGGCGGGCCATGGTCACCTCTCCGCATTGGTGGGATGACAAGATGTTGGTCACCGGCAAGTACGAGACGGATGAATTCGTGGCGAGGGTCATGGATCACATCGCGGACCAATACGATAGTCCGGTTGGGTCGGACCCACCAACGTGGGGTTTTCCAAGAGTGGGAACCGGTAGCGACGAGCACCAGCCCGAGGCGGCAAGTTTTCGAAGATTATCGGTGGGAGTCGAGACCCACGACGATGAAGACGGCATATCGGACGAGGAGAAGTCGGACTCGGACCCAGAAGAGGCCTATACCGCAGTGCGGTCGGTTGTATCAATACCGAAGCAAGCGGCTGAAGAGGCTCAGGAGAACACGAAGGTCGCCGAGCTGAAGGAAAGGCTGATCAAAGCCTATCCGCGGCTATTCAGTGGCGTCGCCTACAAGAACCCTCCAGATCGTGGGAGGTTTGGTACAGCGAAGATCAAGCTGAAGCCGAACCCGAAGATCTATCGTCATCGGGAGTACCAACTTCAGGGCGATCGGGCCGAGGCCATGAAGAAGCTGTTGGCCGAGTTCATTGAACAGGGATGGATCGAACCCTCCGACAGTGAGTGGACCAGCCCAGCCTTCATCGTGCCAAGGAAGGAGAAGGGCGAGTGGAGGTTGGTGGTTGATTACAGAGGTTTGAACGAGCAGACCGAGCAAGACTCGTACTCGCTTCCCCTGATCGACTCCATCCTCCAAAAACAACAGAAAAAGCGGATCTTCACGGTGTTGGACCTGAAACACGGTTATCACCAGATGCCGCTACACCCGGACTCAAGGCCCTGCACAGCGATGTCGACGCCGCTGGGGCCCATGCAGTGGAAAGTGGTGCCTATGGGCGCCAAGAATGGCAACGCCGCTTTCCAGCGCATGATGGAGGACCTACTCGTTTCTGTCCGGGACTGTGCCGATCCCTTCGTGGATGACATCATCATCGGGTGGGCACGGAGAACATGACTGAGGACGAGCTCATCGACGCGCATGAGAAGGATCTGCGCCGAGTGCTCAGCGAGTTGGACAAGCACAACATGGCGGACTGGGCGGCGTCCCAGGACACCGTCTTGCAGAACACGCCCCCGGACCCTGGCCACGCCCAACTCATTGTCGCCGGCCGTGACGGCCATCTCGATCTACGGCCCCCCACGATGCGGGTGCTCGGCGAGGTCGCGCAACGGGCTCAGACGGACCATGCGCTGACGCACCGGGGACACACACCTTTGGGCGCGGCCCACGCCACGGCCTACGTCCACGCCCGGGACCTCACCGCGGCGGCCACCAACCGCCGGGCGCTGCGGGCCCGAGACGGCCACACGCCGGTGCAGCGCAGGCTCCGCGTCCGGAAGGAGCGGCTCTCCGGCGTCGCCATCGTCCCACAACCGTGCCTTTTCTGCGGCGGCCCGGAGGAGACCCCGGTGCACATGCACGTGGGTTGCTCCTCTGGCCCCACTACCGCCAGGCGGTACACCTTGCGGCCCGCCACCTCCCACCTGGGGACAAGGCCCTGTGGGTGGCCTCGTGGCGCTCCGCAGGCGCCACGTGGACGGAGATGTTCTGCTCCGGACTGGTGCCCGAGGACGCGGAGGCGCAGCTTTGCACCATAACCCGATACGACCCGCCGGGAGGGACCTCGCTGGACGATTTCCTCCACCACATGCTCTGGCTGGGGGACTTCGCGTGGGAGCTTCGCAACCACCGGCTGGAGCAACTCCTCCGCGAGCCCCAGAGCGCGGCGGCCCGGGCGCACCGGTGGCTCACTGCGGCGGAGGGCGACCACCCTCCCCCTCCCCCGCGCCCTGACAAGGACTTCGTAGCCTCCCTCCGTGTTGTGAATGGCACTCTGGAATGCCCGCCCCAAGAGAGCCCCCACCCGTACCAGGACCTGCCGGGGGGGTTCTCGAGGCACCTAAAAGACGCCCTCTTCCCACCGTAGATGATCGGGCGCGGCTCCATGACCGCATGGGAGGCGCGCATCGTGGGGGAGGAGTGAGCACGGGACTGGAGCCGGTGGTGCGCCGCCACACGCGCGCCGGAGACCCCTGCGCAACGATACGCCGCCATCCCGCTCCGGTGGTGGGGGCCGGACACCCGGCCGAGACCCACCATGATCCGCGGGGCGGGGCCTGACCAATCGTGGGACGCGGCGACGGGGGAATGGCTGCAGGCGGCCCCGGGGCCGCAAACGGGATGGACTGGGGACGTGTCCTCACTCGTCAGGACACCCGTCCCGCCCCGCATCGTCCTTCACGCCGTCAACGTGCTCCGGGCTACGGAGATACGCACGTGGGGACACGCTGCGGCCAGCGTCCGGTGGCACCCCCCAGAGGACGGGGCCACCCAACTCACCGTGGCGCACTTCAAAGCTGGGGGGCCGGTATACGACGACGCCCTGTCCCGGCTGGGCGACACCCAGGGGCCCTTGCTCCTCATGCTCCCCACCGGCATTGCAGCCGCGCTGCGCCAGGAGCTAGACGGCTGCGAAGGGCTGCGAGTGGGGTGGGAGGCAGTTGCGGACGGCACCCTGCTGGCCCTCCTCCATAGAGACACCGCGAACGGGTGCCAATGGGATGCGCTGTCGCCCCACCTCACCGGGCGCCACGTGTACATGGCGAGCCCCCCCCAGGGGCACCCCCGCCCGGCGTGGGACGACCTCATCGCCGCCTTCCACGACCACGGGATCCTCCCCGACGACACGTGGCGGGAGGTCCAGCGGAAGACGCTTGGCAAGGACTACCAGCGCCGCGTCCACGCCCGCCTGCTGGAGATCCGGGACCCCCTCCAACAGAGGTGGGACGACCTCTGGCTCCGCCATCTCGACCCTTGGTCGCCGCCCTCCGACCTCCCACACACCTGCCGACTCTGCGGAGAATGTGACACGGTGTCCTCTGCAGCGTCGACAGGCGCCAACAGGTGCGCGCGGTGCACCCAGGTAGCCGCGTGCCCCTGGCCCGAACCTCCCGCAGGCCCGCGCAGGCGCACAGAGGAGGAGGCCTTGCGCCGGCGCATCGAGGGGGCACACACCCCCTCGCACGAACAAGCGGGCCCCGCGGGCGCTGCCCTTCTGTGGATCCACGTGCACCTGCGGGACCCCACATCCGTTGCGCACCTGTGGCACGTGTTCGCCCCCTAACCCCCACCCGCCGCCGCCCTTTGCAGAGCCCGCAGCACCATGCCACGCCGACGGGGGGATGGGCCGGGGCACACCAGGGCCCGCCGCAGAGCGCAGGAGGCGGCCGTCTGGGGCCTGGTGGCGGACGCGGTGGCGGAGGCAAACGAAGCGCACGCTGCCGCACGGTGTGACCTGGAGGGCAGTGCGAGGGCTTTCCTCAACGAGACCGCCCTCCCGGCCGTGCGCGCCCTGAACGGAGCGGGGACCCCTACGCTGCTCCCGGCAATGCACCGGATCGTGAACGCCATCCGGCCGGGGCTCATCAGCCCGGAGGCGGCCCTCTACGGGCACTGGATGGAGTGGCGCGAGTCCAATCGGTCGGGCCGGCCCCTGTCCATGGGGGACACCCTGCGGCTGACGGGAGCGGGGTCTGCCATGTCCCTCCGCAGTAGCGCCCCAGCCCTGCTGCACGCCCTCAGGACGCGCTACCCCGGGGACGCGGCCCCGTACCTGAACCAGGCGCGGGCCACGTACCCGGGAGGAGTGTCCGAGCTGGATGCGGCGCTCCACCTTCTACACCCGCCGGACGAGGATATGGAGGTGGGCGAGGTCACGGTGTTCGTGGAAGGCGCGGACGAGGCGTCCGCCCGCCCCCGGCCGACCAACCCGGTGTACGACAGCACCGGGCCTACCCCCCTCGTACGCCGTCGTCTACGAGGCGTTCCCCAGGGAGCCCACTTGGTGCCCCGCCCTCCCGCCGGCGACGCACGCGCCCCGCGGCTGGGCTAACCCAGACCTGTCCCCCCCCCTCTCCAGGACCAGGGGTGCCCACCACAGGGGGCAGGGCCTCTGGCAGGAGTGCCCTGGCACCCCCCTCCTCCTCCCCGTCGTCGCGACCCGCGGGGACCCGGGGCGGATCCTGGGGATCACCCCCACCCACCTCTATGGGGCAACACCCGTAACCCGCCCCCTCCTCCCGGCGCCCGCGGCGCGGGACGGAGTACACACCTTCCTGCGCACGCAGGAGGTCACCGCCGTTACGGGGGTCCACCTGGTGCGGCTGCCCCCGACACCGCTCGACGACCCCCGGGGGCCCAGGGCCCTGGGCCCCGCCCCAGACTAAGAGCTGTGGCGCGACGCGTGGGCCGCGTGGCTCCCCCGCCTGCCCTCCCAATGCCGGTGGATGGCCGCAGGCCCCCGGCCGTGCGGGGCTGACGCCACAGCCGGCCCCCCACCCCCTCCCCCCCTCCCCCTCGCAGAGCACCACACGGCACTGCCCACGGCACGGCACTGATGCACCAGGAGGTAGTGGGAAGGGCGCGCCTGCCACCACGCATGCCTACCAGGGTAACAGTGATGGTAGACTGCGATGGGTCCCCCCAGCGGGACGACCGCCACCACCGCCGGTCCCGCTCCCGCTCCCCCGTCTCCTCCCCGGAGTGGACGGGGGAGACCCGCGCGGAGCGCGAGGAGCGGAGGCTTGCGGAGGCGGCGGTGCTGGTCGGGCCGCCGCCGCCGGCCCGGGAGCCTGGGCCAGCCGAGGCGACCGCCCCCGCCGCCCAAGCAGCCAGCCCCGCCGCCCCGCCCCGCCCAGACACGCAGGAGGCGGAGACCGCAGCGAGCCACGCCGCGGCCCCGACCGCGGCCCCCGGCACGCCGCCGACACGGGGGGCAGCCCCGGCGCAGAAACCGGGCGCATCGCCGAGGGCTGCCGCAGCCGCAGAGGAGAGCAAGAAGGGCGCGCGAGGGGTTGCGACCGCGCGGGCCACGTGCGCCTCGTCGGCGGCTGCCACGGCAGCGAAGGAGAGCGGGGAGGGCGCGCGGGGGGCTGCGGCCGCGACCCCCGCGGGCCGCGACACCACCTCGGCCGGCCGCGCCGCGACCTCCAGCGCGCCGCGAACGCGGGGGACGGACCCCGCACGGGCTGCGGGCGCCCCGCCGGCGGCCGCCGCGGCAGCGGAGGAGAACGAGGAGGGCGTGCGAGGGGTTGCGACCGCGGCCACGGGCGCCTCGTCGGCGGCCGCCACGGCGGCGAAGGAGAGCGAGGAGGGCGCGCGAGGGGCTGCGGCCGCGACCCCGGCGGGCCGCGACACCGCCTCGGCCGGCCACGCCGCGGCCCCCAGCACGCCGCGCAAGCGGGGGAAGAACCCCGCACGGGCCGCAAACGCCTCGCCGGCGGCCGCCGCAGCAGCAGCAGTGGGCAGGGAGAGCGCGAAGTGCCGCGCCCACGCCAACCCCACCCACACCCACACCAGCCCCCCCATGCCGTTCCCCCCCAAGCCCTTCCCCCCGGGGCGGGAGCGGCACGTCCGCCCCCCGACGCGCGAGCGCTCGCCGCCGGGCATCACGCTGCCGCAGCTGCAAAGGCAGCGGAACGCCCGGCGAGTGGTCCAGGAAGGGCGCAGCAGCGGGGGGGAGCAGAGCGGACGGCGCGACTCGGGGCAGGGGGTAGGGAAGGGGCCAGGGCACGGGAAGGGCGCGCAGGGGCGCGGGCAGGGAGCCCAGGTGCAGGGGGCAGGGCGAGGGAGGGTGGGAGAGCGAGCGGGCCAGGGCGTGGGGGACGGGAGGCGGGACCCGCGACACGGGCAGGGGGCTGGAAAGGGGCCCAAGGGCAAGGGCAAGGGCGCCGCGGGCCCCAAGGGACAGGCGGGACGGGGCATGGGAGCCCAGGGGGGAGGACGGGGCGAAGGGAGGGGGGCAGAGGGCGGGGCGCCCCCGCAGCCGGACGTGCAGCCGGTGAGGTGCATCCCCCCCGGCATCCAACAGAGGCCGGCACACCACACCCACCACCACCACCACCACCACCACCACCACGTCTACAACATCGACCCTGACGCCGGCGAGCTCATCCCCCCCCAACCCCCACGACACCAGCACCATCAAACCCCCCCGCGCCGAGGGCGGAGCCGGCGCGGATGGCCTCGGCGGAGGAGGGACGGGGCGCGGCATCGGCGCCGCAGGCGCAGGGGCAGCGAGGGGGGCCGGCACGGGGGGCGGAGGAGGGCCGGCCATGGGACCGGGACTGGGGCGCGGTCCCGGACCCTCTGGGGGAGGAGACCCTCCCCCTGGTGGGGGAGGTGTACGGGTGGTTGTGCTGGGCCAACCAGGGGACCTCCAGGAGGTCGGGGAACCAGCCCTTCGATGCCGTGCTCCTCCGGAGGGACGGAGGAAACCGAGAGGTACCCTCGGGGGGGTGGGCAGCCCCAGAGGACCATGAGAGGGTCCTCAGGTCAGTGATCCGGGCGGCGTGGCCCGACAGGGAGCCAACGTGGCCGGCCTTCCTGGAAGGGGGAGCGGTGCTCCGCATCACGAATGCGGACGCCAACAACTGGCTCCCCCGGGCTTTGTGCAGCGCCCTCGCCCACTGGCGCTACCGCCGGCACAACCCGCCGCCGCCGCAGCCCCAGCCCCAACACAAGCGGCGGCGCAGCTGAAGGCCCAAACGGCGGGTACGGGAGAGTTGAGGGGGGGGGGCTGGGCCCCCCGGCCCACGCCCCCCCCACGGTACGGCACGACGCAAGAGGGCGCGCCACCTCCCGCGGGAGGGAGTGCGGAGACAACGAGCGCGGGGGGGAACCTGCTGCCCCGCAGCCCGCTAACCACTGACCGCTAACCCTCACGGCCACCCCCGGCCGGCCGGCGCCGCGCGACAACGGCTGGGGGATCAGGGGCCCCAGCAAGGGCCTGCGCGAGAATCCGGCTCTCGGTAGAGGGGGGCGGGGGAAGGGCGCGACCCCCCAGCCGATGGCTGGCCCCCGGGGCCAGGACTGCCATGCCCCCCCCCCCCCGGCCGACAGGAGACAGAGTAAGCACGGTTGCACCTTCTTGGCCGCGGAGGTTACCGAGATTTCCGCCCTCACCTACACAACCCCTCGGTTACGACCACTACCGGCTACTTGGTCACAGCGTACTAGATGCCCTCATTGACCAGAAAACAAATCCCACCAACCAACTGAAACGGAAACTGGATGCTGTTGTGGGACAGAGAACAGATATGGATGCCGACAGACAGGAAGCAGCAACACGCAACGTGCGGCAACGCTTGCGGTAACTGACACCCGCAGTGCGCGAGGCCTCGCGCACTAAACGTTATGAAAACAGGTATGTAATGCGATGTGAGTGCGCGAGGCCTCGCGCACTGAGTACTTCGCTAAGTGCCGTGGATTAAGTCACAACAAAGACGTTTGTGGAACAGATTTCCGAAAACGACCTGCAAAATACCGTTTCGACTGATTTCAGAGTTCAAATGACCGTGTTTCATGTCATGCCATTTGCCCTTTTCAGGTATTGTTTGGCATCATGAGTGAACCAGGGTCGCCAGAACGTCCAGTAACAGACGCAGAGGCCATGGAGTCGTCACCAGGGACCGACCACGGGGATACGCCGAAGAAAGGACGCAAGAAGAAGGGTGAGAAGAAAGCAATACCGGAGATGAAGCTCACAGTCGAAGTGGCACAGTGGCTGCGGCAGGAGAATGGTAAAGCCGTGAAGGTAAAGATTGCTGATTTGAAAATTGACAAGACCAAGGAGCGCGGACAGATCCGATCCATCAACTATGACGACGTTGCCAGAAAAGTGGCAGGATACCAAGCACTGCCACCAGCTGGACCGTTGCGCATAACGGCGTGGGAGGATGGTGGTATGACTCGCTTCGCTTTCGATCGAAGACGGTTCTTCTTTTTGCTTCGGTACATGATTTGCTTTGCAGATGGCTCCCTTTACGTTCTGAATGGTCAACATGGCACAGAAACATGCAGAAAGATTCAGCAACAGCGTCTCGAAGAAGGCAAAGAATTGGAGGATTGGCAGGAGTTTTGCTACGTTGACATTCTGAAGTACGAAACGCCTTGGAGGATCCGTGCCAAGGTTGCAGGATTGCAACAAGCTGGCAGCCAGTCTGTGACGTGGATTCCGCTGTCCGAGGCGCTGGACAACATGTTGTTGTACATTGAGGATCAGAAGCGGGAAAAAGAGCCACAAGATTTCGAGAGGTTCAAGATTGCTGTTGTCCAAGCTGCCGTCAACTCTGCGTTTCTTGCACCCGAGGCTTTGGAGGAAGCAGGACATACAGTATGTATTCGTGTATCGCACGGTTACAGTGCGCGAGGCCTCGCGCACTCCATGACACTGTCTCCCCCCGCAGGACTCGACATTCAAGAATTGGAGGGACATCTTCTCCCTGGCGTATTACTGCGGCCGTGAGGCGGTTACTGGTATGAGGAACCTCGAGAGTAAGAGCAAGAAAGAGGACGTTACAAGGAATGCCTTCAAGAGGCTGGAGGGGCTGCATCTACCGAGCCTATTGCAGAAAGTCTGTGCGCACATGAACCTGAAGGACTCGACCTTGAAGACCACCCAGAACTACATTGACGCGCAGATTACGGAACAATGGGTTATTTTCCATCTTGACCATCCGGACAATACGCAGCATGTCAACCAGACCGCAGGTATGCGTCAGTGTCGCAGCTGCAGTGCGCGAGGGCTCGCGCACTTCACCACGTTTGTCACATCCGTACAGCTGCCGATGCGAAGATCCGAGCAGAAGTCGCAGCACTGGGCACGCCGCAATTGAAAATTGGGCTTGGAAATTGGGGTTATTGGGTGGACGCAAAAAGTACGAAGTTTCGGTCGCCCTGGCCAAAATGGAAGACGTTGCTCACTGCACCTCTGTGGCGCACTGGGGACAAGGGCGCACCTCCATTACCACAGACGTTGGCCGTGCGGAAACAACTGCAAAGGAAGGTTGAGGCACCATCATCGGCACCTTCACAGACACAGCTCAGTAATGGCGATGTGATCAATGTCTCCAAGTCGGACGAGCAAGGGATCAAATACGCTTTGACAGCCTGCCGTATTGAGAATATTGAAGAGACACCGCCAGGCCGTTTCCGGGATCTGCAGTACCCGTTGTGGATCATCAACGCTGACCTTTTCATTGAATACGACTCTCCAGGATTTGTTCCGAAGTGGCTGTTCGATGTGATGATGCTGGGGAAAGACGTCATTTTCTATGGCGAGGCTGATGTTGTGCACCGTATTGGCCGCGAAATGCAGAGGCTCTGGCGTATGGAGAAGGACAAGGATCCAACCACAGTGCCATTCTACCATGTTCGGTTGCCGGTGTACTCTTGGTTATCGGGTCCCGTGACCAGCAGTACGTATCAGTTCGACGAGCACTGTATGTGGATCGGAACAACGAGTCGCTGGGATAAGCAGGTATATCTGCTTCTTTCGATTGTTACGATGCCGTTGTGTGCGCGAGGCCTCGCGCACTACTGCCTCCGTTATTCGTCTATATTCATCACATTTACAGTTGCCGAACTATGTGTCGTATTCCGCTGGACATTTCGAAGAGATGCAAGAGAAGAACCTCGGCGGTTTCATGCCTCTGATTCACGTGCTGTGGTACCTGGACAGATACGTTTTGTGCAGTGGGCTTCCTGATGCAGTGGTTGTTGTGGACGACACGCCTGCCATGGCCGCAAAGATTGCGATGTCTGACCTCAAAACTAAAGTGGCGTTTCTGGCTGTGTCAACGATCAAGCAAAAGGACCTAGGGAATGCCGTTGGAGGTGCTCTGCAGCATGCAATCGTGATGCGGTACATGCTGGAGGCCGATCAGACGGAGCAGGGAGCAACAGCTGCAACTTGGGATACTCAAGAAGAGTGGCTCCAGCGTGGCATTCCACTGTGGGTTTTGGACAGCAAACGAGGGCATGAAGGGCACCAGCAGGTGCATGCTGCAGAAGCCGTCCAGCAAGATGTCGTGACTGAGGCCCCCGCTGAAGACACTGAGCCTGGTGCGCCTGCACCTACCTTGCCAATGCAAGCCAAGATGAAGAAGACTGCCAAAGTTGTACCAACTCAGGGTACTGCAGCCGGAAAAGGAACACCCTCGAGTACCAAGAAGCAAGCAAAAGGGAAAGAGAAGGAATCGGACAAGCCCGCGGAATCAGACGACGACGATACTGACGAGGAGTCAGAAGAAGACGATCTGGAGCAAGTACTGGAGACCCAGCAGAAGCGCAAGCGGGCATCCGCCTCTCACTTCGATGCAAGCAGCCCCGACTCTGGTAAGGAACAGTCCAAGAAGAAAGCGAAGACTGCTGCCAGTGCTACTGCAGAGTTCAAGCCGCCCTCGCGTTCTGGTACCCTGCCGTCTCGAGGTACCGTTGCCTCTCCAAGTGGGACAAGTACAACAGCAAGAAGCCTGGGTTCCAGGTTGGCTAAGGTTGCTGGACCGAAGAAGAAGTAAGTCACCATTAACCCAAGTGTTACGCCTCTTTTTGCAGTCATGAGTGCGCGAGGGCTCGCGCACTCGCCTTCGACGCGAATGCAATTATATGCCCTTAAAGGGTTGTACATTTTTGCCAAGCTTTTATCTCAGTGTTTGTACGTTGTGCACTTCGTGTCCTGTTTTTGTTGCCCTCTGTACACAATTGTTTCCATGACCTTGAGTGCGCGAGGCCTCGCGCACTCAGGTACACAAAAAAGCAATTTATTTCGCAGGACAAACATAGGTGCAACTGGAGACCCGCAGAATGTCATATTTTGAAAATGAGCTCCCGAACAGGCACGCACCAGTTGGCTTTTGAAATACAAAAACGACAAGATTGGTAAAACACACCCCTCAAATCAGACAAAATAATAGTTTATTTTGATAAGCAAAAAGTGGAAAAAAGCAGCAAATTGGGTAAAATTGTATTTTTTCGGTGGCATCTGGGCCATGTGTGTTGCAAATGTCCAAAAAAAATAGTTATTTGGGCGGTCATTTTTTAGGTCCTTCTCTTCCAAAAGGGGGTGCAGTTTGCGTGGGCTAAGACCAGGGGACCAAAGGGCCCCCCCCACTCCCCCCCCCCTCCCACACAGGCCCGAGAGCGGGCGGGGGGGCGGCCCCCCCACCCCCCCCCCCGCACCCACCTCACCTGGCGAGCCACAGGCGCGGCCCTCCGCCCCCCCAGGGCCGGGGGGGCGCCCCCCCCCTCAGGAGGAACGGCGACGCGGTAAGGGCAACGGCGGCTGGACCTGCTCCCGCGAACCCACACTGGCGTGCAGGAGCAACGCGCACAACAGAACAGGAAGGAGGCCGCGCCCCACATGACCCTCCCGTAACCACAGCCCACTCCGAGGTGACAGAGGGGGGGTTCAGGTCAGCTGGGGCCCCCGGGGGAGCGGTCCACGGGCCGCCCCTCACCCCCCCCCACCCCGGGGCGGCACTTCAGCCCCGACCGCACGCGCGCGCCGGAAGGGAGCGCGCCGGCGACACGGAGAGGGCCGGAAAGGAGTACCGCAGGCCGCCGCCCGGAGCGAGAACAGGGAGGCCGCGGCGCGACACCCCCCCCCCCGCCCCCCCACCAGCCCGCCAGCCGCGGGGGCCCCGAGGCAGGGGGGATGGGCCCCCCCCGCCCGAGAGGGGAGCCGGAGTGTGACCCGCCCCCCCGCCCCAGCCGCCGGCTCACATGGGGGCCGCGAAGAACAAGCGAGCCCACGCCTGCGCACCGGGACGCCGCACAGATCGTACCCAGAGAAGCCGGGTGGGCACGGACCGGAGTGGTGTGGGGGGCCACGCCCCCCATGGATAGCACACAAGCGGCGGCGCAGGTGATGGCCCAGACGGCGGATGCGCGAGAGTGGGGGGAGGAGCCGGGCCCCCCGACCCACGCCCCCCCCATGGTACGGCACGACGCATGAGAGCGTGCGGCCTCCCGCGGGAGGGGGTACGGAGACAACGAGCGCGGGAGGGAACCTGCTGCCCCGCAGCCCGCTAACCAGTGACCGCTAACCCTCACGGCCGCCCCCGGCCTGCCAGCGCCGCGCGACAACAGCCGGGGGGATGAGGGGCACCAGCGAGGGCCTGCACGAGGATCCGACTCTAGGTAGAGGGGGGCGGGGGAAGGGCGCGACCCCCCAGCCGATGGCTGGCCCCCGGGGCCAGGACTGCCATGCCGCCCCCCCCCCCCGGCCGTCGGGAGGCATCGCCAGGGGACCAGAGGGCCCCCCACACTCCCCCCCCCCCCGCACCCCCCCCAGCTGGGGAGCCAGGGGCGGGGCCCTCCGCCCCCCCGGAGCCGGGGGGGCGACGCGGTGGGGGGAGCGGAGCAAGGGACCGGAACAGGACACGCGGAGGGGGACGGACCACGTGGAACGGCCCTACCAGCGCCCAGTGCCGGGACCACGCGAGGTGCGCACGCCACACCACCCAGGGGGGGGGGGAGCGGACACCGCGAGAGCACGAGCGCACACACACGAAAGGGACACGCGGGGACTACCAGAAGGGCAACCGGACCGAGCCCGCGGAACGCACAGACCACGTGGAATGGCGTACCAGCGAGCGAGGGTAAGGGACACCCGGACGGGACGGCCCGCCACACGCAGCGCCGAACACGCGGGGCGGGGACGGGGAAAAGAGAGAGACACAACACCAGGTACCGGCCCGAGCCCCCCGAACCGGCCGCGAGCGCTGCGCACACACAGACGGGGTACTGCACCCGCCAAGGCAGTAGTGGCGCACAGCGCCACGCCCCAACCCCTAGGCTAGGCAGCCTCCGCGCCAGCCCAAGGGGGTCCGACTGGCGACAAGCCAGTAGCACGGGCCCGGCGGCGCCGGCGCCCCGGGCGACCACGCATAAGGGGGGCGACGCAGTGGGTAAGCGCCCGCAGCCACGGCTGCGAATTGATGCACTGACCGGGGAGTGGCGAAACTGGGAAGCCGGGGAAGGACGGGGCTCCGAGCTCTGTGAACCCGGGGGACTCCGCCACCAGGCAGGAGGTGCGTCTTGGAGGGCCCCCGACTAGGACCAGGTGGGGAGGATATCACCTGGCCCGACCAGGTGGCCCCCCGGGGCCGAAAGGCGTCTAGTACCCGCAAAATCAAACCTCAAACCTCAAACCTCAATACCGAAGCAAGCGGCTGAAGAGGCTCAGGAGAACACGAAGGTCGCCGAGCTGAAGGAAAGGCTGATCAAAGCCTATCCGCGGCTATTCAGTGGCGTCGCCAACAAGAACCCTCCAGATCGTGGGAGGTTTGGTACAGCGAAGATCAAGCTGAAGCCGAACCCGAAGATCTATCGTCATCGGGAGTACCAACTTCAGGGCGATCGGGCCGAGGCCATGAAGAAGCTGTTGGCCCAGTTCATTGAGCAGGGATGGATCGAACCCTCCGACAGTGAGTGGACCAGCCCAGCCTTCATCGTGCCCAGGAAGGAGAAGGGCGAGTGGAGGTTGGTGGTTGATTACAGAGGTTTGAACGAGCAGACCGAGCAAGACTCGTACTCGCTTCCCCTGATTGACTCCATCCTCCAAAAACAACAGAAAAAGCGGATCTTCACGGTGTTGGACCTGAAACACGGTTATCACCAGATGCCGCTACACCCGGACTCCAGGCCCTGCACAGCGATGTCGACGCCGCTGGGGCCCATGCAGTGGCAAGTGGTGCCTATGGGCGCCAAGAATGGCAACGCCGCTTTCCAGCGCATGATGGAGGACCTACTCGTTTCTGTCCGGGACTGTGCCGATCGCTTCGTGGATGACATCATCATCGGGTGGGCACGGAGAACATGACTGAGGACGAGCTCATCGACGCGCATGAGAAGGATCTGCGCCGAGTGCTCAGCGAGTTGGACAAGCACAACATGGTGTGCAAGCCCACCAAAGCATCACTCTTCGTGAAGGAAGTGGAGTTCGCGGGTCACGTGGTTGGTCACGGGCAACGCCGTCCCATGCCTGGGAAGCTGGCGTCCCTGCACCACTGGGAGAAGCCCCAGACCATCAGCGAACTCCGGTCTTTTATGGGGTTCTGCAATTACTATTCGGGCTATGTCCGGATGTATGCAGAACTCTCGGGGCCGTTGCACAAGATGCTGCAAGTGGGCAAGTTCGATGGCCGGAAGGGGAGCAAGAAGAAGCTTGCCTGGACCCCTGAGGCTGAGGATGCGTTCAACCGCCTGAAGGAGCGACTCCTGGGGCAGTTGGGGCTATTCTTGGTGGACCCGGACAAGGGATTCGTGCTACGGACGGACGCCTCGGACTATGCTGTAGGGGCAGTCCTCGAGCAGATCCGGGACGACGGGTCACACGTACCCGTGGCGTTTCGGAGTCGGATCCTGGCCGAGGGCCAACGCCGCACCTGGACCGCGAGGGAGAAGGAGACGTACGCCATTGTTTGTGCGCTCAGGAAGTGGTCTGGCCACATCGGATTGCAACCGGTGGTGGTTTGCACGGACCATCAGTCCTTGCAGAGCTGGCACAAGGAGCACGTCGACACCCCCTCGGGACCGGCGGCACAGAGGGCCGGATGGCATGAGACGTTCGCCAAGTTCGACCTCAGCGTCGTATACGTCCCGGGGAAGGACAACACTGTGGCGGATTGCCTCAGTCGATGGGCCTACTAAAGAAGGTCCCTACCAGGACCGGCCCCCGCTGTGCCCCTTCCGCCTGTCACCCCTGCTGACTTGCTCCGGATCAATGATTGCATTTCTCCAAATCCTCAAAATCCAGGGTCCAAATCCAAAAATATAGAAAATGTAATCCTCCTTCAACCCTGAACAGCAACCAGATCCCACAAGTATAGCAATAACCCAATTCACAATCCAAATCAGGCTGCGGGCTTTCGTTCAGCGCACCGGTATTCCCACGGTGGCGGGCATGTACAAGAATTGCACCAAGGAAGAAAGCCCTGTAATTGACATATGAACACAGATAAAGCAAAGTTGGGGAAAGATGGAAACTTATACAATCACAGCCATAGACCACTCATTCCCTGGACTCAAGACCTTCCCTTGACTCATCAACATGATGCCCTGAACCCAGTCCAATAAGATGGTTAAATGCCACATGTCAAAAGTCATTACATAAACCCCAAAAATGTGTTCACTCCCAAGCCTCCAAATCCTAGCCCAATAGGGAAGGTGGCGTGTCATGGCCTAGAGTGGCACTCAGGATCATGCCCTACCCTGACATAACCTTGGTTGGACTTGGAGTCGAATGGGCTTAGAGAAATGACCTATGAGTTTGAACTCATAACATGTCAAAAAACTGCCAATTCACACCATATTGGCCATATATCACATATATGCTCAAAATTGAAGTTACCACTAATCCGAAGGCTCAAAGCATGCATGGAATCGGAGTCAAATATTCATGGAGGATAGAGACCAAAGGCCAATGCCCATGTACATCCCCACTTTACCCTCGAAACCCCTTCAGATATGGGCGCCACGCACTGCCCAAGTCAGCCCATGATTTTGAGACCAATTCTTGTAATCTCTCATACGCCAAGCCAAATGGAATACGCGATCCGGCATATGGTGGTGTTCAACTCCAAAGCATATGCCAACATATGAACAACATACCATGGTTCGACTCTCCATAGGCTTCTTGCTGTTTGCTGACCAGGTAAGTACACAAAACGCAAAAATGAGCAAAAATTGAGGTCAAAAACATGAAAATATGACCAAATACAAAGTTGTCATGATAGTATATCTCTATGCTCACCCATGATATCCGCTCATGATTCAATACACAAATGATTGGAACCATTAGCGAACAATTCCCCCACTTGGATCCCCAATCAGGCGCATGGAGATACCTTTGCCACTAATATCTACATGCCCCATGAAAATGGCAGTGCACCCATGGATCTCTTTGTCAAACATGCCATGACCAATACATACGCGGTAGACTTGGTCTAGCGCTTTGAATTCCAAAGTCGGGACATGGGCAAGGCCCTTGTCACGTATGGCTCCCCATCTCTTCGGCCACACGAAGATATATAACATGGGCGTGAGCATATCAAACATATACCATGCATATCACACATACCCTCAAAATGTGGCTCCCACCATGATATGCCATGTCCCTCCATTGACATAACTTCACGTTAAAAATACGTAGGAACCCAAGGAAAGTTGCTATGCAACCCCAACACTCATGCGGCACACTCGAAAGTCGCATTAAAATATTCGGTTGCACGGTCCAAGAGTTATATATCACTTTATACCCTCTTGACCCTTTTCCCTTGCCACACCGGGCATGTGTGCGCACCGGAGGCGTTTGATGCTTCCTAATTTAACTTGAGACTAAGGCGCTTGCAACCCAACCTTCCTTATTCTCCTTCCTCACACTCGCGCGTCGATATGGTCCTTCAAAGTGGTCCCACGATTCACTTTTGTTTCCCTTATATCTCCAAGTCAAATGGGTGGCAAGTATAAGGGAAACCTGATTCCGGCATAGGGAAAGGAGTATGACCACTCGAAGAAGTCCAAATCAAGTGCGGCGATGTCGAAGTCGAAAATCCGATTTCGACATCGCGAAAAATTCTGATTAAAATTTCGAGTGCTTATTTAGAGAATTGCGGATGCAACGAACCCTTTGCTGATGAAATCTGACCCTTCAACGGAATATCCGCCAAAATATCTGGAAATAACAGTTAACCAATCGGTTAACGCAAAATCGCGAGCCAACTGACAGTCGCCGATACATGGACCATCAGAACGAAATGCTGAAAAATTACGGAAACATTATGATAATAAAACCCTGTTGATTCCTGATATTCCGATATATAAATCTCCGCTGGCGGTGCCTCGGTTCTGAATATGGCCGCTCGTAGCCGGAATGGCCAAACTTATCACACTATCACATCGGGTTAGTTCAGGTGGACGGGAGAGTATGATATCAGCCAATGGCGGCTTGCCGGCACATAGATACACACCCCAAGTGACCCCAAGATGGCCACGGGGGTCCGAACCGGCTTCACCCCCCTTCTCAGAGCGTTGTATCCGCTCGGAAACCAATGAAGAGAGGACGGGAGGACCCCAATGGGCTCCAACCCCCCCCTCCATGTCCCAAGGACACATGGAGGCCCCACACACGTCGTAGGCGTCCCCCATGCCCCAAAGGAGGGGTGAGGACACTGATAATCAGTGACCTACGCCATATCCGGTCTCCTCTTGATCTACAACATGGACCAAGGGGATCAAAGATAGAAAAACGTCTTCGGTCGACCTAAATAAGTATACCACAATGCAAAATATATGTGGAGATCGAGTGAAGGGGGTATATGGCCGATCAAGGCCGAAAAATCCCCGGATGAACGCCCTCACTTGTCTCCCCATTCACAGAAACAAACAAAATGCCAAGGGGGATCCATTACGGTGCTACAGCAGCAACCAAATGGACCAATACGTCCTTGACATCCAAAGAAATATTCTTTTTCTTTAGGTAGTCCATCCAGACCGTGGTGTACCTCGGCACGAAACTGCTCGGAGGTTCCCACGAATCTCTGAAGGCGGCGAATCCCTTCCATCGGACTTTATAAAGCCTCCCCCCAGGCGTCCCCGGGTCCGGCTTGTCCGCCAGGATCTTCTCCGCGGTGAAATCGTCGTCCTCACCCTCGTCGTCCGAATCCACATCGCCGGCCGTGAACTCGAAGGTGACGGGACGTCCGCTGGGGTCTGGTGCTCGGGGACGAAGCTGGGTATGGTCGCGGTCCAGGATCTTGTTATCCCCCACACGAACCGCATACACATCCTGCCCGACCTTCCGCACGATTACCCCCGGCACATACCAAGATGCCTGCCGATGCCTGAACAGGACATCCTTGTGGTGCCGCTCCACCCACACGGTGTCTTGGAGAGCATACTTCTGGACTTTTCCCTGCTTGAAGTACTTGGCCCTCTTGTCATGCTCGTCCTGTAGCGCCTTGCACACCTTGGCCGCCGTGTCGTCCGCCTCAGCCATCATGGCATTCGCATCCCTGGCCACTTTGCCATGGTTCATCCACGGGAGAGTGCGCGACACTCGATCCCGTAGGAACAGGATGCGATGGGGCGACAGTCCAGTGGGTCCCGGAAGGTCGTGATACGCTTGGAGCACTCTCCACAGCGAGTTATACCAGTTCCGGCCCGGTTCGTCAATGTGCAGCTGGCGGAACTTCTCGAACATCTGCCGTCCGGCCACCTCAGCTCGGCCATTCGACCGGCTGTGGTACGCCACGGTCTTGGCGTGCCGAATGCCCATGTGCTTGCACATCGTCTTCAACGACGTCCCCACAAATTGACTGCCCCGATCGCTTCAGATGACAGCCGGGACATCAAAAATCGTCAGCCAATGCCTGATCATGGCATTAGCGACGGTCTTGGCCTGCAGCCCCACTCCATGCTTGTCCTTCTTGTCCTTCTTCTTGGACTTCTTGCCAGGGACCGCCACGATATACCCACTGTGCCTATCCACCGCCAGGATGACACAGTCATAGGTCTCTCCTTCCACGGTGACCTCAGGCATGGCGAATACATCCATGGCCACGGACCGCATAGGGGCCTCCGGTATAGCCGTGTACACCGGGTTGCCCGCTGTGGAGTGGTTGGGGCTCTTCGTGGCCCGACACACGGCACAGTCGCTGCAGTACCTATCCAGGATGGCGTAGTACCCCGGAGGGAACTTGAAACGCCACTCCAGGTCCTGCTGCATCTTGTCTCGGCCAGGGTGCATGAGCTGGGCGTTGTGCCAATGGTCAATGAGCTCCTCTACTCGGTTCTCGGGCACCAGCAGCTTGTCCTTGAGGAACAACTTGTCGCCATCCTCGGTCAAGCCCTCGGGCCATTCGTCGTCTGACGGGGCGCTCACGGCGTTCCAGTACCTGCTCCAGTGCTCGGATGCCGCATAGTCATCCGACCAGTCCTCTGTGAGCACCGACCTGACTAGCTCTACAGGGGCCACCATCCATTGCTCGAGGGTTTCCTCTCGAATAGCTTGGACGCGGGCACCCCGGAACTTGGCCAGATCTGTACGGTTAGCCATCACCACAAAGCACTTGACCCCCCTCTTGCTCCATGACCTTCTCCATCTCGATGATGCGCTTGGCCTCCTCGGTTTCCTCGGCGTCCCCATGGCTGGATATGTCCATCCAAGCCTTGCCCGCGGGGTAGGCCCATCGACTGAGGCAATCTGCCACAGTGTTGTCCTTTCCCGGGACGTATACGACGCTGAGGTCGAACTTGGCGAACGTCTCATGCCATCGGGCCCTCCTTGCCGCCGGTCCCGAGGGGGTGTCGACGTGCTCCTTGTGCCAGCTCTGCAAGGACTGATGGTCCGTACAAACCACCACCGGTTGCAATCCGATGTGGCCAGACCACTTCCTGAGCGCACAAACAATGGCGTACGTCTCCTTCTCCCTCGCGGTCCAGGTGCGGCGTTGGCCCTCGGCCAGGATCCGGCTCCAGAACGCCACGGGTACATGTGACCCGTCGTCCCGGATCTGCTCGAGGACCGCCCCCACAGCATAGTCCGAGGCGTCCGTCCGTAGCACGAATCCCTTGTCCGGGTCCACCAAGAATAGCCCCAACTGCCCCAGGAGTCGCTCCTTCAGGCGGTTGAACGCATCCTCAGCCTCAGGGGTCCAGGCAAGCTTCTTCTTGCTCCCCTTCCGGCCGTCGAACTTGCCCACTTGCAGCATCTTGTGCAGCGGCCCCGAGAGTTCTGCATACATCCGGACATAACCCGAATAGTAATTGCAGAACCCCATGAAGGACCGGAGTTCGCTGATGGTCTGGGGCTTCTCCCAGTGGTGCAGGGACGCCAGCTTCCCAGGCATGGGACGGCGTTGCCCGTGACCAACCACGTGACCCGCGAACTCCAGTTCCTTCACGAAGAGTGAGGCTTTGGTGGGCTTGCAAACCATGTTGTGCTTGTCCAACTCGCTGAGCACTCGGCGCAGATCCTTCTCATGCGCGTCGATGAGCTCGTCCTCAGTCATGTTCTCCGTGCCGGACCCGATGATGATGTCATCCACGAAGGGATCGGCACAGTCCCGGACAGGACCGAGTAGGTCCTCCATCATGCGCTGCAAAGCGGCGTTGCTATTCTTGGCACCCATAGGCACCACTTTTTACTGCATGGGCCCCAGCGGCGTCGACATCGCTGTGCATGGCCTGGAGTCCGGGTGTAGCGGCATCTGGTGGTAACCGTGTTTCAGGTCCAACACCGTGAAAATCCGCTTTTTCTGTTGCTTTTGGAGGATGGAGTCGATCAGGGGAAGCGAGTACGAGTCGTGCTCGGTCTGCTCGTTCAAACCTCTGTAATCAACCACCAACCTCCACTCGCCCTTCTCCTTCTTGGGCACGATGAAGGCCGGGCTGGCCCACTCACTGTTCGATCCATCCCCGCTCAATGAACTCGGCCAACAGCTTCTTCATGGCCTCGGCCCGATCGCCCTGAAGTTGGTACTCCCGATGACGATAGATCTTGGGGTTCAGCTTCAGCTTGATCTTCGCTGTGCCAAACCTCCCACGATCTGGAGGGTTCTTGTTGGCGACGCCACTGAATAGCCGCGGATAGGCCTTGATCAGCCTCTCCTTCAGCTCGGCGACCTTCGGGTTCTCCTGGGCCTCTTCAGCCGCTTGCTTCGGTATCGATACAACCGACCGCACTGCGGTATAGGCCTCTTCTGGGTCCGAGTCCGACTTCTCCTCGTCCGATATGCCGTTCTCATCATCGTGGGGCGCGCTTCCCACCGATAATCTTCGAAAATTTGCGGCCTCGGGCTGGTGCTCGTCGCTACCGGTTTCCACTCTCGGAAAACCTCACGTTGGTGGGTCCGACCCAACCGGACCATCCTATTGGTCCGCTATGTGATCCATGACCCTCGCGACGAACTCATCCTTCTCGTACTTGCCGGTGACCAACATCTTGTCATCCCACCAATGCGGAGATGTGACCATAGCCCGCCTCTTCTTGGCTGCCACACGGTCGTGCATCCCCATCCGCATGTAGTTGACGACGTCGTCGATCTCGGGGTGGGACAGGACGTCAATGCCATCAATAGGCTGATCCGTCCCCTCCTTGGGCTCAAACATGACCTTCATGGGCACCGCCTCCACCCTACGGATGAATGCTTCATCACCCGTGGGCTGGGCTTGCGCTCCATCCACCAGGAAAGCCTTGGTACCCCACGCTTGACCCGGGGAGGGCATTGATACACCCTTGGCGTCGATGAACAGCTCCTCCTCTGGCCCGAATGACATCTCGTTCAGGGTGATGGAGTCCAGCGTCGACTTGAGACCCTCCAGCGGACATGGGGTGGATCCTATGCCGGTTATGACCAGGATCCCCTTCGCCCTATCCGCGATGATCTTCTCCACCGTACGTCTGGTGATGTCCAGGGAGCCATGCCAATACATGGGTCCCCACTCCTTCAAACCCCAATGCCTGTGCCAGGCTGAGTCTCCTCGATGCCAATGCCTCCTACACTTCCGCAGAAGTGGGGCATCCCGGGAAGCGAAGACGTCCGTCTCGGGCGCTTCAGCTCCCAGCGTCTGAATCATCCTGGCGTACACTTGCGGCGCCATTCCATACTCCGTGAGCTGAACTCCACGGTCTCCTCTGGACTTGGCACCCACAGCTTGCACCGCTTGGACGATCCGATCCTCTTCCTCAGCATTCCATTGGGATGATCCGCATGCATAGTCCGTGGATAGCCATGTTAGGCATTCGTCATCCTCCCGGACCAACGTTGCACGATGAAGAAGGGCTCCAATGGCGTTTGCCACCATGAAGTCATACCCCATGATCATATCCCAATCTGTAATGTCGGCCACATAGAAGTTCCCGGATAGAGTGCTTCTCTTCGCCTGATCAGGGCGGTTCAAGCGCTCATGCTCCCAGAATTCCATACTGATGGTGGCCTCACGGGTGCCCCCACCCATGATCTCTCCGTTGGCGACCTTCAGGTGGACCGGTTCCCGGCTGGGCTGCAGGAATTCCTCCTTGAACAACCCTCTCCGGACCAGGCTCACCTGGGCACCCGTATCCACCACCACATCCACCACCTTCTCCTCTCGTCCGCACCGTACTCGCACTTTCAAGTGCAACTGCCGCTCGTCGCCATGAGGTGTATGGACGACTCTCACGGCATGCAACTCTAGCACGTCCGGGTGCATCAGGACTTCAAGGGTATGGTCACGGATGGTGTAGATTTTGGGTTGGTCCTGCCCGTCCACGAGCTCTCCGTGGTCGCTCCTTCCTTCTTGCCATGTCCCGTACCCACATGTACATCCCTTGGTAGGGCGCTCCAGGGGTTGGGAGTGGCGAAACTCAGTGGTTTTGGCTCTTCCGGAGCCTTCTGCGGCACCCGATGTGCCTTTGCTTTCCCTGGGATTCCACTGATTTTCGGAGGAGAGACCTCCGAGGTCCCACTCCCGTGGGGGCTCCTCTAGACTTGACTTCCCGCAGCCCCTTCCGGCTGCGATCCGCCAGGACTTTGTCCACCACGTTGCTGGGCTGTGAGTTCCTCCAACGTCCTCAACATGTCCTCAGCAACCTCCTCGATCGACCTCACTCGTCGGTCTTGGCCAGGTCCACCACCATAGCCTCTTCCTCCGCCTTTTCCTTGGCCTTTGCCTTGGCCTTTTCCCCAATCTCCGCCCTTCGCCTTCCAGTCGGAAATCCGCTGCTTCTTGGGCTTCTTCTCGGGGTGGGCTGCAAAGTAGGCCTTCTTGTCCGCTTCATACACCTTGCACTGACGGTGGTCGTGTGCATGGTTATTTCCCTTGCCATAACAGACCCAGCACCCGTCGTGCTGAGACCTGTAGTCCCGGAACAAGAGCGGTGGGTTCCCGATCCTTCTTGGCTCTTTGCCCTTCTTGGGTCCCACCTGGCTCCATCTTGACTGATCCTGCCCATGGTTCTTCACGTTGTGCGCCACATACGCGAAGAAATGGGCCTCCTCGTGATCCTCCCGGGACCAGTGGTCTTGGCCACTTCCACTACCATCCCCCGCGGAGTTGGCCGTGTCCTCCTGGATCTCCCGATGATGGCGGTCTTCTCGGTGGCCTCGTTGTCCATGACCATGTCGATCCTGCACGTGGGCCTCGTTCTTCGCATTGAGCTTCAACTCCACCGTGATGTACTTCACGATCTCGTCCAGGCTCATGCGGGCGAAGATCACCTGCATCTTCAGCGGCTCCCCGCGCCTCCACTCCACGTTGTTGAGGCGCAACAACCTTTGCCCCATGGAGTCCACAAATACCTCCACGTACACGGCGTTCTTCAGGCCCAACATCCGGTTGGGTTCGCCCAGGTTCCTCCTGAAGAACTCCATGATACCCGCATGGGTATCCTCCGCCACCATAATCCTCACCGCCACCCGCTTCTTGGCGCGCTTCTTCTCCTCGTCCTCCACTCTCCTCTTCCAGTTGCCGGGGAGGACGTCCTTCAGCAAGTGGCGGATCTCACTGGCCTCGTTCCAGTCTTCCACCAACTTGAGGCATCTGCGGTACTTCCGCAGATACCGGTTCCACTCCCGGACCCGCAACTCACCGCGGTCCAGCGGCAGTGGAATGGACCACAGGTCCTCCAGCTTCTGGTTTGGAGCGTCCACCCGCTCCTCATCCTCCAGCCACTGGAGGCAGGCCTGCTCCGTCCGGATCAATCCTTCCCGGATCTGATCCCGCAGCTCCTCCTTCAGGTCCTGCGCCAAGCGGTGTTGGAAAGTCCGGCATACCCACTTGTCCCGCGGCGCTTCCCGCATCTCGCCGACGACCTCCTCGGCGAAGTCCTCCCAGTCCAGGATGAAGTCATCTAGGTTGGACTGGTTCCCGTCGTAATAGGGGATTTTGATTCCCCTGAGGTCGTCAATCCTGATGGCGTCTCCGACGTCTCCAGCCACCACTCCACCGAGACGGATACCACCTGTGGCCGGGGGGTGTGAGTACACTCCCCGTACATCCCTCTCCTCCATGGAGTGCGGTCCAGTTGGGCCTGAACCCATGGGGTTTGGAATGCGGGAAGGATTTGCCCCATCGGCCGTCCATATCCCCGTATTGGGATCCTTCGCCCACAGGTTTCCGCTTGGATGGCCTCGACCATGTCCGTCGGCGCTTCCCATGGTTCGCCCCTGCATGGTGTGGTTCTGGATCTCGATCTTCTCTTCCGCATAGACTGCCATATTCGTCGTGAGCGGTACATCCTGGGCGGCATGGGACATCTGTACCGTCAGGCTCCTCGGGTCCGTGGTCACGTGCCCTTCCCGCATGGACCCAGCCGGTGCCGTGTGTTCCCCGAGCATTGTGGATTCGCTGAACAGGGGAACATACGGCAGCGCACCCGGGTCTACACGCGGAGGCGCGTATGGTGCCTCTGCAGGGCCGCCCATGGGTTTCTCCATGGCGCTCCTGAGGGTCTTAACCCGCTCCACCAGCTCTACCGCGGCCGGCTTTGCCGGGAGCTCCGGACCCGAGGCGAGGGGCTGTTGCTCCTCTAGCCTTCTCAGGCGTCCCGACATGTCCTCCACTAAGTGGAGGAGGCTGTCCACCACTTGCTGCTGCTTCTGTAGGGCCAGCTCCAGATTCTCCCGGTACCGGGCCTGATCCGCTCGCAGCTCCTCCATGTGGTTCTCCGCGGCCGACTGGTCGTCCAGGATCCCCGCGACGTCCTCCTCTAGACCGTCTTTGGCGTTGTCCAGGCGGTCAAGGTGATGCACGATGGCGTCCATCCCCATCTTCGGGTACTTGCCCATGAGGAAGGACACGTGCTCGCAGTGGCACGCAGCGTGCTTTCCGCCGGATTCAGCGCAACCCGCGGTTCCCGGCACCTCAGACTCATCGCCCATGGGCGTATCGCCTATGGCGTCCGTCTCTGGTCCCGTTTGCCGGGGCACAGGTGCCGTCCGGGCCCTGGCTGGCCTCTCCAAGCCCTCGGCGTCGTGCTGCAGGGCGGGCTCGGGGGCCGTATGCGCCCTGGCGATCGGCGCGGACGTCTCCGGCTCCGAAGGTGGCTCGTAGGCTGTCCGATAGCCCTCGGAGTGCCCCTCGGATTCCCACAGCCTGACCGGGCTGGGGTCCGTGTCCATAGCCCTGGCGTCCCTTGCCGCGGACTTGGGTGACCCGTGCTTCCGGTAGCGCCGGGCCCGTCCTCCACTGCTGCCCGAATGGCAGGCCTCATCAGAGTCCTCCGCGGCTGAGCGGAGGTTGCATGCCTTGCGGCAGCGACGCTCGCACATGGAGACCAGGTCCTCCATGTCACGTCCTCCTCTTCCCGAATGTCGTACTTCTCGTCGGGCTTCAACTTCCGGAGTTCGCCATGCTCTTGAACGTCTCGGTTCTTCTATGGCCCCAATCTCTGGCGTGGTCTCCACCGAGTCCACAATACGCAACCGGGGCGTACTTGGGCAGGGCTCATAAGGGCCCAAGTCCCCGGGTCGGCGGTTGGTAGGGGCAGCAGGTAAGCCTCTGCTACCATAAAGAAGGTCCCTACCAGGACCGGCCCCCGCTGTGCCCCTTCCGCCTGTAACCCCTGCTGACTTGCTCCGGATCAATGATTGCATTTCTCAAAATCCTCAAAATCCAGGGTCCAAATCCAAAAATATAGAAAATGTAATCCTCCTTCAACCCTGAACAGCAACCAGATCCCACAAGTGTAGCAATAACCCAATTCACAATCCAAATCAGGCTGCGGGCTTTCGTTCAGCGCACCGGTATTCCCACGGTGGCGGGCATGTACAAGAATTGCACCAAGGAAGAAAGCCCTGTAATTGGCATATGAACACAAATAAAGCAAAGTTGGGGAAAGATGGAAACTTATACAATCACAGCCATAGACCCCTCATTCCCTGGACTCAAGACCTTCCCTTGACTCATCAACATGATGCCCTGAACCCAGTCCAATAAGATGGTTAAATGCCACATGTCAAAAGTCATTACATAAACCCCAAAAATGTGGTCACTCCCAAGCCTCTAAATCCTAGCCCAATAGGGAAGGTGGCGTGTCATGGCCCAGAGTGGCACTCAGGACCATGCCCTACCCTGACATAACCTTGGTTGGACTTGGAGTCGAATGGGCTTAGAGAAATGACCTATGAGTTTGAACTCATGACATGTCAAAAAACTGCCAATTCACACCATATTGGCCATATATCACATATATGCTCAAAATTGAAGTTACCACTAATCCGAAGGCTCAAAGCATGCATGGAATCGAAGTCAAATATTCATGGAGGATGGAGACCAAAGGCCAATGCCCATGTACATCCCCACTTTACCCTCGAAACCCCTTCAGATATGGGCGCCACGCACTGCCCAAGTCAGCCCATGATTTTGAGACCAATTCTTGTAATCTCTCATACGCCAAGCCAAATGGAATACGCGATCCGGCATATGGTGGTGTTCAACTCCAAAGCATATGCCAACATATGAACAACATACCACTGTTCGACTTTCCATAGGCTTCTTGCTGTTTGCTGACCAGGTAAGTACACAAAACGCAAAAATGAGCAAAAATTGAGGTCAAAAACATGAAAATATGACCAAATACAAAGTTGTCATGATAGTATATCTCTATGCTCACCCATGATATCCGCTCATGATTCAATACACAAATGATTGGAACCATTAGCGAACAATTCCGCCACTTGGATCCCCAATCAGGCGCATGGAGATACCTTTGCCACTAATATCTACATGCCCCATGAAAATGGGAGTGCACCCATGGATCTCTTTGTCAAACATACCATGAGCAAGACATACGCGGTAGACTTGGTCTAGCGCTTTGAATTCCACAATTGGGACATGGGCAAAGCCCTTGTCACGTATGGCTCCCCATCTCTTCGGCCACACGAAGATATATAACATGGGCGTGAGCATATCAAACACATACCATGCATATGACACATACCCTCAAAATGTGGCTCCCACCATGATATGCCATGTCCCTCCATTGACATAACTTCACGTTAAAAATACGTAGGAACCCAAGGAAAGTTGCTATGCAACCCCAACACTCATGCGGCACACTCGAAAGTCGCATTAAAATATTCGGTTGCACGGTCCAAGAGTTATATATCACTTTATACCCTCTTGACCCTTTTCCCTTGCCACACCAGGCATGTGTGCGCACCAAAGGCGTTTGATGCTTCCTAAATGAACTTGAGACTGAGGCGCTTGCAACCCAACCTTCATTATTCTCTTTCCTCACACTCGCGCGTCGATATGGTCCTTCAAAGTGGTCCCACGATTCACTTTTGTTTCCCTTATATCTCCAAGTCAAATGGGTGGCAAGTATAAGGGAAACCTGATTCGGGCATAGGGAAGGGAGTATGACCACTCAGAGAAGTCCAAATCAAGTGCGGCGATGTCGAAGTCGAAAATCCGATTTCGACATCGCGAAAAATTCTGATTAAAATTTCGAGTGCTTATTTAGAGAATTGCGGATGCAACGAACCCTTTGCTGATGAAATCTGACCCTTCAACGGAATATCCGCCAAAATATCTGGAAATAACATTTAACCAATCGGTGAACGCAAAATCGCGAGCCAACTGACAGTCGCCGATACATTGACCATCAGAACGAAAGGCTGAAAAATTACGGAAACATTATGATAATAAAACCCTGTGGATTCCTGATATTCCGATATATAAGTCTCCGCTGGCGGTGCCTCGGTTCTGAATATGGCCGCTCGTAGCCGGAATGGCTAAACTTATCACACTATCACATCGGGTTGGTTCAGGTGGACGGGAGGGTATGATATCAGCCAATGGCGGCTTGCCGGCACATAGATACACACCCGAAGTGACCCCAAGATGGCCACGGGGGTCCGAACCGGCTTCACTACCCCGCGGGCAAGGCTTGGATGGACATATCCAGCCATCGGGACGCCGAGGAAACCGAGGAGGCCAAGCGCATCATCGAGATGGAGAAGGTCATGGAACAAGAGGGGGTCAAGTGCTTTGTGGTGATGGCAAACCGTACGGACCTGGCCAAGTTCCGGGGTGCCCGCGTCCAAGCTATTCGAGAGGAAACCCTCGAGCAATGGATGGTGGCCCCTGTAGAGCTAGTCAGGTCGGTGCTCACAGAGGACTGGTCGGATGACTACGCGGCATCCGAGCACTGGAGCAAGTACTGGAATGCCGTGAGCGCCCCGTCAGACGACGAATGGCCCGAGGGCTTGACCGAGGATGGGGACAAGTTGTTCCTCAAGGACAAGCTGCTGGTGCCAGAGAACCGAGTGGAGGACCTCATTGACCATTGGCACAACGCCCAGCTCATGCACCCTGGCCGAGACAAGATGCGGCAGGACCTGGAGTGGCGTTTCAAGTTCCCTCCGGGCCACTACGCCATCCTGGATAGGTACTGCAGCGACTGTGCCGTGTGTCGGGCCACGAAGAGCCCTAACCACTCCACAGCGGGCAACCCGGTGTACACGGCTATACCGGCGGCCCCTATGCGGTCCGTGGCCATGGATGTATTCGCCATGCCTGAGGTCACCGTGGAAGGAGAGACCTACGACTGTGTCATCCTGGCGGTGGACAGGCACAGTGGGTATATCGTGGCGGTCCCTGGCAAGAAGTTCAAGAAGAAGGACAAGAAGGACAAGCATGGAGTAGGGCTGCAGGCCAAGACCGTCGCTAATGCCATGATCAGGCATTGGCTGATGATTTTTGATGTCCCGGCTGTCATGTGCAGCGATCGGGGCAGTCAATTCGTGGGGACGTGGTTCAAGACGATGTGCAAGCACATGGGAATTCGGCACGCCAAGACCGTGGCATACCACAACCGGTCGAATGGCCGGGCTGAGGTGGCCGGGCGGCAGATGTTCGAGAAGTTTCGCCAGCTGCACATCGACGAACCGGGCCGGAATTGGTATAATTCGCTGTGGAGAGTGCCCCAAGCGTATCACGACCTTCCGGGGCCCACTTGACTGTCGCCCCATCGCATCCTGTTCCTACGGGATCGAGTGTCACGCACTCTCCCGTGGTTGAACCATGGCAAAGTGGCCCGAGATGCGAACGCCATGATGGCTGAGGCGGACGACACGGCAGCCAAGGTGTGCAAGGCACTACAGGACGAGCATGACAAGAGGGCCAAGTACTTCAAGCAGGGAAAAGTCCAGAAGTATGCTCTCCAAGACACCGTGTGGGTGGAGCGGCACCACAAGGATGTCCTGTCAAGGGATTGGCAGGCATCTTGGTATGTGCCGGGGGTAATCGTTCGGAAGGTCGGGCAGGATGTGTATGCGGTTCGTGTGGGGGATAACAAAATCCTGGACCGCGACCATACCCAGATTCGTCCCCGAGCACCAGACCCCAGAAGACGTCCCGTCACCTTCGAGTTCACGGCCGGCGATGTGGACTCGTATGACGAGGGTGAGGACGACGACTTCACCGCTGAGAAGATCCTGGCGGACAAGCCGGACCCGGGGACGCCTGGGGGTAGGCTTTATAAAGTCCGTTGGAAGGGATTCGCCGCATCCAGGGATTCGTGGGAGCCTCCGAGCAGTTTTGTGCCGAGGTACACCACGGTCTGGATGGACTACCTGAAGAAAAAGAATATTTCTTTGAATGTCAAGGACGTGTTGGTTCATTTGGTTGCTGCTGTAGCACCGTAATGGATCCCCCTTGGCATTTTGTTTGTTTCTGTGATTGAGGAGACGGGTGAGGGCGTTCATCCGGGGATTTTTCGGCCTTGATCGGCCATATACCCCCTTCACTCGATCTCCACATATATATTTCATTGTGGTATACTTATTTAGGTCGACCGACGACGTTTCTCTATCTTTGATCCCCTTGGTCCATGTTGTAGATCAAGGGGAGACCGGATATGGCGTAGGGCACTGATTATCAGTGTCCTCACCCCTCCCTTGGGGCATGGGGGATGCCTACGACGTGTGTGGGGCCTCCATGTGTCCTTGGGACATGGAGGGGGGGTTGAAGCCCATTGGGGTCCTCCCGTCCTCTCTTCAATGACTTCCGAGCGGTACAACGCTCTGGGAAGGGGGCTGAAGCCGGTTCGGACCCCCGTGGCCATCTTTGGGTCACTTGGGGTGTGTATCTATGTGCCGGCAAGCTGCCATTGGCTGATATCATACTCTCTCATCCACCTGACCTAACCCGATGTGATAGTGTGATAGGTTTGGCCATTCCGGCTATGAGCGGCCATATTCAGTACCGAGGCGCCGCCAGCGGAGATTTATATATCGGAATATCAGGAATCAACAGGGTTTTATTATCATAATGTTTCCGTAATTTTTCAGCCTTTCGTTCTGATGGTCAATGTATCGGCGACTGTCAGTTGGCTCGCAATTTTGCGTTAACCGATTGGTTAACTGTTATTTCCAGATATTTTGGCGGAAACTCCGCTGAAGGGTCAGATTTCATCAGTAAAGGGTTCGTTGCTTCCGCAATTTTCTAAATATGCACTCGAAATTTATTTCTGAATTTTTCGCGATGTCGAAATCGGATTTTCGGCTTCGACATCGCCGCACTTGATTTGGTCTTCTTCGAGTGGTCATACTCTTTTCCCTATGCCGTAATCAGGTTTTCCTTATACTTGCCACCCATTTGACTTGGAGATATAAGGGAATCAAAAGTGAATCATGGGACCACTTTGAAGGGCCATATCTACGAACGAGTGTGAGGAAGGAGAATAAGAAAAGTTGCGTTGCAAGCGCCTTGGTCTCAACTTTATTTAGAAAGCATCAAACGCCTTTGGTGTGTACACATGCCTGCTGTAGCAAGGGATAATGGTCAAGAGGGTATAAAGTGATATATAACTCTTGGACCGTGCAACGGAATATTTTAATGCGACTTTCGAGTGTACCGCATGAGTGTTGGGGTTGCATAGATACTTTCTTTGGGTTCCTACGCATTTTTAACGTGAAGTTATGTCCTTGGAGGGACATGGCATATCATGGTGGGAGCCACATTTTGAGGGTATGTGTTATATGCATGGTATCTGTTTGATATGCTCACGCCCATGTTATATATCTTCGTGTGGCCGAAGAGATGGGAAGCCATACGTGACAAGGGCTTTGCCCATGTCCCAATCGTGGAATTCAAAGCGCTAAAGCAAGTCTACCGTGTATGTATTGCTCATGGTATGTTTGGCAAAGAGATCCATGAGTGCACTCCCATTTTCATGGGGCATGTAGATATGAGTGGCAAAGGTATCTCCATGCGCCTGATTGGGGATCCAAGTGGGGGAATTGTTCGCAAATGGTTCCAATCATTTGTGTATTGAACCATGAGCGGATATCATGGGTGAGCATAGAGATATACTATCATGACAAATTTGTATTTGGACATATTTTCATGTTTTTGACCTCATTTTATGCTCATTTTTGTGTTTTATGTGCTCAACTGGTCAGCTAACAGTAAAGTGCCTAGAGATTCGTGAACTATGGTATGTTGCTTATATGTTGGCATATGCTTCGGTGTTGCACCTCACCATATGTCGGATCACGTGGTCACTTTGGCTTGGCACACGAGGCCTCACAAAATTAGGTCTCAAACTCATGGGCTGACTTGTGAAGCATGCCATGTACATAACCGGAGAGGTTTCGGAGCCAACGATGGGATATTCTTGGGCATGGACCTTTGGTCTATATCACCCTGGTATCTTACTTTCCGGTTTGACACATGCATGGAGCATATGAACATTTGCCTCATGCATTTTTGAGTATATAATTGAATATTGGGCACTATGGTGTGATTTGCCTGATTTTGCCATGTTGTGAGGTCATCTTCATGGGGCAGTTCTCCAAGCCCATTCGACTCCAAGTCCAACCAAGGTTATGTCAGAGTAGGGCATGGTCCTGAGTGCCACTCTAGGCCATGACACGCCACCTCCCCTATTGGACTAGGATTTAGAGGCTTGGGAGTGAACACATTTTATTGGGGTTTATGTAGTGACTTTTGACACATGGCATTGAGCCATCTCATTTGACCGGGTTCAGGGCAATATGTTGGTGAGTCAAGGGAAGGTCTTGAGTCGAGGGAATGAGGAGTTTATGGCTGTGAATGTGTATGTTTACCTCTTTCCCCAACATTGCTATATTTGTGTTAATATGCCAATTTCAGGGCTTTCTTCTTTGGTGCAATTCTTGTACATGCCCGCCACCGTGAGACGACCGGTGTGCTGAACGGAAGCCCGCAGCCCGTATTGGATTGTGAATTGGGCTATTGCTGTATTTGTGGGATCTTGTTGCTGTTCAGGGTTGAAGGAGGTTAGTATTTTCTATATTTTTGGATTTGGAACCCTGGAATTTGATAAATGCAATCGTTGATCAGGAGCAAGTCAGCAAGGGTTACAGGCGGAAGGGGCACAGCGGGGGCCGGTTCTGGTAGGGACCTTCTTTAGGTAGAGCTTGCACTTGGCGGCCGTGCCGCTGGAGGAGCCAGACTTCGCTGCGGCCCACGCGAAGGCCCCGCCTGTACATATCCTGTGGCCCACCGAGCATGTAACCCCTTGGTGCCGAGGGACGATGGGGAGTTCAAACCGCATGTACCCTCCATGCAGGCCCTCCAGCAGGTCAGGGACATGGAGTGGCGCTCTTTGGCACCGCGCACTAGGGCCCATACACCGCTGGCTGCTGCCTGGGAGGCGGTACCCCTCGGGGCGATGCACCATGGCCCTGGATATAGGAGCCTGCTACAGGCACGTAATGCCCGCTTATCCACCATGCACATCATGCGGCGGTGGCGGCAAAACGTCACCCGCACGGTGATCCCGGCGCATCCCTGTATCTTCTGTGGAGGGCCCGAGGAGGACACTAGCACGACAGTTATACGCTGCCCCTTCATTGAGCACATGCATCTCGCCAATGAGTCCCCGCCTGCACTGCCACGAGCACCCCACTTGGAGCCCTCCAGTCGAATGTGATGCCCATGGGCGTTACCAACGGCAATGCGGCTTTTCAGCGGAAGCTGGAGAACCTGCCTGAGCCGGTGCGTGACTGTGCGGGCCCCTACGCTGAAGACATGATCAGTGCGTGGGGTGGCCAGCATGAGCTATCATGGGGTGCTGGAGGGACGTGAGAGGGACGTCACCAGTGTGCTGGTCCTGCTGGTTCAGCAGAAAGTCACAGGTACCAGTGATAAGGCCGGCATTGCAGTCAGCGAAGTGTCTTTGCCGGCCGCGTCGTTGGCAACGGGCGGCGGAAGCCCATACCTGGAATGGTAGCGGCGATTGAGCACCGGGAGAAGCCCAAGACGGGGTACGAGCTACGAGAATACCTTCTGTTCTGCAACTACTACTCAGGATCTATCAAGATGTATACCGAGTATGAAGCTCCCATGACGGCCATGCTCAAGGGCAACCAGGAAAAGACCAAGAAGGGGCCCAGGAATGCTGTGATCTGGAATGGAGATTCTTGCCGTGCCTTTGAGGGATTGAAGCAGGTGCTGCTATCTGCAGTGGGTCTGCACCTCGTGGATCCGGACGGAGGGTTCGTCCTGCGCACTACGCAACTACGCTACTACGCGATCCGAGTGGTGTTGCAGCAAGTGCTAGATGATGGGAGGCACGTACCCGTGGCCTTCTAGAGCCAAGTCCTCGCGGAAGGCTAGACACGGACATGCACGCCCCGTGAGAAGGAGGTGTATGCCATTGTCATTGCTCTCAGGAACTGGGCTAGGTACATAGGCCTACATCCTGTCACAGTTCGCACAGACCATTAGAGTCTGCAGTCGAGGCACAAGGAGCACGTGGACACCCAGACCAGCCTCCCCGAGAGTCAGATGGCACGGGACCTTCGCCAAGTCGGACCTTATGGTGGTCTATGTTCCTGGAAAGGAAAATACCCTGGCGGACTGTCTCAGCAGGTGGGCCTATCCTGCCAGCAAGGGCATGACAGACGCGTCTGCCCATGGCCACGAGGCTGAGACCGCTGAGGCCAAGAAGATCATCCACATTCAGCGCATGATGGAGGAGGATGGAGTCAAATGCTTCGTCGTTCTGGCTGGGGATGTTTCCTTTGGAAGAAGGGTGAGCAGAGCGGTCCGAGTACTACCTTCAGGGGGTGCTGAGTCCGACAAGCACCTCTTCCGAGAGTCGTGCCTCCGAGACGACTGGACCAACGACTACGCCAAGTCCGAGGCATTCGAGTGCGAGTATCGGGCTGTGACTAACCCTGATGACCAGCAAAAGTGGACAAAGGGGCTCACTGAGGAAGATTGCAAGCTCTACCGGGTGGTAAGTTGCTAGTACCTGAGTCCCGGGTGCTGGAGCTGGGGGAAGCTTGGCATCACCACATGAGGCACCCGGAGGTTAAGAAGCAGGCCTTGGACATGCAGCGGCGGTTCAAATTTTAGGAGATTGGTCGCTATAATGCCATCAAGCAGGTCAGGAAGCGATGTCCGGTCTGTCAGGCCTGCAATCCTGTCAATCGGAACGTCAAGGGGGAAGCCCAAGGGACGCCGATTCATGACCAGCCCATGGAGCGCGTGGCCATGGACGCCTCCTCCATGCCCGAAGTGCACATCGGAAAGGAAGGTTTCGACTGCGTGCTCCTTTGTGTGGACCGGCACAGCGGCTACGTTGTGGCCGTCCCGGCGCGCAAAAAGGGGTTGTTAGCCAAGGAGGTGGCGGTCATGATGAATCTTCATCTGCTGTCCGTCTTCGGCGCCCACCGCACGATTTGCAGCGACGCTGTATTCCATTTAACTGGCGGCTGGTTCAAGGCTATGTGTTCTTTCATGGGGAAACAACATGCCAGAAGCGTAGCCTATCTCAGCCGGTCCAATGGCCGAGATGAGGTGGCTGGGAGGCAGCACTTTGACATGCTGCGCAAGATTCACCTGACCAACAAGCGCCGCAACTAGTTTGAGGACATGTGGCCAGCTCTGAAGGCCCATCACCCCACCCTGACAACGGGTGGCTTGTTGCCTCAGCGGATTCTGTTCAGCAAGGATCCCCTGGGTCGGGGACTTCCCTTGTTAGGCATTGGCATGGCTATGGGTGTCAAGGAGTTCTTTGCGGGCAGGAGACTACGGCGCGGGATACTGACCAACAGCTCGTGGGAGAGCATGCTGTGCGAGCTACAACCGCCCCGAAGTCAACTGCGTAGAACTTCAGGATGGCTGAACCAGTATGGCTATTGAGACGCCGTCCCCTGGGCACTCAACGCATCAAAACCTGGTTCAAACCCGAAGAGCTGGTGCGCAGGATTGAAGAAGACACCTACCGTATCCAGGTGGGCCCCAGACAGGTCTGGGAGCAGCATGAAAGTCAATTCCGTGCCTCTGAGCCTGACGTCTGTGGGAAGCATGTGTTCGCTAACTACACAGCCCACGAGGCCGATTGGGACAACAACTATGCTGAGCAGGACAACTACCATGTCGAGAAGATCCTGGCCCAGCATCAGAACGCCTCAGCGCCTGGAGGAGTGGAGTTGAAGGTGCGCTGGCGAGGCTATGTGCCGTCCCGCAACACCTTGGAACGTGTCTCTTCCTTTCTGCCGCGGATCAATACCCCTTCATGGAGTACCTCTGCAGGCACAAGACCAAGGTCAAGGTCTCTGACTTGGGGGCTCTCACCCCGACGATTGGAGCCATGGGCGGTTGATCCCCGCCCTAAGCTCTGTCCCCAATTGGTAGATTGTACCCTGGGAGCGCATGTCTGTCAGGTCGTGAGGACGTCCCTTGTTTGATTGCTCTCTCCCAGCTCTGGTGCAATGTTGTTTCAGTGGAGTGGTTGAAACGGTGCGCAAGTCAAGTAGCCTCCTAATCGGGTGGTTTGACACAGCCGTTGCGCGTCGCTCTGACCTCCGCGTGATGCCGACCTCCCGAAGCCAGGTTCGGCGGACATAGCTCTGCTCCCTCTGTCTCTCTTATGGTCTAGTTGTCGTGGTTGACCCCCCACCCTGCCTGATGAATCGTGGGGTAATCAGGCATTCAAATACAAGTGCCTAGGGGATATTTGCCCACTCTGGCATTTAAGTCAGAGCTAGAGCAGTGTTTTGGTGCCCCGGCACGCCCAGCGCGCATGGCTTTACTGCACGAGGGCGTCGCCCAGTAAGCACTCCCACATCGAGAACAGTAGGCTAACGGAGCTGGCCATGCCCCCTCCTGCTGAATCCTTTGGAAACCAGGTGGGTGGAAGGCCTAGCCTCCATCGTCCCCCACTGTTAATTGACATCTGTCACTCCCTCCCTGCTGAATCCTTAGGAAACCAGGTGCGGCAACTGACCCCTTCATTGTCCTCAACTCTTGGGGACTTGAAGCCCATACGGCGTTGCGCAACCGATGTCGCTGCCATCGACACTGCGAAGGTGTGCGTGATCTGGTCCCTTGGCAAATCGGGGGGGTGAAGCAGGTCACAACCCTACCCTGGCATTTTACCCCTAAGGGAGCATTATTTGGCCCTATATATGGGATATATGTGGGATAGGGTATATCATAATCAATTTCCTTGTTAGGAATATAGGATGTGGGATGGATAAGGCAATCATGGATGTTTAGTAGTTATATCAATTAGTGGATGATAGGGTGGATTTCTCATATGTGCATATCAGGTATTTCATTGGCTATGTGTACCATATCTGTTTGCAGGATACTATTCAGTCAACACTATCGTTATGTCTTCTATGCCAAGCAATGTTGCTGCCCATGCCACTGCGACCTCTGCTCCTGACCACCCGGTCTGGTTTCATGGTAGCAGAGGCGAAAATTTTTCGTCTCTGTTGGGCGCTTGGCATCGCGGAAAGCGATCGGTCCAAGACATCGCGGACCAAATTAAAATCAAAATCTCTTCCCCGGGAGGGATAGCTGAGGGTGTCCAGGTCCCCACTCTCAGGACCTCCTCGGCCCTGACCCCATCGACCGGGCAGGGGCCGCAAAAACGGGCCAAGCCCCAAGTGGCTACAAATCCTAAGTTTCCGAAATCGCCGAATGTTCCCATCGGGGCCCCCCATCCTCGAAATCCAGCTGGTGTACCTGGGATGGTTGGGGGGGAAATAGACGGCCACCCTCAGGGAGCGATAAGAGGACCACAATCGCCTATTATGGGCTCGGGAACCGTTACTAGCGCCGAGAATCGGGCAGTAATCGACCTGTCTACTGGGGTGATCGAGCGTACGAACGCTGCGCCCTCACGCGCTGCCGACTGGGGTACGATGGCTTCGCCAATGGGGCCTATCATGGTCGACTCTGGCACTCCTCCGTCGCTAGGGGGGTTGCCAGAGCCTCAGGTCAGAAAAAACCTGTTTGCGGCAGGGCCCATCAGCCCCATTGTTGACCAACTCGACGCTGAAAACCGTCGAGTCCTCGCGCTCACGCCTGATCCCCATGGCCATCTGGGTCCGGCTCGAGAGGCCGTGGCCCTGATCCAGCAAGCCCTGTCGGGGACTAGGCAGAACCCCACTGTGGTGGAATCGTCGCCCACTCCAATGAGTGGATCGCGGCGGTTTCCCTCCCTGGTGGAGGAATCTCCTGCCTTGGGAGCGTATCCCAATCCCCCGAGCGGATCCAGGCTAAATCCTACGATCATCGAGGAATCCTCCACGCAAATCGAGGAGGATGAGTGTGACCAGTGGTTCCCCCTGGCGGTGGAGCAGTGGAACGACGATGAGGAGGAGGAGATTGGAGTGTTGGAACGTCATGAACTCCATCATTCCCCTATTTCAGTTGCCTCGTCGCCTGCACCTCTTGAACCTATGTCAGGGACCAGGGATCGCCCCATGCTGGTGGAAGAATCCCCGGCCCCCCACTACATCACGGTGGAGGACTCTCCGGCCCCTCAGTTCATTGCTGTGGAAGAGTCCCCGGTGCCTATGAGCGGCGTCAAAAACCGCCCGTGTCTTGTCGTGGAATCTCCGGAGCCTACAGGGGACCGGGCCGGTATTACATCTCCAGTGCCTATGAGTGGCACGAAAGATCGTCCATCCCTAGTGGATGATTCTCCGGCAATGCCGAAGGTCAACAATCTGTGCTGGGGGGGAGGGAATCAGGTGGAGGGAGGTTCAGCAACCCTCCCAATAAATTTGGTCTCTCCCCCCACAAATACATCTCCTACGGAGGACCCCCAACTGCCCATTGGGGGGGGGGATCCAGCGGTTGCAACAGGATCGGAGCCTGTTTTTGCTTCCCATCCGAGAACTCGATCACCTATGGTGGTTCATGAGTCACCACAGTATATTGTGGTGGACGATTCCCCACCCCCACCGCCGCGACCGAATACTGTTGGTCATGTTCCCCCTCCGCCGTCACCCCGCCACCGCCAGGTGGCTTACATCGAGCACGTGCAAGGAATCCCCCACCTGGTTCGGCCATCTAGTGGTGGGGGTTCGGGGGGGGGACATCCCTCTAGTGGGGGGGCGCCAGCGCCTGTTGCTGCGCGCCCCACACCCCCGTCTCGCCCTGCGGGGGGGCCCTCTGGTCCCTCCGTGGCAGGGGGGGCTGCTGGGGGGGGCGGTGGTGGCTCATCTCCTCCTCGTGGAGGGGGGGGTCCATCTTTTCGACATTCTGGGGGCCCCACTCCTACACGGGGGGAGGACGACCTACAGCACACCTGTGACTGTCCCCGGTGTGTGGTGCACTACGAAACGTGCATCCAATCTCTGATGGCACAGGTGAGGGACCTGCGAAATCAGAATCTGGAGTTGCAGCGATCCCATCAGGAACTTTCTCAGGCAGTAGCCTCTACCGTGGGCATCAGTCAGTCCTACGGGGACCGGATGACCCAAATCTTGTCTACGTTGGCTAAGTTTGACGCGGTGGTTCAGGGCTACCAACGGGATTCTAAGGCGGTGGAGGCTAGTGTGTCGGATCATCTTAAGATGTCCAACGGCAACACGGCTAAGTGCTTTAGCGCAGTGGAGTCGCTCGCTGCACGTTACGCCGCCGTTGCATCTAGGATCGATGCGTGGGACCACTGGTACTCCACGCCTGCGGAACCCGTTACGGTGGTCCCACCCCCGCCATCGGCGCCTCCGCCCGTTCCTGATCCTACACCGGCGGCGCCTACGGCGCCCATGGGCGCGCCATCCGGTTCATCTGGTGGTGGGTGTGTCCTTCCTTTCTCCGTCCACCCATCCCACGATTGCATCTACCATCCGAACGCTTGTCCGGATTCGGGGTGGCCGAGGGGGGGGGAAGAACACCACGAACACCCCCACCCCCAAGAACCTACATCGTGGAGGGGAATCGCCGAAAAGCAGAAGGAACGTGCTGTTCCCGAGTGGAGGGCGACACCTAAGGGCGAAGAACACCCCACGAAGCCTACGGCCCCGTGGGCCAATGAAGAGGAGAACACCTCTTCGTTGGGGAACATTAATCCCCTCACGAAAAATGTTTTCACTTCCCCTGGGAAACCCTCGTACACGCCCTCTCATCCTACGGATACGTGTACCGTCTCTCCAGTGAGGGTTGCACCAAACGCAAGTGGAGGTGCACCCCCAACCATGGCTCCCCCTGCTTACCACCCGTACCAAATGCCTATGGTGCAAAATAGTTATACCAAAGCGGTGGAGGATAGTGATATGCCTAAACCGCAATTTAATGGGCAGCTAGAGTGCTACGACGAGTGGGTGGAGAAGCTTCAACAATGGTTGGGGGGGTGTGATTCCATGTACCGAAAGGCCAACGAGGCAAAAATGATTTTGAGTACCTTGCCCCCATGGCTAAAGGCGATCATCAACGCCCGGGTTGCCGAGGCCACCCACCACACACGCACGGCCCCCACCCTCAAAGAGTTGTGGGACTTTTTGGAACAACGTTTCCACGAGTATGACCCCTCAAGGGCTGATGAAAGGTGGCGAGCCCTCACCCCCAGGGTGGTTAGAGGGCAAGTGACCCTCATCGACCTCGAAGATTTCTATGCTCGTTGGCAACGTTTGTTGCCTCTGAGCAATGAGACTCGTCCCCACGTGATCCGGGAGCAGCTCCTAAGCAAGCTCCCGTGGATCAAGGAGAAGGTCGTCAAGCAAGAGGCTAAGAATAGCCCAGACAGCTATGTGGTGGATTTTAGTGGCCTTGACCCTTCGCCGGGTCGCGCCCCATTCGAAAAAGAACTCAAGAAATATAGCGCTCAAGCTTGCACTACGGTTCCTGAGATTGTTTCCTATTCGGGGCCGGGGGTGATAGTTGACTGCAAAGACCCGGCTCTCCAGGAGTGGATCTTGAAACTCAACAACACACCTCACACACGCGGCTACACTATGAAAGTGGAGCAACGTAGGCCTCGTTTGAAGCCTGCGGAAATCTACGCCCTTGCCCATAAAAGCGTGTCGGAGAGGGAAGCTCTCGAACGCCTCAATAAAGGAGACAAGACGACGGTGACGTACACTCATCGCCCTTCTCACAATAAAACCGCGGTGAATGCGGTTAATGCGGAGGCTACGGCGGACCCTGACACCTCCGAACCCGCTGACACCTCCGTCAACGCCGTGGGTCACTCTAAACCTCCGGCGAAGAAACCCGTTGACCCCGGGGCTAAACCGCCACCTACCTTTTGGGTTCCGTGTTCCAAACATTGGAAAACACGTAAACAAACGGATATGGACATGTCTTGGATTGATTGGGGTGCCACCAATACCACCCTTTGGACGTGTAAGCCTAATTCTCCGTGCAATGACACTCATTGGAACATTGCGGGTAAGTCTAAAGGTGGTAAGCCTAAGGGTGGCGATAAGGGTGGCGGTGGTGATAAGGGTGGTGGTGGTTATAAGGGTGGCGGCGGCAAGGGCGATAAAGGAGGCAAGGGAGCGCCGAATGGGCGCGGACGTTGGTAGAGGTGCCCAGAGGCGCCCCCTTCGAAAGAAGAAAACCTCGGGCACCCCTGTGACACTACCGTGGCTCTCGTTCCATCGAGAGTCATGAAGGGGCATATAGTGACTAGTGAGATTCAAACAGAACTTTTCTGTTCAGGTTGTTTTGCCCAATGGAGAACACAAGGCCCTCCGTGTTTTGGTGGATTTTGGGTGCCAAGCGGTCGCTTTGGCCAACCCCAATGTTTTTGGAGACCAACTCTCCGAAAAATATGAATCCCCCCAACGGAGGCGCCTACTCCAAGCAGATAATGAGACGCCTTTGCCAGGGGGGGACGAGCAAATAGACGTCAAAATTCAATTTACGGGGGTTGTGGATGGTAGTGTTTCACTTCCGCGTGTTGCCCAGTATGGCGTGTCCCCGTACCTTGTCCCGAATTTACCTTGGGATATGGTTTTGGGGCACCCATGGGGTTACGAACATTGTGTGAGCCATTTTGCCCGTTTCAATTGTTTGTACTCTCACCATCCAGTGCACTCCCGTTTTTGGATTGAGGACTTCCGTGAGGCTCCACGAACCGGCAAACCATTTTTGGTGAAACCCATTCATGGTAAGGTGTCACGTCAGTCCGTGTGGGGCCTAACCGTTCCAGTCATTGGAGCGGTCGCTCCTACGCACCCTGCCCCGGCCATTGTGGTTACGCCCCCTGGTGGCGAACCGCCTAACCGTGTTGAGGCCGAGAAACACATATCCTATGCCTTGACCGCTTCCTCCGTGGCCCCCGTACAGGACCGGGCTTGTGCTTTGGAGCTCGTTGAATTTGCTCCCGAAACCCTTGCCCGTGATGTTCTACCTACGCGGCGTGATGGGTCCATGTGGACCCAGTCTGACTATGGCCTCACGCCATATTGGGCCGCACGTGTCAAAAAACAATTTGGCAAAAACCCCGATGTGGACGCCTTCAATAGGGTCCCGGGTATGGCCCAGGCTACCCGTTGGGTTTCGCCGCTTGAAGATTTCTTTTCCACTCCCGCGGACCCCTCCAAATTGTATTGGATGTGCCCTCCCTATCATCGGTTTTCCGATTGTGTTCATAAAATTCGGCAAGAAAAACTACGAGCCATCGTTGTAGGGCCGAAGTGGACACATAGGGAGTGGTGGAAACCCCTTATGGAAATTACTTTGCAAGGGTACCACCTTCCTGGGCCAGAGACTAAAGCCTGTCTCTATCAGAATGACCACCTCACGCCCCTTCCTCAACGGGGTTGGTCCACGGTGGCGCTATACGTGGACGGTGGTATTGCGGAGGAAAATTTGGTGGCCACTAAATGTCATGTGGCCTCCGTTTTGGCACCGGCCGTCTCTAACCCCAACACGGATGGCGAGCCGGGCATGACCTCGGAGGAAGAGTCGGAGGATGAAAGGGTGCCTAACCATTTGGCTTCGGTGCGCACCCTCACGTATCAGGCGACCCATAAAAAACTCCTCGCACCCGTTGATCTTGATCCTACCCCCGAAGATTTGGAGGCACAAGAATGCGTGCGTTCACGCATTGCGAAAATTGAACGAGAGTTATTGGGTGGGAGTGCCACTACCGTTAAGCGTTACCGAAAACGTAAAGGCGCCATACGATTGTTGGCGGCTTCTCGTGTGGGTGGCGTTGTCACCACCCAAGAGCCTATTGTGTCTCCGGAGGTGGAGCTCATGAGGAAACGCATTCTCGCGGACTACGAGCGGGATGTTTTTAGTGGGGAGGTTCGTCTCCGTCCGGACCAGGAACACCCTAAGGTCCGTGGTACGGAGCGGTTGGGGTTTGCTAAACTTGACCTATACCCGAACGCCAAACCCAAGTCCGTAAAACCTATACGGTTGGTGGGGGAGCGTGCTGCGGCGGAGCAAGAAATAGTGGAGGACTTTTTGGCTCGTGGCTGGATTGAGCCGTGCCCTGCCTCCGAATGGGCGTCCAACGGTTTCGTTGTGCCCAAGAAAGAGAAAGGAAAATGGCGCCTCGTGGTGGACTACCGCCAACTTAATGAGGCTACCTTGCCCGACGCACACCCCCTCCCCCTCATAGAAAACATGTTGGAAAATCAATCCAAACACAAGATTTTCACTATTGTGGACTTGAGTAAAGGGTTTCATCAAATTCCCCTTCACCCTGAATCCCGGGCTAAGACTGCCATGAATTTGGCGGGTAAGCGATACCAATGGCGTGTTATGCCTATGGGTATCAAGAATGGGCCCGCTATTTTTCAACGGGTCATGGACCATGTTTTGCAGGGTTTGGATTGTGCGGACGTATATATTGATGATATTATTATTGGTTCCTCCGGTGCGACGGAGGAGGAGCTATTGGCTAACCACGACCGCGACGTGCGTGCCGTGTTGGATAGGCTACGAAAAGAGGAGTTGGTTGCTTCGGTTAGCAAAACCAATTTCTTTGTTCGTTCGGTTGAGTTTTGTGGCCATGTGTTGGAAAATGGCACACGTCGGCCGGCGCCAGGGAAAATGTTGGCGCTTGAGCGTTGGGACAAACCGGATAATGTTCGGGAGCTCCGGGGGTTCTTGGGGCTCGCCAACTATTATTCCGGCTATGTCCAAAACTACGCCTCCATAGCTACCCCTTTGCTTAATATGTTGAAGGATTTGCCTAAGCATAAGAATGGCAAAAAGATAGGCCTAACCTTGAATGCTTCGGCTAACGAGGCCTTTTTGAAGCTCAAGCGTGCTATTACGGATATTGTTCCCCTCCAACTAGCCGATTGGGATAAGGACTTTGTCCTCACCCCGGACGCTAGTAATTGGGCGGTGGGGGCGGCCCTACAGCAGGAAGGTCCCGATGGTGCCCTACGCCCCCTTGCCTTTTTCTCCCGCAAATTGTCAGGCAGCCAATTGAATTGGAGCCCTCGGGAGACAGAATGCTACGCCATAGTGGCGGCGCTTTTAAAATGGCATGGTTGGGTGGGAAACAAGCGCGTGGAGGTCCGTACGGACCACCGTAGCCTTGAAAATTGGGCTACGGAGGACCTCAAAACCGTGGGGGGTCCCTCTCCACGCCAAGCACGTTGGCATGAATTGTTCTCTAAATTCGACCTCCATGTGGTTTACACTCCGGGGCCAGTGAACCCCGTGGGTGATTTCTTGTCCCGTTGGGCTTACCCTGCTAACCCGGCGTTGGGTGATGTGTCCATACATGGGACGGCCCAAGCGGCCGGGGATGTGCGGGACATGATGGCGGCCGAGAAGGAGGAACTTCTCGCCCGCCCCCTTGTATTTAGGGCGGTTGTGGCGCCCGTTGTTACTAGGTCTAGAGCGGCGCCCCGGGCTCAAGGGGCACCCGCGTGTGATCCACCCCCTCTGGCTTCGCCTCCAGTGGGGGGGGGGACGAAGCAAAAGCGAAAGCTTCGGAGACTGGAGCGAATTGTCAAGATAAAAAAATCTTGGAAGTCCCACAAGAAAGCAACTCCTATACATGGGGAGGATGCTCCCAATGTTTTTGAGATAAATTGGGCTAAACACTACCCAAATTGTCAACGCTACAAACAAATGTGGCAAGATGCCTTGAATGGGAGCTTCCAAGATGGAGTGAGGTTGGTGGATAACAAGCTCGTCCGTAATGGACGGTGGTGTGTTCCTACGCCGCTAGTGCATCGTTTGGTAGCCGAATACCATGATGCATTTCACTTAACTACCTCCAGTGTGGAAAAACACTGGAAGGAAATTAACCATGGCGTGGAAGGTGAGGGGTTGTACAAAGCAGTGGAACTGCAATGTCAAACGTGTCCCTCATGTCCCATTCACACGCATGACACCAAGCGCAAGCAAGGGTACATGACCCCTATGCCTATACCTATGGAGCCCATGGACTCCATAGCGCTTGATGTGTTTCACTACCCTTCCACCTCCCATGATGGAGAGGTGTATGACCGAATGCTCCTATGTGTATGCCGGCTTTCCGGCTACCTCATCGCGATCCCTATTCCTAAACCCCGTCATGGAGACAAGGATGAAGGGCTAACGGGGAGAAGAGCGGCCCATTTGGTAATGGAGCGCTGGGTGGATAGGTTCGGAGCCCCTCGTGAAATATGCTCCGACCGTGGGCCACAATTTGTGAGCCAATATTTCCAAACCCTTTGTTCTAAGATTGGTGCCCGCTCGACTATGTGTCTCGCGGGTAGGCACCAAGGTAATGGCAAGGCCGAAAACACTGGCAAGCAGCTAAGGCGTGCCGTTGCTAAAGCCATTACCTTGAAGAAGAAGAAAACTAATTGGGTAGAGGTTTTGCCCGCCGTTGTACGAGCGTGGCATGAGACTACAGGTCCTTCAGGTTATACACCTAACGAGATTGTGTTTGGTAAACACAACCGTACTAAGGGGCCTCCTCTTGCTGAGCCTAAGGGGGTGGCCCAGGACGCCGCTCACTACTTCCAACGGCGTGAGGAGCTTATTGCTCTTGCACGGAGGGCTATGATTCAAGTGCAAGAGACAATGGCTCGTAAGTAGAATAGGAGTAGGAGGATGTCCCCCAATTTCTCAAAAGGGGACCGCGTATGGGTCCGTCGCCAACGCAAAAATCTTGGCGATAAGACTTGTCCCTATTGGGATGGGCCCTATGAGGTTGTGGCCAAGAAGGCGCACGACCTCTATGTTATTCAAGTGGACCAACGGAGGTTAGTTGACGTCCACGTTGATTGTTTAATGAAAACGGTCAACTCCTCTCGCTCCCCCGTGCCTCTAAATTACACGGAGGAGGTTGCTAGGGTGCCCTCCCAGTTTGAGGAGGACACCTATAATGTCAAGAAAATATTAAGTCACCGTACTTACCGCAAGAGACTTCTCTTCAAGGTGCGGTGGGAGGGTTATACCAAAGATTGGGATACCGAGGAACCCGTTGAAACCTTCTTACCGTCCTACAACAAAGTTTGGAGAGATTACTTGCAGAAACAGAATCTCACCCAAACCGTTGACATCCTTGCCCACCTTGGTGGACCGCTCTCATGAGCGTGCCACGAAAAGAAAACCCTAACCAATATGGATATATTATTGTTTGGGGAAGGGAGGAGAGAGCGAGAAGCGGTGGGAGACAGGAAGGAAGATGTGCATGCACGGCGCGCTCCTCGGTTACAAAAATCCCCACCGGAGCAGGGCGGTGGGTACCGCAGGTTTACCCCACCGTCTACCTCTCTCACCGCTAAAGGCTTGAGAGTCCTTGGGGTGGGGTGGCGTGGCATATAGCCTGGGGCGGAAGTGGGACGTGTTCTTTCGGGGGTCTTAATGCCATTCAAACCCCTATCCTTGGGTCTTACTGGAGCACTCCTACCACCACCAGGACTACTGCCGTCAGTCCTGCCCACGATGACGCCCCCTGTCAAGGGTGCTAACAACGTGGCAAGCACTTCCCGAAGACTCTGCCGGGTTGTGCGCATGGTGGTGTTTGCAAGGTTTCGAAGTGCCGCCCCGTACCGAAACCACGACCCCACGACCGTCCCTGACCCGTGACCCAAGCCAACGAGCTAAATCATTTGCTCAAAATGGCGAAGGCTTGAAAACTTCGTTGGGTTGGCGGGTACAACCCATTTTCCCTTTTTGTGTTGGGCGTGATGGTTTTCCACCGATTTGCCCTTGTCCACACGAGGGTAGGTATACAAGGTACGAAGTACTCGTGTGGCTCACATTACGCGGAAAAAATTTCGTGGCGTGCAAAATTGCCACTACATACGGCGAGGACTTAAGCCTAGAGGGAGGGGTCGTCCTCTACAATACAAGTATTCTAATATGAATTGCAATGGGTGCCTTTGCCCCGTCACTCTATGAGTGGGTGGGGTCTTCAAAGGCAAGGAGTGGCGTTGCGGATTTGGGCCGTCTCCGCCGCCTGGGTATTCGTCCCCGGTCGCTATGCGTGCCCGGGTTGGGAGTGGGTACCCTCCATTGCCATTGCATGGGGCCGCATGCTGGCTGGGTGTGCTCTTCATGTCCTTGATGACTTTCGCGGGGGAATTCCTGCCTGCAACGAGAGGGAACAAACGATATGATGAAAAGGGCGAGTGTGCACATGCATATGTTTATGAGAGAATATGTATATTAATGTTTTCTCTAGAGTTCCCCACGAGTGGACTTGGATTTCCACAACACCCGAGGGGTCCTCTATCCCAACACCCAGCCAAACGGGTTGGGATATGGGCGTGGCATTTTTCTTTATAGAGACCCGTGCGTGGACTTGGATTTCCACAACACACACGAGCCTCTCTGTCCGAGACACACCAAAACCGGGTGTGCCCGTGGCCAATGGTAGCGTGTGTGTGCGCATGCCATTAATTTAGTTACGGGATTATATGGTTGCCTATTACGTTGGTTATCACCCGCCCCCCGAACAAGCAAGACCTAGGTTGACACCTACCTTTGGGGTTTTGTAGCCGTGTACACCGGCCCAAGTTTACACACGGAGGTGTAAACATGAATCCGTCATACACGGTGTAGAGGGGTTGGGGGAGTAAAACTCCTTCGGGGCGTGTCATCGTGCCCCCTGGGAGTAGGGTGGGCTGATTCACCAGCGGGACCGTACGGGCGACCTCCCCAATTTGCGACCTGGAGGTGACCCCCTGCGCTACGGCCCGCCGGTTGCACACCCACCGACAAAGGTAACACGCAGGCTAACCTAAGTGTTTATACGCACGCCCCCAAGACACACACGAACACCAAGCAACAAGGTGGCGTATCTATACACGTGTTCTATTGTGGATATGCTTACTGTTTGTTGTGTGTACGTGAGTAGTTTGTGGAAGCTCTTGCACGTGCCGTATGTGTGGAGTGCCCCCATCACGTGCCCCAAGGCCGCCACCGCGAGACCCACACTCTGTGATGCCCTCCGGGCGAGTGTGTGCCCCCGGGCCCTGCCAATGGGTGTGCGCGCACAAGTGTGTCTTGTGTTTGTCGGTGTGCATCGCTCTATTATGTGTATATGTGATATATATACGTAGTATGGCTCCTAGGTGAGGGGTTAGCAGTGAGGTCAGGTTATTATTACATGGTTATGAGGTTTGTCTATTTAAGTGTGTCTACTCACACCCTCATCCCATCTCCGTACCTCCTCCTTTACCCTCTACGTGGTGCATCACGTGTGACACACATGCTAAATTAAGCATCCACACGGACACGGCCCTTGGCTGAGCCGTGCCCGTAGCATTTAGCCACAGCCGTGGCTGGCTTCCGACACCCCACAGATCCATCTTTTTTGTTTGTCGGTTCAGTTTGCAAGTGGGCCTTTGGCTAGGCCTTGTCTGGGAATTTACAAGCAAGTGAGCAAGCAAGCTTACATCTTACAAGCAAGAACTCACTCGTTAATGCAATTGTTAAATCAAGCACATCAAGAACATCAAGCACATCAAGCCCTCATAAATTGTCTAAAGCACGAAGGTGGAAGGTGTGGGCATCGTACCCGTGTTTATCTTTGTGCCTAGTGTTTTAAGCGGTTCTTTTACCCTGAGGCCATCGTGACCTCTTTCCTCTAATTAGTGAGCTACCGCGCGCACGGTGGGCCATCGTGGCCGTGTTTGTTAAGTGGCCTAAGCATGCACAAGACAGTGGCGAGCACAAGTCAGTCATGCATCCCTGACCTCTACCTTTGTTTCTCCACGTGCTCCCTGCTGCAGGCACAGTCCTAAGTTGCTGTCAGTGTCTCCTGTCCCTGTTGCTGGCTTTTCTTTGTCAAAAGTAAAATTTTGGCACTGTCGCGTCGCACCGCTTCGCATGTACCGTTACCTTCAGTTTTGTTTAAAAGTGTGATTTCACTTTGCCTTTAGTTTTAATTCTTTGAAAAACTACCTGCCCTTACCTGCTGGACCCCACATGCCTCATGCGACACGCAGGGACCAGACTCTACGCGCCGCAGCTCGCGATTTCGCCTACTACTTATTGCGGGACCTGCGGGATCCCGTCCGTCAATTTGTGTATTCTGGCGGTGGTTCGATTCCCACCGATCGAAGCTACTTCAGCGGTCGTGCGGCCGGGTCCGAGATTGCCTGCGTAGGTTCGATTCCCGCTGGTAGGGAACCCGCTAGCCTGTGATTTGCTGCTGTTTGTGACTGCTACGTTCCTCTTGGGCATGTACTTCCTGCCCGTGGCAGTCGTTTTAAGTGGGGGGGTGAAGCAGGTCACAACCCTACCCTGGCATTTTACCCCTAAGGGAGCATTATTTGGCCCTATATATGGGATATATGTGGGATAGGGTATATCATAATCCATTTCCTTGTTAGGAATATAGGATGTGGGATGGATAAGGCAATCATGGATGTTTAGTAGTTATATCAATTAGTGGATGATAGGGTGGATTTCTCATATGTGCATATCAGGTATTTCATTGGCTATGTGTACCATATCTGTTTGCAGGATACTATTCAGTCAACACTATCGTTATGTCTTCTATGCCAAGCAATGTTGCTGCCCATGCCACTGCGACCTCTGCTCCTGACCACCCGGTCTGGTTTCACAGGGATCCAGATCGTTGGTGAGTGTGTGTCAATAGGTTGCCCCACTGCATATGTTTTTTCCCAGTCCCCTTTCTGACGCCCTATCCTGGCCGGTGCATGGTTTGGTGCTCCATATGGAGTGTTTTCTAATGCCTATTGACCTATGTGTTCGTGTCATTGCCCCATTCTCCAGGCTGCCCGTCATGCCTTGTTATCTTCTCCCTTACCCCGTACGTTGGCGACCTCAGAAGCTCTGTAGCATACACGCTCCTGGGCGTTGCTCTGTACATGGCCAGACTGTCCGTCTCCACCACTACGGCGCTACCGAGTGTCCCCATAAGGGACACGAAACGACATACGGAGTCAGCCATGGTTCTAGTGGCATGCTCGCCGTGTACATATCTTCACACATTGACCAGCTTGGGCTAGTACCTAAGTATATATTGTGACTGTGGTACCGTGTGTTATCGTGACTGTGCCTGTGGCTGAGATTCTGAAGGCGCCAGGCTAAAGCCCCAGTTGCCTGAAGCCAATTCCCAATGGTCCGCCACTGTCGACCCCAGTGTGAGCCTATCGACTTGCTTCCGCAGTCCGGTGGTTACCTCCGGTGTCCTGACCTCGGTCAGTCTGCCTGGGAAGCTGGTAGTTTGAGGAGTTGACGTCTCTGCCCAGACTGCATGCGGTCCCCCCATGCATGGCCTATGGGTGAAAGTGCTGCCCTAGGTCGTAGATGGTGCCGGAGGGCTCAGGGCCGGCAAGACCAGGGGGGCAGGCACGCGAGGAGCCGACCTGAACGCTGCTGTTGGGGGCAGAACCGGATACACGGACACCAACGGAGGCAAGAGCGGCGACAACGGAGGCAAGATCCATGCTGATTGTTATCCGGCAAAAAATCCCTGTCTATGAAGAAAATTGATGCGGATATTCCTAAGTACATCTGAGTGTCCATATCTATCTGAAAAGATTTTCTAAAAATCCGATTGTGAAAAATATTTGGCCGATCTGGCTCGCGCGCGGGCGTCAGCGGCAATTGGCGATTCCGGGTAAATGATCGGAACGCGGCGGATTTACGATGAATGGACCGCGGAATCAGATCCGGCACCTCAGAAATATATAGGTCTGATCCTGAGACTGAGCTGCGGGGCGGCGATTCCGCCGAAGCAGAGAAAATGACCAAAATGTAGCCAATCTGGGACAGATCTGCGAAAATCTGAGCAGATGGGGGTTAGCCGCACTTACACTCCCCCTCCAAAAACACACTGGGGTGTGTCTCTACGTCAACGAAGAACGTAGTGCGGGTAAGTCCCAGAAAAAAATAGAAATGTAGCCTCGATGGGGCGAAATCTGCTTGATCTGACCTGATTTGGGCTGAATTGGCACTGAATCAGGATGGATGAACCTGAAATGAGACAGAATGAGGAGTGACGAACAGTCCTCCGTGCAGTAAAACATTAGGTTAAGGGCTAAAAAGCATGTAAACGTATCGAGAATCGACACCAAACCATGCCCTGGTTGAGAATGAAGTAGATTATTGGTGGATTGAGTGGGAGAATCAAGAAATGGAGTGACATCTCGGCGCTCCGGCACAGTTTAGCTGTCGCGGGCACGCTACGGTGTCCTCCACGTACTCTACATCGTGTTACTCCCGCTTTTCTCGTTCTGAAAAGTGCAGCATGTGCCTCAGATTTGGCGCACCTGGTGGATGATCACAAGATTCAGCAAGATTGAGAATCAATTTGAGCAGAGATGAAGGAGATGAAACTATCACAGAGAGGGAAAACAAATACAAATGTAGTCTGCAGGCCCTAAGTGAACAGAAAAACATCAGCGTCAACGAAGTTAGGCAAAGCCATAAACAGATCTTCGAGGAATGAGAGGAGATGAAAAGGAAATCAACCTAAACTGTCCTAAAATGAGGGAATTTGCTCATTTTCCTAAGATGAAGGTGAAATGAAGTGGAATGTCTAGAACTGAAACTACTAACACCTTCGTTTAGACTAGAGTTAATATATATTGTCGTTTATTCAGCTGAATTGTGCTTTCCGGCACGTTGGTTCGCGAGCATCCAACAGATTCCATGAAAATGTGGATCATGTGATGATGCATCATGATGGGACATGTTGGCCCGGGATCCTTGGCATGTAACGCGCCGAAGGTTCGCTGAAGGCGCTTTACTGACAGTATATAACTGAGAGACACCGAATAGTCCTTTATTTACAGTGGCGGCGGTGTCAATCGACTTGGACAAGGCCCATCTTTCGATTGAGTCCCACAAGACACTTGGATTCACCATTTTCCACAGTTTCAGGTCGGATTGAGCTCACATTGGCGTGTGCCAAAAATACACCGAAGCTTACGGACCTCAGAGGTTGCTGTTAGAAGTCCCTAGAGCTCCTATGTGAAGGTTGTCTGAACAATTGACGTCGGGGTTTTGCTGCACTGTTGCGCAGAATGATGGATAAACCTGAGGAATTCAAGGTAAATTCAAGGAATCTGGATCTGAATCTGGACTTTGGCTTCAGCATCACGGCAAATGAAGGTAAGATCTGAGTTCCTGGCGTCGCATCTAGTGCCGCCAGTACTACAGGGGGTGCCTGTAGGGGTGAATGTCGCTGGCCAGCGTTTTTACTATGTACATTTGCTTCCATCTGCACGAGTAGCCAAATTCCAAAGATGCACAGACCAACAGAGACAAGATTACCCCGGATCTGCCTGAATTAAGCCTGAGTTTGGTTTTTTCTGGACACGGCAGCACACTCCGTGGCTTTCGGCAGCGTATCCACGCCTTGTCTGCGAACGGAGACCAATGAAAAGTTGATTGACTTCAAATTATCAAACATTCGCAGTTCTCCACATCATGTCGTAATCAGGAAGAATGAACAGTGGATTGAGCAGAATGTGGTTTTTTCAAGTCGTCAGAACACTCACATTGGAATAAGTGGTCGACGGGGCGAGGCGTCGGCGACTCAAGTCACGACGAGTCTCCCTCAATTCGGCCAAGCACGAATACATGTGACCACCAACCTGTCTGGTGGGGCCCTCGTACGGCTTGGGCGCTGCAAATCAGCGGCCGAACTCGAAGCTTGGTCCTCATTTGGCTCCTGGGCTGGCAGGAGGGGGGATCGACGGATCAGCCCTGGAAGGTGGCTGCTGAGGGCCGTAAAAGGCTGGATCTCGATTCACCACAGGTCTTTTTCCGTCGCTCTCCACCTGTCTGTCGGGTTTCGACAGACAGTCTGTCAGGAGTACGCCAATTTCGGGGTGCTTCTTGAGGAAGTCGATGAACCCCTTGGTGTACCCATGGACAAAAGAATGGGCTGGTTCCCAGTTGTTATGACTCGAATCAAAGCCCCTCCACTCATATAGAAATTCCCATTCGCCCTTTTCGTCACGTCTTGCCTCTAAAATCCTCTTGAGTTCGTACTTCCCCCCTTCGATGACCCGATCGGACAAAAATTTCGAAGTCCAAAAAAGGGGTTTAACCCGATCCCTGGGGGAGGGGATCTCTCTCTTGAGGCGATCGCCCGAAACTTCAATTTCCCTGCTGACATCCACACGAATCCTCCACCTGTTCTCACCTAGACGCGCTGTAACAGCGAATGGCCCCTCCCACAAGGGAAGAAGCTTATCATCTCCGTCCAGGGTGGTTTCGGATTTTCGAAGCCAAACTCGATCATCGACTTCAAAATTGTGGGGGTTTTTTCGGCCTTGATTCTGGACCCAAAGCCAGTCAGCTTGATGCTTATCGATTAATTTCGAGACAGTTTTTTCTGCTCGTTGGATTTCGTCCAAAAACAACGAAGCATCTTTACAAGGGCGAGGATTATTCAACGGCATGTTCCACCAACACTTCTTTCGTCCAAAGACAATTTCATTTGGAGAAAGGCCATGGTACAATGGCGTGTTGTGGCAACGGCGAAGCAATGCGAAGAGAACTTCAAGCCAATGGAAGTCTTTCTCACTGGCGAGCTCCTTACGAAGCATATCTATAATAGAGCGGCCGGCTCTTTCGCCAGGCAGCGCTCGATGTGAGTGGATTTCACATCTCAGGTGGTGGATTCCAGGGCGAGCACATAATTCCTTCCACCATTCGGAGGTGTACTCTTTGCCTGAGTCCGTAACCACCTCGGATGGGACGTCCCAACCTCCCATCCAGGTCTGCGCGCACCATTTGGCGGCAGCCTTGCCAGTCATTGACTCGACGTTGCAAGGCAACACCTGAATGTAGCCAGAATGACGGCATTGTATAAGGAGCACTCCATTGACCTTTTTGTTGGTCCAATGGCACTCTTCGTCGTCGAGTTCACCAAGATGGAAAAAATCACTGGTGACTCTGTTAAAGAGGCGCTCTGGAATAGGGTGTGGCCTCAGATAGCCGTGCTTCTCCGCGCTGGGGGGCGTCGAGACAGCACATTGGGCACATCCGGCGGCTACTTTCATACAATGAGTATATAGCCTTGAGCCGAACAACCTATGTTTAATCATCGACCATAATCTACGGCCATGTGCGTGGGGGGACTCCCATTTGTGCCACCAGTTTAACACTCGGGGGGCCAGGGCGTCTGGTACGCACAATTTACCCTCCATCCACAGCTTCCCCCCATCCAACGAATATTCAGAATAAATTCCATCCTGGTGAGCATCTTTGGATTTGAGATTCTCAACGACCTCTTTAAACATGGAATCATGCAGATAATCGTTCGTCCAGTCACGGATGATAAGGGAATCTTTCGGCAGGGGTGGAGTTTTGGCCGGATCTCGACGCTTAATGCCCTGAATCAACCGAAATCCACTTACAGGTCGGGTATACTCGAACCGTTTCACACTCCCTGAGGAGGGATCGGTGACTTTCTCCACGACTTTCAGTGATTTGGTGATAATCTCATGGGCATGCGCCGGATCTGAGAAGGCCGTGATATCATGACACGGTAATGCGTGCTGTTTAACAGAGCATTGCATGCATTCACGTCGAATGAGCTTTTCTTCTTCTTGATCCCACTCGATTACGACGTGGCGGTCCTGCTCTGTATCATGGATGTTGGTACTTTGCAGCCCCTCTGAAGCGGGGTAAGCCCATCGGCTCAGAGCATCCGCTACCGTGTTGTGTTTTCCAGGCAAATACGACACATGGAGGTCAAACAGACTGAGAAATTCATGCCATCTGGCCCGTCGACCAGCTGGGCTCGCGATAGTATCAATGTGTTCGGTGGCCCAATACTCCAGAGATCGATGATCCGTCAGGATCTCGACTCGATTGGTCCCAACCCACGATTGGTACTTCTTCAGAGCGCAGATTATGGCATAAGTCTCTTGCTCACGCGGTGACCATTGCATCTGGCGTGGAGCTAGCTTCCGAGACCAAAATGCAAGAGGGTAATGATCACCTGTGGCTTCATCAACCTGTTCAAGGACAGCTCCGATCGCGTACCTAGAAGCGTCGGTTCTTATGTAGAAGGGTCGGTCGAATTTCGGTACATGCAACGTGGCGACTTCGCAGAGGGCCGCCTTCAAGTGATGGAAGGCCTCCTCGCACTCGTCAGTCCACTTGACACGAACCTTTGAACCTGCCTTGCCCGCATCTCTCCCTACCTTCAATAGTTCAGTGAGGGGGGCAGCAAATTTGGCATAATTCGGCACAAAAGTGTGGTAAAAATTGCAACAACCCAGGAATCCTCTCAATTCCGTGATCGTCTCAGGGCGCTTCCACTTCTGAATAGCGACGAGCTTCCCTGGACTGGGTCGTCGGGTGCCATTCTCAAGGAGAGAACCACAAAATTCGACTGATTTTAAAAATAGTTTTCCCTTCTTTGGCCCACAAGTCAGCTGATTGGCATCAAGAATGTCCAAAACCTGGTTCAGCTGCTTTTCATGTAGGGCCACCAGCTCGGCTTCGGTCAGTCCCTCCCCCTCTGTCGCGATGATTATGTCATCTATGTACACACTCACGAAGGCACGAAGCTCAGGATGGGCTGTAAAAAGCACATCGTCCATCATTCTTTGAAAAAACGAAGGGGCGTTCTTCAGGCCCATGGGCATGACCGTCCACTGCACTGGGCCACATGGCGTGCACATACAGGTGAGAGGTCGGCTGTCCTTCCTCAGCGGCATTTGGTGAAAGCCGTGACGGAGATCCAGCACAGAAAACAAACGACCTCTTGCCCTCTTGGCGATTTCCTCCTCAATGAGGGGCAGCGGGTGTGAATCCGCCTTGGTTTCGGCGTTGAGGTTGCGAAAATCAACAACCATTCGTTAACCATCAATAGTGTTCTGGTCTGCAGGCGGCGGCTTCGGGACTGTTAAGGGTGCACAGCACCACTCGCTGGTCATACAACCCTCAAGCCAACCAAATTCCCTGAGATTTCTCTCGATTATTTTTCTGAGTATCTCATGTTTCTGTCCAGGGTTCTCATAAGGACGCTGTTTCTTCGCCTTGTACCCTTCAGGAAGCTCGATGAAGGATTCACCGAACTGCCCACGGACAGGGGGGTCTTTCATCAACTTCCCCGAAAGGGTTGTGTCCTTCCGTTCCTCAAAAATCTTGTCTCTTTTCTTGGAACACAACTCAGTGTCCACCTGATCGCCAGGAATTACTGTCGAAAAAACTTTGGCGATTTCTTCGGCCTTGGCAGGAAGAATCTTCTTACGGATGTCCCTAAAAAGGTCCGTATCAACTGCCTCTTGAAGATAGGTGGGTCGAGTGTCGACATTCCAGAGATTCTCTTCGTGATCCAGCTCCTCGAAAGGATCTATGAAAGCTTCCACACGGGGTTTTTCATAAAAAACTCTGAATTTGCGGCGCGAAGAAAATTTTTTTGTCGTCCGTGCGCCGTAGATTCTTTTGGATGTAGATCGTATTGGGGAAGAGGGAGACGAGGCGGATCCATTTGACGTTGGATCACCTTGGGCATCTGACGGACAAAAATCAGAAAAAATAGATTCATCATCAGTACCACGCTCAACCTCAGATTCAGACCCAACACAGGAATCAGTACTAGAATCAGCAGAATCAGAGTCAGAAAGCTTTCCATCCACCAGGAATGCAAGCGAACTCCAGGGCCGCTGTGGCAGGGGACCTGTGTCGTCCCTGGCATACAGCTTAATCTTCCTGGGAAGTTCGATGTAATCTACACAAATGTCTGGCAATTCCTGAAACGGAGGCTTGTCGTCCCACAAGGGCACAACTAAAATCGCCTGGGTTTTATCTTGCTTGATTTTGTGGATGACCTGCTGGATTAAGTGAAACGGAGGATTAATCCATAACTTCTTGTCCCATTTATGGGTCCAAGCGTCGCGAAAGTGCTTGTCAAAGCGCTTGTTCTCGCGGTTAGCAAAGGCATCACACTGTGGCCAAAAGGAATGGTGTTCATAAAAATATTCACAAATTGTATCGCGCCATTTGTCGACAACTCTGTAGGATGAAGAGTGCCAGCGCGAAGGGCGTCGTGGCTGGGAGTCCCTACGAAGACATTCTAACTCTCGGGAGTAATCGGTACTCCCATTCACCTCTGCAATGGTGACATCTCCGCCAAACTTTGGTGTAACCATTTGCTTCAAAAATTCTTCTGCGCTTTTAAACCCTGCGTGCAAAAAACGAAATTCAGGACGCTCCAAGGGACCTGACTCCAGCAAAAAACAACGCCGATGACCTACGGGCGCCACCCTGTTCTTGCGAAGCCAAGGATGGCCCAAGTAAAGGTCATACTTTATGTCGGCACGATAGAAGTAGTCATCCTTAAGGATAACTTCCTCCACATTGCCTTCTTCCCAAAGGTCTTGAGCGACCAAATGAGTTGATATATAAAAACCGCGTTGCCCACCTGCGAGAGAATGTCCAGAAACTCCCTCGAGGGTAACAGGATGAGGCGAATCAAACACGCAGTCGTCAGGCAAAAAGGAATTGGATTGGAGATTTACCTCCGATCCAATGTCACACAAACAAGTGGCGAGGTGGAAATTGCCCTTGCAATCAGAGACCCACAGCTTTGTGACAAACTGACGGGCCCTGTGCTTGGACTGTACACCAACCTCGTCCACTACAACAGAAGGATCCGCTGCCGGATCTAGGGGAGAGGAGACAAGCGACCCTACATCAAGTAGTGGTCGAGAAGGAATCTGGGGATCATGCCTTAAATCGCCTTGGGAGGGGCGATTTTCGTGGCTCCTCTAGGCGTTCTGACCTCCAGTGGCTGCGTTAACATTATGGACACACCCTGATTCGTCGACCCACTCATCTTGGAGCGGATCATCTGCTGGATTCAAGGCATTTAATTCATAATCTCGGTCCGCATCGGACACCTGATCTGCACCTGAGACCTGATCCACACGATGGTTGCCCTTTCCACGTCCACGGCCACGGCCGCCGGATGATGGACCTCCACCGTCGCCACGCCCTCTGCCCTTACCAGAGGAAGGGGTTCCCGAAGGATTTCCCTTACCTTTACCCTGGAATCCTAGAGCATTTCCCTTGTTTGCACCGGATTGAGGGGTTTGGCCTGGATTTCGATTTCCGCCTCCGGCGTTGCTATTGGGATTTTTCTGGCCGTTCGGCTGCCCACCGGAGCCGGATGGAGTCCGATTTCCTGTGCCTTGGGACCCGCCAGGGCCTCCAGGATTTTTGTTTCCACCGGAGGGGGTCGGATTCCCTTTTCCAGCCTTCCCACCGTGCACCTGTCTGTCATTCCTGTCTGAATTCTGCGAATTACTGATATTTTCACCAATCACCTTGTGATCGTAAGGAGACCATCGGTGATTATCAGTAGAATGCGACTTAGCTCGGTTCGTAGAACCTAAAAGAAGGCAGATGCTACAGTGCTGCTGAACATTCCGGGTGTCATTCACCTTTTTGTTGCCCTTTTTGGGCCCCATTTTGGGTGTTTTGCTGGGTATTCTTGTTTCCCCCAAGACCCTCATGGAAATTCTGGTTGGCGGCGTCGGCGAGCCGCTCAACCTCCTCCCAGAGTTCCTTCGGGGTGTACGAAAACACCCAGTTTTTGGCCCTCAGGCGATGGCCATGGAAGCTGACTCCCCTGTTAAGGACTTGGACAAACAAGTCCCGATCCTCGTGCTCATGAAACTTTATTTTCCACGTCTCTTCGGTGAATTTCACCTTAGAAAAGGACGTGGGGGAGCACTTTTGAAGTGCCTCCCTGACGGAAAATTTGTTGGCAGAGGCATCGAAGCCTTCCACCTCCGCCCACCAGGTCTTGACCTTTTCTTCGGACTGTTTGTTCCGAAGGGTGGCGGCAGTTTCTGAGGGGATCTTGTCAAAAATCAGACTTTTCAGCTCGGCACTAGAAAATTTTTCGCCTGAATGTTCAGCTTCTTCCACTAAATTCCAGAAGCGCTGTTTTTTGTCTTGCACTTCGTGCAAGATTAATCGCGAGAATGAAGGAAAATTCTTCAACATTTGGTGGTAGTGGTCCTCTGGCAGCCGGGATCCACGTACCTCCAACTGTTCCCACACCTCATCAAAGGTAAGGGGGGAACTTGTATCCTCGCGATCACTCCAAGTCCTGAGCCAAGTGTTGGCCGGCGCTCCCTCAAGGCAATCCAAGAGGGCCATCAGGAACTGATCATCTTGGAGTTTTTGAGTCCTAACCCACAGTTTAAATTCCCGTTGGAACTGAGGCCAACGTCGGGGGTTCCCATTATACTTCGGTTGCTTGGCAACCTGACGAAGTCGCAAGGAAGTAGGGTTAAGAAGCGAATCCAGCCCAACACCGGCCGTAATGGCAGACACCTTGGCGGCATCATTCGCCACACCAGCTCTGGCGAGGGTCTGGGCGAGCAACAGCTGGGCTAAGGTATTGGAATCAGCAGCAGGAGGGGCAGTACGGGAGGCAGTTTGCTTGGCATTCTGAGCCTCAGTCCTAGCCTTCGCCGGCCTACTCTCAGAACGAGAGATTTTAACCCTTTCCTTTAGCTTGGTCCTGCTGATCCTTGCATCGGTGGTCCTGGAGTCCACCGAAGGAGCAATTGAAAAAATTTCTGTCGCCTCCTCCGATGGCTCTGTTGCTTGTCCCACCGATGAGGCGCCCTCAGACCGCATGTGCGTCTTGAAAAGATTTTTTATTCCCAGCGTTTGAATGATGAGGTGCATTTGATCTTTGAGCTGTTGGAGGTCAGCATCTCGCTGGAATCTGCAGGAGCAGTCGGCAGGACAGTACATGCCATGTCCTGAAGGGCCTGAGCAGGCTGTCGGACCGCTGATCTCGGTGGTCCGCAGCCAGGAGTCCACTTGGGGAGCTCCTTCAGCCCTGATTTCCAGGCTTGCCTGCCTGGCCGCCTCTAAAATGCCCTCCTCAACCGCGGCGGCTAGGTCGTCGCGTATGGAAACAGGGTGATGAGGGGCGGAGGGCCCGGGAACAGGTGCCCGGACCTTCTCCTTCGGGAAGGGGCTTGCCTCCCAGATCTGCAAAAAAATGGCAAAAGAGTCATCTTCTTGAGAACGCCACCACATCCTGGTATTAATTTCGTCCTGAAGGAGGAAAAAATATTCCGTTAAAAAATCAGAGGCGATTCTTTCTTGTTCGATCAGCTTAGACGTGGCTAAGTAACAAAGGGCCTCAAGGGCCTCAAGGTTACGGGTCACTTCTGGGGACAAATGGTCGCCCCAGTGTGCCCAAGAGGCTGGTCGATTATAGCTAGGTACCTCACCTGGACCGCCCATCTCAATGTTGTTCAGATCGGCGTCCGTGGTCTCAAATGTAGGACATTCGTAAGGAGTGTTGGTACCTGCCAGCTCCGTAAGCTCCACCGGAGCATTGCCATCGTCGTAGGCCGGCGGATTCCAGCTGCTCGATGGCCAGTTTCGACTGGGATGATGGTAATCTGGGTCCCCACAGCTGCTGATGTGCGCCCTTCTTGGGCAGCTTGGACTTGCGCAAGGCATTCCTCTCAAGGCCTCGTTCGCACAGCACCAAGGCAGTGTAATCGTTACTTCTCCAGAAGCGGCGGGGTCTACGGGGCCGTACTAGGGAGCGAGCTGTGGATGGGATGCCACTGAAGCAACATTCAGGTAGCCTCTGCTACCATGAAAGTGCTGCCCTAGGTCGTAGATGGTGCCGGAGGGCTCAGGGCCGGCAAGACCAGGGGGGCAGGCACGCGAGGAGTCGACCTGAACGCTGCTGTTGGGGGCAGAACCGGATACACGGACACCAACGGAGGCAAGAGCGGCAACAACGGAGGCAAGATCCATGCTGATTGTTATCCGGCAAAAAGTCCCAGTCTATGAAGAAAATTGATGCGGATATTCCTAAGTACATCTGAGTGTCCATATCTATCTGAAAAGATTTATAAAAATCCGATTGTGAAAAATATTTGGCCGATCTGGCTCGCGCGCGGGCGTCAGGGGCAATTGGCGATTCCGGGTAAATGATCGGAGCGCAGCGGATTTACGATGAATGGACCGCGGAATCAGATCTGGCACCTCAGAAATATATAGGTCTGATCCTGAGACTGAGCTGCGGGGCGGCGATTCCGCCGAAGCAGAGAAAATGACCAAAATGTAGCCAATCTGGGGCAGATCTGCGAAAGTCTGAGCAGATGAAGGTTAGCCGCACTTACAATGGGGTAATGGGCCGAGAGAGGAGACGGCCTTGATGTGCAGCAGACCAGTGCACTGCTCCACAATGTGCCAAAGCACGCATGTGCATAGATGTAAATTTCATGCTGTTGATTGGTGTCGTGATGTTTTTATTATAAGCCACTGCTTGTTTTATTGCAGGCATCAAATGGCCTGTTTACTGAATCAGTATTTGGTGATTGGATTACGTGGTTTTGTGCTGATGCCGCGCATGCAGTACTGGGAGTACCAGGTACACTTCAATTTATTAAAGTACCAATGATTTCGCTTCGCAACAGTCAGTTTTGCCAAGCTGCATTTCAAGTACAGGCCTCAGGGGTTGTCATGCTCTGACTGCGTAACAAGCTGCACAATATAGCAAAGATCAGCTGCCTGGACAGCTCAAGTGTGCGCTGTTTTTCATATAGGAGGTTGTTCGGCGTGCAGCAGCGTCGGACTCCCACCGTCAGGACTACGCGTGCAGGTTGCAGAGGCAGTCTCCGGATGTGATGTTGCGCTGCTTGGAGACAGCGCCCGATTCTTCTCTCCCTGTTTGCCGTGAGTTTTGTCCCTCTCCTGATGTTGAAGCAGGCCTGCTGGCAGCAGTAGTCCAAAAGAGTAGTGAGATCGTGCCGCCCCTAGATGACCTCAACATCCTCTTGCAGGACGGTTTGGCTGAGGTCTGGGTGCAAAAATTTAACAATGCTACGGTACGGGCAGAGGCGTGTGTCACGCAGACACAGTTGTAAGGTTCCGGCGCTACAGCCGCCAAGTACAATGGCACGGTTTGGATCCTATTCCCCACTGGAGCCTGACGCGGCGCCTGTGCAGGATATTTCGGTGAGACGCCGCGTTTCTGGTGGCAGGAAGCAGCGCCACTCACCTTCAGCATATGGGAGTTCGTGAATGGGAGTTTGTGAATGCACCGGCCAGCACGGCACGCGAGCTTCGCCAATATTTGCCAATCCGCCAGTCCACAACGACTTTTAAAGGTCATGTGTGTTCTGTGAGTATGTGTGCTGGTGGTTGGGCAGTGTGTGCTCTGGTGGCACTCTTGTATTGAGTGCTCAGCTGATTGATCAGCAACGGCCCTGCGACGGAGGCAGGCACTCCAGCGCTGTTGGTTGGGTTGTTCCAGCGCTCGGAGCAGTGCGAAGCACTCCAGTGTCAACCGTCCTCCCTCAATTTTCGATCCTTGGACTAAATCTGGCTCAGCATGAGCTGAATGTCAAAATAACTTCTGTGTCAGAAGCCTGTTTTGGTAGAAAAGGAATGTTTTTGTGCCCAAGGGTTTGCACTCATATGCACCCTTGTTTTGCTTTTTGAGATATATATCTCAGAGCCCAGTTCGATACCTTTCCAGTTTGAGTGGTGCCTCATCCCCGCCCCAGTGCTGTTTGTTTGTTCGTCAGTCAGGCTTTGTATTTGCGACGACTTATTTCTCCCCTTCCCTTAACTCCAGGTCCTCACACACTGCTTGTGCAGACTTGGGCGGAGGCAACAATGCATGGTGTTGATTTGGAGTATGGAGCGAGGACGCCCATCTCTGGTGTCGAGCTGTGCAGGTATTTATTAGGTCCGCGGGGCAGTCCCAGGGGTCGGTGAGTTCTGCTGTTTTCTTGGTTGCTCGGGGTAGTGACGGGCAGTGGAAGCAGAAAGCCTGTGCTCCGGGGGCGTACTCTGCATGTTTGCGGTTGCCCTGCCGCGTTTTGTCTGCTGTGGCGTTGCTGCGCACAGATACCTTGGGTTGCTTTGCATGGCTCACTGTTGAATGTTTACTCTGCATTTGTGCTGTTTACACGAACGCCCTGGTGCTTGCATATATGTCACACGTTTGTTTCTTCATTTCGTTTTTCCTTGTGCTTCCTCATTATTTCAGGAGTTTAGGGGGCCACAAGCAACAAGCCGAGGACCAATTCCAAATGTCCAGCAAAGCTGCACCACCCCAAACCCGAGGTGCTCAGAAGTTAAGCTTAGGCGCCAGTTTTAAGATAATTTTCATATATGGGGCTTAAGTCCCTTGGAGGTGACCAGCAGTTTTGTTCATTAGCTCAAGGGCTTTATACCTTGTGCGTCAGTCCAGTGCAGATTGGTGCCGTGGTTTTTGTGTTGCTTTTGCTGTATGCCTGTTTGTGACATATATTTCTTTTTGCGAGACAGGTTTCTGAGCAGGGGTGTTGTAAATTTTGGTGCAAGATTTTTTTTGGCTTGGGCAGTGATTGGATCCATGTGTCGCATGCACTCCAAGTGTCTTTTTTCGAAACACAGAGCACAGAAGAAAGCCCCTGAAACCAGGTGGCTTGCCATCGTTGGGCACTGGGGTGTTTTAGAAATTTGTGTGTTTCTCCGAGTGCCTATTTTTTTCTTGTTCATCAGTTTTAATGTGCAGTGCACTGGATGCCAGGGTCTGTGTGTGTCAGCCAGCCGCAGGTTACCTAGGACTGTCTTGGGAGGGTCGGGCAGCAGAACAGTGCACTGCTGCACAAAAAGCGAAGCGCACATGCGCATCGATGTGAATTGCATGCTGTTGATTGATGTCGTGATCTTTTTATTATAAACAATGCTTGTTTCATTGCAGGCATCAAATGGCCTGTTTACCAAATCCGTATTTGGTGATTGGATTGCGAGGTTTCGTGCTGATGCCGTGCATGCAGTACTAGGAGTTCCAGATACGCTTCATGATGCCCAATCCCTTATGGAGGAGCTGGTGCGGCCTACCACTCAGGACTCGCTTCCTAGATATGGACATGGTGCACCTTTGGGAAGACCTCTGGGGACTCTCCCCCATTCAGCGGCCTTGAAGAGCCTGGGCCGTCCTGACGGATCTCAGTGGTCGCTCTCGACCTGTGCGCCCACCTGGGTCGTTGCGTGACGCCTATCTTGGCTGCGCATGCTACTGCCACTGTGGTGGTGACCGTTGCACCCGGGCACCGTTGCGCCTGGTATGGGTTAACGTGTCCTTTGGATGCCAAACAATTGCCGCCAGGACCAGGCGGTTGATACTTGATACCTTACCAGTTTTTGCTGTCAGTTACGGATTCTTACCGGGCAATACCAGGGGGTTTCAAGGATTGTTTACCGCTTTGTGGGAATTTGAGAGTCATGTGCAGATCCTGACCCCAGTATGTGCCTGAGGAGGGAACACTCAGCGCGCCAGCGGTTGTCCTGGATACCCGCTGCCATGCTTTGGTGTGATGGACCCCCCCCATGGTTTGCTCTAAGGAGCGGGGTGAAGCGGTATCGAGGACCCCATGGCCAATATGGTGAATGTGTAACCTTACTTGTCCCTCACGGCTATTCCCCGTCCTGCAAGGGGACACATGTTTTCTCCAGTGCTTTGGGAACCGGCATGAGACCGATCCTGTCCTCAAGCTTCCCAATGAATTGAATCGATCTCGAATTTTCATACTTTCAGTTTCATGATCCATTCATACGGGAAATTGATTCAAATGGATTGGTCTGAGCGGATTTCCGGCCGCCGTGAAATTCCCGCCGGTCGTCATCTGCACGCGGTTCGGTGCTGACTTTCCCTTGGGGGTTTTGTTTTTCGTTTTTTTTACTGTACCTTGGAGGGTATAAGAGGAGGTCAAGGGCTGGATCTGTAGGCCTTTTCACGTACTTTCATCTGGTGTACTCGCCGGATTTTTTCGCAGTCGCGTCTGGGAGAAAATCGACGCGCAAGCTTTTCAGTCAAGTGACCGAAGTCAGGGGTACCAAGGGCCATGAGGTGGTTGCAAACGCTACATCTCCCTTCTTTGCCTTCCTTTCATACAACTTTCACATGAGCAGATTACTTCCTTTTGGGGAAGCGACTTGTAAGGGTGTTTCTGGACACTTAAGGGTGCCAAAAAACCAAGTTTTTGTTATGCGCAAATGCTACCTTTGTGTACTTGTGGGCATGAATGTGGATAACTTAACATAATGCTCACAAGACCAAAATTCTGAGGACAGGTTTGATTTTGGAGCTAACTCAACAATGGCTCCACGCAATTCAATGCGTACCAAAACATGGTCGCTTGAAAAGACGACTTTTCCTTTAAAATTTGGCCAAAATGGCCGTGGCGCCAACGCTCGTTTTCGAAGCCAACGGCGAGTTGCGCCAGGGGGTCACTTTCTGAGTGTCTTGTTTTTTCCGATTACCGCAATTTTGTAATGCAAGGACCTGGGCAAGTCCAGATAAACTGCAACCGCAGATTGCAATTCCCAGTCCCAGATAAGCGCCAATGACAGCAGCTGACAGTACCGCGTCAAGTCGCCTTTGCGATCCAGAGCTTGCAGTACGCAGTATCAACCAGCCCTGGGTGGAACTGGGTCCTGCTTGAATTTTTGAGTCAAGAAGCACAGCTACAACAACTTTTCCAGCAGCAGTCACTTTTCCCACGGGTGCCTTCAACAACTGTCCAACTACCAGACAACAGCTTGCTGCACCGGTTCACTAAGCCCACAGAGGGTTTTTGTCACTTTCCTTGCTTCGCAGAACGAACTCATGATCAACATGACGGCAAGAAAAAGACTTCAGCAAGCAAAAAGACCAATGGTACAAGCAAAACAAATCCCCAGCTAACAGAAGACGAAGTTTGGGTCCGGCTCACGTCGGCTAACCGACCTCTTCAAGATTAAACCGAAGCTCGCAGCCAGCGTGTGAAAGCGCTGCTGAAGCCGAATGCGAAACCACTGCAATCAACGGAAGTGATTCAGGACGATAGATTCAAGGTGGCAACTACAAAAGAAACAACAACGCCGCTGCCATCTCCGTTTGCTCGCCCAAACTGCGAATTAGCCAGTGCTTTTGCTCACTACAATCTGTTCACAGCGCTACGTTCTCGCATGACAACGCAGACCGGAGAAAGAGCCGGCATGCTACGTGAAACAAGGCGTCAAGATCAAGAATCAAGGCCAACCAAATACGAAAGAAAGCTGGGCAGAAAGAAAGGAGCTCCGTATTGCAGAACACGCTCGCCGCAAGGTCCCACAGTGCGACAATACCACGCTGCAAGTTCTCTGTCGCAGGTTTGGAAGATGCAGCAACCAGCCATCAAATTGTGAAGCCACTGGAGGATACCCATTTTTGCGCCAGGCTTTTACATGAAGGTCACGAGATATTTTTTGGGCTTCACGTGCACGACGACGGACATCAACAATCCGAATAGGAACCGATTTACCACGGTAGCAAAATTTGGTCCTTTAGACCCCATTGTCACTTTTTTTATAGTCATGACGTCATCTACCGATGCCATCGTTACTTTCGGGTACAAAACCGTTTTTTCAATTAAAATAGAAATGTGGTGAAAACTACTTTCATGGCAAAGAGCACAGGAAAGTATGTGCGTAGAGGGGTTACAAGCCATCGTACAGTTGCGTGGAGCCCTCAACAGGGGGGTTTTGGCCACAAAAGGGCATCTCAAGCGCCTGCTACCGCCTGCGACCGCTTGCGACGGTGGACACCCCCATTGGTTTGGCTACTGCACAACATTTCCGTGTGTAACCACTGCAGACGTCATCCATTGGGACTTGTTTGACAACACCTTGTTTATGGTATGCGGTGCAGTATTGGAGCAGCACCCGACAGCAAACCCGGCTGTACCCTGACACCGGACCCGGCCGCACGCCAACAGTGAACCACCGCACCCTGACACCAGACCCGTCGCACCTCAACACCGGACCCAGCCCCACCTTGACACCGGACCCAGCCGGACCCCAACACCGGACTTGGCCGCACCCCAACACCGAACCCGGCCGCACCATGACACCTAACCCGGCCGCACCCTGACTGGCGGCTTCGTGAGCACCTAGCTCATGTGCCTTGGGGCACTTGTCAGGGAGTACAACTTTTTTGACGACCCGGAAAAAAGAGCTGTTTATCACAAACCTGCAAGCAAGGGCATGAAGAGCAAATCAGTGTCCGACCTATTCTGCACACCAAAGCTTACATGTACTATACAGGAATTACAGGAACGGGCTCCAGGCCTGTGCACACTGCCGAGCACTGGCACAACAGCACAACCTGCCCCTGGTGGACAGTCATATTGTTGTGCGCCGGCCCAAAGATGCCCGTGCCCTGTTCGGGAAACAAGCCGCGATTGTGTTACAGGATGTGCGAAGCGCTACTGTGCCCTCATGGTACGAAGCCGAGAGTACATTCGTGCGCAGCGTGCAACACATACTACGCACACTACCAGTACAGAGCACATCTGCCAGTGTGATGTATTCCCAATGTTTGTCCCACCTTAAGAGCGCCTGGCACATTGAACGTGAAGTGTCACCGTGGTTCACACGGCAGGAAGCCGTCACGCATTTTACCGACCAATGGTCCCTATCTTATGCTTTCACCCCTTGCGACAAAAATACGGGAAAAGTCATGATTATGTGCCAATGCCTCTATGCAGCCAGAAACATCCAGCTGTATAATGACCCAGCGCAGTTTGAAATCATTGAGCAGCTTGACACACAGGCTGCAGCGAAACGCCACGACATGGATGGATTGTAAAACAGGGCACGGGTTGCAGGCATCCACCGCTTTTGGAAGTCAGGGAAAGGTAAGGGACCACCTGTGACCTTCACGCTGCCGAAAAACAAAATGCAGGAAGAACACGGGGAGTTCAAGGCCCGTATCTTGTTCTCTTACTACAGGCACCCCCTCAGGCACTATGGTTGATTGGTAGGACGCTACTTGACCCTCATGCTGAAAACATGGAAGGCCCTGGTGCCCGGACTTGAAATGTTGAATACCACATGTCTCTTGAGATTCCTCCGTCGACGGAACCAGTGGCTACAGGAGGGCAATGACCCACAGTCGGACCCGCTTCAGCTGTAAGAATTGGACGTAACGGAAATGTTCCCATCTATGGACAGGCAGCGAGTATATGAAGCACTACTGAAATTTCATGGAATTCTTGTAAAAAAACGGGGAAAGCGGGGAAAGGAGCTCCTGTTCGCTATCAACACATTTGACAGAAAGTTTGAAACTGGGGACAGGCTATGGCAAATATTTCACTAAGCTCTCTTTTTCCGACGTCGCTGCTTTTTGTTCATATGACATATACCACAATGACCTCTTCGTGTTCTGTAACAGGGTGATGCGCCAGAAGCGTGGCCTGGCGCTAGGAGGTACCGGCAGCGCCCAGTTGGCGTCCATCACACTGTCTGTTGCCGAAGAGCTATACTGTCCCTGTGTCACACCCGTTCCCCTCGACAGCACTGGCCACCACCCCTGTGATTTACCTGTACACCCAGCCCGGTTCCGGGACAACATCATTGGGCTGAAACGAGCTGGGACCCCCCTGGCAGACATCCAGGCAAATCTTGAACTATGTATGCACTGAACCTACACGTTGAGACTGAAGGTGATACCCTGAAGACTCCCGAAGGTATGTTATCCCTGGAGGACCATAATCTTCGCCCCGACATCCGCATATCCCGACCACCACGCACAGACACCACAGCTCCGATTGAGCGCACAAAACTGCGATACCCCCCCGTGTATGCGGCGGGGGCACGACAAGTGATCCGTAGTCTGGTACCAGCTGAGGTTAAAAAAGATCTGTTTTATAGAGAGAACCCCCATGATGCGATGTGCAACACGCTCGACACCATGGCATCTATATCAGCTAAAGGCTACCGCTACCGCTGCAGAGAATAGATCATGAGCAGCTGGCGAGACATAAAATCGACTTGCATAACGTCCGAGCTGCGGAGCGGGGTAGTCAAGGCCTTAACTTGGTAGCCCAGATCGGCACACAGGTGGACAAACGGGCCAGACAAGTCGCAGACGAGCGCCACCACCGTGGACGGCTGGTCAGTCCCAAGCAGGCGGGAGAGGGTACCCCCTGCATATTCCGTAGGCATGAACCATTGCTGCTCGCGGTACTGCAAGGGGGTCGTATAAAAGCAGCCCCCGGCACGGTGCTGCGGGGGCGGGATCGAGTCCCCGAGCTTCGTTGGGGTCCAGAAGTGGTCCAGAGAGTAGGTCTGGCTCAAGGTGTTCAGCCATGGCCAGCGCGGCAGGGCCACTAGTTGATCACATTCCAGTTCAGTCAAAAAAGTATTATAATCGGACAAGAGAGCGTCACAGAACTCCTGGAAAACAGATGCAGTAACGTCGGCCCAGCAGTACAGGCCTGTGTGGGACACTGCTCAACATCGGCGTATGGCTGCAAAAAACGCTTCCAGGAGCTCAGAAAGCCCCCCGAGGTCATCGCCTCGGGTTCTGGAGAGAGGGAGTGGAAAGTATGGACGATTCGGAAACCTGCGGCTCACCGGCCCCACAGGGTGTATGCTGGTTCCCCATTTCTGAATGGCACACCCTTGAGGGTGATGTTCACGTTTGGTTCACTAAACAGACGGGCATCACACCAATCAGTGTGTACTGCCGTCGGTCGCCACTTCATTTTGGTATTATAAACAATTTCGTGCAAGGTCTCAACAAATTTTCGTAGCCAGGTTTGTGTATGCACTAGTACGTTGCACAGCGCAATGTAAGCATTATCCATATATCGTGTGCAGCACTTGAGCGTGCACAATGCGTGGGTGGGTCTGCTGGTCTTCAACCAGCGCGCATTGTAGAACATCAAACTTCAGGAGGTACTTGCATAAGAACATGTGTTGTGATCGTTCCGCTCTTCACTCAAGGTGTTGATTTCCACCCCATCAAGTGTCACAGTGTACAGTGTCCGGTTCTCAGGCTCAAATGAACATGACATACCTGTGGTGTTGAACACATTTTTGTCTCGGGCACCCAGGCAACATGAGGGAAGGTGAGTGTAAGTCCGGGTCTGACACACAAGGGGCTCCAATCGGTCTACTCTCCTATATGCAGTTCCTTTGCAGTCGTCTTCAGCCTGATACCCAAGATTGCCCACGATGACAAGCACGGCAGTGCAACAACAGGGCCAGAAAAACTGTCAAACAAACAAGCGTGTGCGAGACATATTGGACTGTTTTTTGGATGCTGCCTTCACTAAGTTATTGTCACTCCCTACGCATAGTTGGACACCATAAGCAGGGGCCTGGGGCCCCTGGTGTTTGGCCTCCCGGGTGTGGTTTGACGTTCTCAGAACGGATCTCTGCAAAACTGGGTGTTCACTGTGCGAGTGCTGTCGTCGGGGACAGTGCTGCGTGTAGTGCCTCTAGGGGTCCGCCCCATTTGGCGACACGGTCGCAGAGTAGTCGCAAAAGCAAAGGTGAACCTGACGATCACCCTACAGTGGGTTCATGGTACGAGCAAGATCTCAGAATCAACTATGAGTGGCACAACTCATATGGTATGCTCACTGAAGTCGATGCAGAGCGTTTGGTGCCTCCTGCAAGTAAGCTAACAGAACAGGATACAAGGACTATTCCATATTTTGTCAAAGAAACTCAATATTTGATTCAACAAGGGCTTATCAATTGCTGCGAAGGTCAACACAACCCTTTTTTACTGGTTGGAGACGTAGTTAAGTGAATTGCCCCATATTTCAGCAAATGTTGTCGACTCTGCATTCTCATTTACAGATGCAAATTTTCACTCAATCACCAACTCCATTTTATGGCAAACTGATGTTATGGCGCGTGTATATTGTGTACAAGAACAACTGCCTTTGCCTCAGTTGTCCCTAATTCCTGCATACACTCTGGCTTCAACACTGCTCTCATTCGGCAGACTACTGAGAACCGATGTACACTAAGCATACAGCTTTCACAGGACTCACCTCACTGAGTACTCTACTCTGGACACAACACATTCAATTTTTCTAGTCCACAAACACTATGCACACTTAACAAACAACACACCAAAACAACCACTACACCAGTATTCACATTCCCGTTTCAAGGTTCTTTTGCTCGAAGCTCAGACAAAGGTTCGCAACACCATCCACTGGACCTGTGTAGATTACACCTGGCGTCTGATTCACGGCTTAACAAGCACACTTTGTGACGCTTGGTTGATCAAGATGAACTGTTTATATAACGATTTTCAGAATCATATATAACAGTTTGCCTTGCAAGCTCTGTGTTTTCTTTGGAAGCTACTTTTTGCTTCTCCCCTAGGGGTAAACTGCCGGCCGGTTTCAAAAGCAGGGTGTAGCTGACGGCACACATCAACACATGTTCTCTTGTTTATCAATTTTTCCTCATTTACTTTCTTTTGAAGCGTCAAATATGTCAACTGGACAACTTCCCCGTTTCTACAGAAACTCCTGGGCACCCTGGTGACCCAGTGGCCTAATGGACGCCACACCACTATATAGTCACTCCAACGCTTACCCTCCTCTGTACTTTGCCAACACCTACACGCACAATACAGCCCCGAAAGCCAGCCAGCTACTATAGGTTCTCCGAGGCAACTCTGTGGCACCTTCGGTGCCCCGGGAAGCCGCTACAGGTGAAAAAGTGTGTGATAATGTATCCATATTGCTCCGAACTCCAGAACTCGCGCTGATAAATTTGTGACGTCTTAAAAGCGGCGAGTTGCGCCTGGATGGATGGCAATAAGCAAAGTACAGACCACGAAGAACATGATGTATGGCTTGTTTAGATTTTCCAAGCATGTCTATGATTTGATATAGTATTGCCTTGTGAGCACCGGTGCCATTTCTTCACTTTGCACACGTGTCCATATGCATGCACGATTAACCTGGGATTCCAGGCACGACTTGACCCATATTTAGCATGTTTGCAAAGACTTACTATGGGTCCTTCAATTGAACCATATGCCATATTATATGGGCTTTGGTGCCCCTGGGTATATATGTCCAGATATCCGCTTTTTGCCTCTATTTCCCACTTTTTGTGTGCTGCAAGCGTCGAAGTGTTAACAATGCTTTTGATGTGCTTTGAACCCGAACTTTTCTCGCTGAAGGGACCTAAGGCTTTGTGTTTCTTCGATGCAAAAACCCAAAGCCCATCTCCCTTGGGAACCGGAGATACCATCTTTTGAGTGATCACTTTTGGGACAGACAACCCTCTTTTGGACCCCATTGGTCCCCAACTCCATCTCCCCCTCATTTCAGGCCCGGGGTTGTCGGCGCCTGGTATCAAAGGTTAAGGGCGATTTGGAAAGGGTACAAGAACCTGCCTCGAATAGGCTGTGTCCGTATGTACCTTCGCCTTCGGATGGGAGATCCATGGGTGACCCAATATGGGGTATGTTGCTGCATGCCATTTTTCATGTGCCATTTTTCCGCTAAGGGAAAAAGAGACTAGAGGCAACCTCGAGGGCTGGCATGAGGAAAATAACAGTATCTAACTGTCATGTGTCTATAGCAACTTTGCGTAGATCATTCCTCACCAGGACCATGGAGATATGGGATCGTGACTGTGGGGGCTTTCGGCCAAATTTATCTGTTTTTGCCATTTTAGGCCATGTTGTGAACACCACATCTTCATGGGCCAAGGGATCTAGCTAGGAAGAAGTTGGGATTCTTGTAGCATATGACCATGGGTACATCGCCCTAGGGCTTCGTATTTCCTGCTGAGGCCCAGCCGGAGGTATGCAACATAGGGTACTCCCCATTAGCCGAAATTCTGCTTTTTGGTTGTGCTGTGCCCGGTCGCGTGACCACCCTCTCGGAGCACAGTAAGCAGCCAGCGGGACAGCAAGCCAAACCCCAATGTACAGGGTAAAAGGGAGTATCAAGGGAGGTGCATTGAGACTTAGCTTGGCAGGGTCGCCTGAAAAGCCTACCCGGGTCGGCCGCCCAAGGCCACCAATTTTGCCAGTTCTCGCGTCCTTGCACTAGGACGCCGGGGAATCTGAGGGAACCAGATCGCATAGGGCCTTCTTTGCACTGTGCATCCCCTCAATCCTCCGGGGTGCTAGGGACGCATAGGGCCTTTACGCAGTTTGTACTGGAGGGATAAGGGGTCCGTTGCTTGCCTCTGCCCACATACGGCCCAAGCGAGGGGTCCATTTTGGACTGTCTTTTTCAGCCAAAATCAGGTTGGGCTGAAACAGCCCGTTTTCAGCTCCCAACTCCAGCGGGATATTGGCGGGGCCATATCTCCGGCTCAGAGGGGAGTTGAAACAAGCCAGCCCAGGAGCAAACTCAGCCACTGTTGATTGGCCCTGGAGCCCTTTGGCTCTTGGAAAAACACCCGTAGCTGGTCGGGAGACTTTTCCCTTGGCATGGTTCTAGGGTCAATCTGGGCATCTCCGCGGGTTGTATTTGTACCCCCGCACCTGCGTGCCAGTAGGGAGGTGAGACCTGGGTATGGGATATGATATGGGACTGAATGTCTTTTGCCCTGAGGCGCCCTTACCCCAGCCTGTGGCTGAACTCACCTGTGTACATACCCTGATGTGTTGTGAACGAACTTCTGTTTCGTTGCAGAGTGGCAAGGAGCCTAGAACGCTTTGTTCTATGAGGATGCCCTTGTGAACGCAGTGTTTTGCCTGCTTGCGTGCTTGCGTGTCCGCCGCAGTGTGACCCGTGGACAGGCCAGCCACCTTAACGCGTCATTACTGCAGGCCATATGCTACATATAGGGAACCGTGTGGAGATGTGTCCATTCTTTGTATGTAAAGATGTATCAAAGTGACATCATGTCCTCCAACTCGTCGTAAGACACTCTGGCGGAAGTAGGCCAGCCTTGAGTAAACTGACCTGGACACCGGGGAGCTGTGTGAACAAGAACGTTCAAGACCTTCCGCAGTTCCCCGCATAGGGCACGGATCTTCAGGTGAAGCTGCCGCTTGCGGCCAACCCGCCGCACAGCGTGCAAGCTCAGAATCTCCGGCCGTTCCAGAAGCTCAATCAGCGACTGGTGCAGGTCGTGGGTAATGGGCTCAGTCAGCCCATCTGCAGCATCCAGCTGCTGTCTGCATGATCCCCTGATACTCTCGGAAACATCTTGGAGTACGTCAAATACATTGTTGATCATGAAGGATGACTGGATGCAAGTGTACGTGCCTTCACTGGGGACCTTGGTCGGATACGAAGATCCGCCTAGGGTAGTTGGCCCTCCAGCAATCGCCCTCGCCCGGCCATTGCTTTGTTCTTCCTCTCCGAAGTCGTTGTCAGCCCTCCGCTGGGTGGACGTCCGGGGGAACCCACGATTCCGAATGTGGATGGCATGGCAATGACGACTGTACCATCTTGCGAGCACCCTAGCTGATGCCCTTGGCTGCCGGGGCTCCGCTACTGGGCGTTGTTGGTCGGAGTGTTTTCCTCCGCGGTGACCTCATTCACTCCGTTACCTTTCTTCCTCCACCGGCCTTTGCCTTTCTTGTCCTTCTCCCTGTCCTTGTCCTTGTCGTGCTTAGGAGCCCAGGCTCTCTTGATTTCCTGAATCTCCTTCAGGAGCTTGCTGCCGACTATCATCATCTTAGAGAGGTCATCCTTGGACACCTCCACCTTGGTCTCGCAGACGTTGGCCGACGCACGCTTCTTTGACCCGTGCGCCTTGTTGTACACCTCCGTGGCGGCCTTGTGTGTAGGGCATGTCCGTTGGCACACAAAACAGCCCTGGGGCTGAGCTCGCATGAAATCCCCGAAGAACAGCGGTGGATTGTCAATACGGTGAGGTTCTTTCATTTTCCTCGTCTTCTTGCCCTGCTGAAGGGGCTTCTAACTTTCTCGGTTGCCACCTTTGTGCAGGTTGCGGACCAAGAAGGCACAGGCAGCCAGAGAAGATAGCAGACTACTTCCGAATCACTTGCTGCCGGTTCAACACCGCCCTCGGCCGACAGAAAGGAACACCTTACCCAATCAGCGCACTCCTCTACCCGGCATACCCCCCCCCTACCCACACAGCTGAGGCCCCCGGAGGGCTGGGCGTCCTTTCGGGACGCCAACCTGGACGCGCCCAGCTAAACCGGCGCCGCACGGATGGGCCCCGCTGACCAGCGCGCCTACGTCAGGGGCCTCGAGGCGTGCCTCAGAGGAGCGCATCGCTGAAACGCGCGCTCCGCGTCACCCCTGCGGGGACAGGGGACATCACCGCCCCCGACACCCACCAGGCCAAGAAGACCAAGACAGGTCAGGGGGCCCGTCAGCGTGCCCTCCAACAAGGCGCGGCACCCTGGCCGGGTCTCAGGCCCAGCCACGCCATACCACCCCACTCCGAGACCCCCGGGGCACACCAACAGCACCACCCTCACCAGCGCCCACCACCGCCGCCGTACCATAGCACCGTAACGCCGCAGCCCGGCCAAATACCACCGCCCACACACACCCACGCCATACCAGGACCACCATTCACGCAGGGCCACGGTACATGGCACGACCAACACCATCACCACGCCCCCGCCCCCCCCCGACCCCTACCCCCCGATGCCCCAATACTACAGCGACCCCCACCAGCTGCATCACCACCACGCCCCACCGCAGCCGACTCCCACAGGCCACCCACCCCACGCGGCGCACCACCCCGCACCACACCATCAGGTGTGCCACAGGCACACCCACCACCACCACCAACCCTTACGGCCGTACCCACCAATGCCATGGTACCACACACAGCCAGCACACGCTCACCACCACCACCACAGGGTCCAGCACCACCTACCGCAGACACAGCCCCAGCCGGATGCGCAGGCAGCCACCTCCCACCCGTACCTCGACAGCGCAGCAAGCCAGGGACCGCAAGACCCGCACGGCACGCACACGCAACACCCACACGACCCGGCGCGACGCCCAGACTCCTGCCCAGCACAGCACCCATCCCCGCCCCCCCCACCACCAGCAGTGCCGCCCCCACACCATCCCCCTACGCCCCCCCCCCCGTGACCACGTCACAGACGTACCACGCGGAGAACCTGACCAAGCCCCGCCACCCCCAGCCCCCGCCGACACCGACACCGCGAGCCACCCCTCCCGCAACCACCAAGACAAACCCCATCACCAGACCCCACACGCGACAACAACCACCACCCCCCCCAACCCACACCATCCCCCCAATCACACCCCGCACCACCAGCCGCCGCACCAGCCGAGCCCTACGCCCTACACAACCCCGCAGCGGTACGGCAGCACTCTGGGAGCTCGGAGACCAGGAGGTGCTATGCCTCCACACCTCTGGCACCACCCAAGGCATCCAGGCGGCTACCCTGGTCCGGGCGGCCACCCTGGGGGAGGGCGTCCGAGGCTTCCTCTTAAACGCCTCCCTCCACGTCGCCCGACACGACCGCCTTCCGCTCGCCACCTCCGACGGCGAGGGCCCGCCCCCCCCGGGGAGCGGAATCTGGGTGCCCCCCATCGACTGGGGGCGACAGCTTGTCGGACACCAGATGCCGGAGCGGGTGGACACCAAGTGCCGCAGCCGCTACCACAAGCCCAACATGGCCAACCCCCCACCCAGCGCCACCCCCAGCGACACCAAGGCTTAGGAAAGGGTGACATGGGTCGACCGGATGGCCTCCCTGAGGAACTTCAGGGGCCACGTCCCGGGAGATGTCCCCACCCCGGACAACCAGCAGCCAGTCCCCTCCACGTACATGACCCTCATGTACAACTTACACTACAACCTCTCAAGCACCCACTACAACGCACCAACTGGCCACTACGTGGTACACGGCACTGACTCCCTCCTCACCGCCGACTACGCCCCCCCCTCGCACAACCCAGGCCCCGGGACGTACACCAGGGAGGACGAGCCTGGTGACCCCGACATCTTGGGCACGTGGGAGCGCACGTCCCTGGACACGCTGCTCTCCATCCGCAGCCGCAACCAGGACCTTGGCAAGGCGATGTATTGTGTTGCCAAGTGCACCCAACGGACCTGGGAGATCCCCACGGACCGATGGCTGTGGAAGGTCATGCTGCGCCCCCAGCAGAGGGAGGGCCCCTCGAACCGCAGGGGACCCACCCCCCGCGCCCCACCACCCTATAGCTCTGCCTGTACATGGCTGCAGCCCGCCTCATGGCGCTGCTGTGGCCGGGCCCAGACACCCCCACCCAAAACTATCCCCACGTCACAGAGGAGGAGATGCCCGGTATCCAGCGATGCTTCTTCAGCAGCCTCGAATGCCTCCAGCAAACGCACCCACACATCTTGCCCTCCTTCCAGTCCTCCACGTTCCCGCAGGCGGATGTCCTTGCCATCAGGCTGCAGCTTGATGGCTCTCCACCCTTTGGCGGGGACCTGCGAGGTATCCAGCCGCTCCTGCTCGCTGTGCAGCTTCTTGGCGTCCTTGAGGCCCGTGATCTTCCCCTCCTTGGCTGCCACGAAGTACAGCTCTTGGAGCACTTAGGCAGGTGCCACGGGAACCGTTTGAACACACATTTCTCCGCCTGGGCGAGATCCATGTCCTCACTGACGGTCATCCCAAAGACGTCCAGTTCCTCCAAAAGGCGGTCGAGGTTCAGGGGGTTTCGATCGTACATGGAGGTCCGGATGTCCTTGAGGTCTTCCCATACGGCAGCGTCCGCATCTTTGGAGACCATGAGCGCCGGCCGCGAGGGCGAGCAAGGTTCCCAGCGGCGTCCCCCTGGGTTCCCATGGCTGCCACCCGCCTCTCCTCCTTAATGTCCAGGAGGCTGCGCCGCAACTCCTCCACGTACGCCCCACCGAGTACTCCTCGGCGTACCCCTTCCATGTACTCTTCCTCCTCGCAATGCCGGTGGCTCCAGCTGGCGGCCTCCCCTCGCCCTCCCTGGGGTGGGCTGATCCCAAAGTCCTCCATGGTGTCTCAGTCGGCTCCGTTGATGTCCCACTCCATGTTCTCCTCAGGGACCTCATCCCTCAGCGCTCCATACCGGCCGTACGCCCGGGCGCGCTTCAGGCGCTTTGGGTGAACGGGGGTACAGAGAAGGTCAGGGCGTTGGTGGTAGTCCGCACTCAGCCACTCATCACGCTCCCCACCGCTGCCACGCCCGGAGAGCATGTGGTCAATCTGACGGGCTCCGCCGGGGGCGCGGTCTGCCTGGACCAGATCCAGGTCCCCAGCCGTCATCCGGGGAGCCCGACTCCAGGGGAGCCTTTTGGCTCCCGGCGCTCCTCAGGCCCTCCAGCCTGTCTAGCCTTCACTGCAGCCGGGTCACCACACCGCTCAGCTCCTTGACTTTCCCCTTTGCAATGTCCAGCTGCTTCTTGGCCTTGGCGGCGACTCTCGCGCTCTTGTTGGTCTCGGTTTTGTTGATCTGGACATCGCGCTCCAAGACCTGGATCTTCGCCTTGAGGTACACCATCCACCTCCAGGTGCTCTCCGGGATGTCCGCTCCCGGCGGTCCCGCCGGGGGTCCTCCATCTGGGGGTCCTGCATCTGGGGGGCCTCCAGGTGGTCCTCCACCTGATGGTCGTCCGGCCAGTCCTCCTCTAGGAGGTGTTCCTGGTGGTCATCTGCCTTGGGGCCCTCCGGGTGGTCCGCCATGGTCGGGCCCTCCTCCCGGGGGTCCATGCCAGATGCCTGATGAGCTGGCAACCGGGTCAAACCCCATGTCCTCATCGGAGTCCATATTGCCCCACAGAATCCGGTTCTGGATGGGGGTCGACATGGGGTGCCTTTCCTACTGCGGTACGGAGCTGGGAGGCTCTCTGCTTCCGAATCTGGAGGGGTGCTGTCGCCTCCTCCGCCGCCAGCTCCGGCCCTTCCCAGAACCTGGCCCGGGGGCTCTCGGCGATACCCGCAGTTTCGTCCATCCCGCTGCTGATAACTAAGGGGTTGGAGTCGTCAGGGTGTCCCTCAGCGGGCCTTCGTGCCCTTTCGAGGGTCTTTGCCTTACCCTTGCGGCGGTAATGAGGGGCGCGGTCGCTGCTCGCACTGCTTCGCGAGTCCTTCGCGTCAAGATACATCTTCATCCTGGAGGCGGAGTTCACTTCGAAGAGCCTTCGAAGGGTGTCCACACAAAACCCTCCTGAGGGCGTCTTGCGCTTCATTTGCTTCCCGGCCTTCTCCATGGCTACGGCTGTGGCCTCAGCAGCTCGCCTTTCGGCCTCCTCGCGAGCGCAGGCAGTCTCCTCTTGACACACCCTTTGCAGCTGAGCCTTCTCCGCCTCCAAGGCCCTGATCTCGGCTTTGGTCTTGGCTCTCTCCTTGGCGACCTTCCTCCGAGCGGCCTCAATGGTCTCCCCCTTAGCAGCGTCCACCTCAGCGTTGGCCAAGGCCCCCTGATGAGCCTTTTCCTCTGCTTCCTTCCTTGCCCTCTCTAGGGCTAGGGCTTCCTCCAACGCCCTCACCTCAGCCACCTTCTTGGCGATGGCCTGCTCACCTTTGCGGGCTTTGCGTGCAGCCGGCGCTTCCCGCGCAGTTGCTTCTGCCTCACGTCTCTCCTGGGCAGCCGCCGCTGCCCGCGCCTCTGCGGCCTGGACAGCGGCTGTGATCCCCCCCACAGCAGAGGCGTGGATGGCCATGCCCTGCCCCCATTCCGTCGCCCCCTGCTGGGCAGGGAGAACGCCTCCCTCCAGGGCAGCAACTCTGCTCCGCGGCCCGGTCTCTGGCAACCCGGAGGTTGCAGGGCACGCCGCAGATGGGCTCGCAAGCACGGGCCACGTTGCCTTGTGGAGTGGCGGCTGGCCTTCCCCTGTGGGCCAACTGCACGTGGCTGTTCCCGCCTGATCACCTCAGAGGCAGCAGACAGGGCTTTGCCCTGGATCTGCGGGCAACCGCGATGGAGTCGCCCAGGGTGGCGGCATCGGGTAGGTGGCTCCCGTTGGCCTGTTGGGGGGCACTCGGCTCTTCAGCCGGCCTGTCTGCCTCGTGGAGGTCGTGGCTGAAGGCGGGCAGCTGTCCGCTGTCACGTCAGCAGCGCCAATGCTTTCGCTGCCACTGGTACTCATAGCTCAGGCCTCCGAGTTCCGCTTCGATCTCGCGAGAGTTGGAAGGCTCTTCACGGATCTCCACGTACTGAGTGGCACGAACGCCATCCTGAGACGGGGAGTGGCGGAACTCCCGGCCCTCCTCCAGGCTTCCCACGAGGCCTCGGATCATGGCCAGGTAGGAAACTTGGCGCACACTTGCGGGGCTGGCCATGGGACTTGGTTGTGGCTGTTGGTCCGAAAGATGCAAGGACCCGCTGATGTCAGGGTCCTTCTGTAGTTGAGGCGGATGCTGCAAACCCTAGTAGATGCTGGAGTCCTCCTGTTGGTGACGCACGTGCTGCAGAAACTCATAGATGTCACAGTCTTTCTCTTCACTCCACGGTGGTCTTGAGGTTCTCCCGGTCGGAGTTCTTCTTGGTCTCCTCAAAGGCCCTGAGTGGCATGCTGGGGCTGGGTACCTGAGTGGCGCCAGAACGCTTTGGGCGCGTTACCGTGGCGGGCCCGTCCACGGCTCACGCTGCGGCGGACACGCAAGCAAGCAGGCAGGCTAAGCACTGCGCTCACAAGGGCATCCGCATAGAACAAAGCGTTCTAGGATGCTCGCCACTCTGTAACAAAACAGAAGTATGTACAAAAAAACTTCAGGGTATGTACACAGGTGCGTTAAGCCATACGCTGGGGTAAAGGCACCTCCGGGCAATAGACACTCAGTGCCATATCATATCCCATACCCAGGTCCCACCTCCCTATCGCCACGCAGGTGCTGGGATTTAAACACAACACACAGACCTGCCGAGAATCCAGCCTATAACCCTGCCAAGCAAGGGGCGTTTCGACCAGCCAGCGGGGTGTTCCTAGAAGTCAATGTGCCGCAGTGGCAACCAGCACCGGCCCATCATGCCCCTGTGCTGGCGTGTTCCAACGTTTCTCTGAGCTGGAGACCTGGTCCCGCCAATATCCCCATGGAGTTCGGAGCTGAAAATGGGCTGCTTCAGCCCAACCTTACTTTGGCTCAAAAAAAATCCAAAATTGACCCCTCACTCGGGCCGTGCGTGGGCAGACACGAAGCAACAGACCCTTCATTCCTCGAGTAACACCTTCCTAAAGGCCCCATGCAATCTGGTTCCCTCATTTTCCCCAGCGTGCTGGAGCCACTTGGTCGCCATGTGGGGTCAGGATGCCAGAACTCGCAAAATCGAGCGCCTTGGGCGGCCGACCAGGGTAGGCTCTTGGGGCGACCCTTGCAAGCCAAGCTCCAATGCACCTTGCTTGATACTCCCTTTGGCCCTGTGCTTTGGGATTGGGCTTGCTGTCCCGCTGGCTGCTTACTGTGCTCCAAGGGATGGTCACGCGACGGAGCACAACACAGCCAAAAAGGCAGAATTCGGGGTCATGGGGTGCACCGTATGTTGCATACCTCCGGCTGGGCGGGAGGAGCAGATACCAAAGCCTAGGGCAATGGAGTCTGGGTCATATACTACAGGAATTGTCCTTTCTTTCTGGCTAGATACCTTGCCCCAGGGAGATATGGTGTTCACAACATGGCCTAAAATGGCAAAAACAGCGAAGTTTGGCCGAAACGGCCCACACTCACGATCCCATATCTCCATGGCCATGGCGAGCAATAAGCTAAGCAAGGTGTCTATAGGCACATGAGACCTGGATCCCATTATATTCCCCATGCCAGCCCTTGAGGCTGCCCCTAGCAATTTTTCACCTCAGCACAAAAATGGCACACGAAAAATGGCAAGCAGCAACATACCCCATATTGGGTCACCCATGGATCTCCCATCCCAAGGCGAAGATACATGGGGACACAGACTATTCAGGGCGGGTTCTTGTACCCTTTCCAAATCCCCCTTAACCTTGGATACCTAGCGCAGACAACCCCGGGCCTGAAATAAAGGAGAGATGAAGCTGGGGACCATTGTGGTCCAAAAGAGGGTTATCTGTCCCAAAAGTGATCACTCAAAAAATGGTATCTTCGGTTCCCAAGGGAGATGGTCTTTGGGGTTCAGCATGGCAGCAACCCAAAGCCTTAGGTCCCTTCAGGGAGAAAGGTTCGGGGTCAAGGCACAAGAAAAGCATTTTTAACACTTGGACCCTTGGGGCACACAAAAAGTCAACAAAATGGCCAAAATTCGAATATTGGGACATATATGCCCCTGGGGCACCAAGGCCCAGATAATATGGCATATGTTAAACTTGAAGGACCCATAGTAAGTGTTTGCAAACATGCTAACTATGGGTCACGTCGTCCCTTGGATGCGAAGTTAATCGTGCATGCATATGGACAATTGTGCAAATTGAAGAAATGGCACGCGTGCTCACAAGGCAATACTATATCAAAACATAGACATGCTTGGAAAAATCAATGAAACCATACAGGTAGGTAGGTAGGTGCACTCGGTCGTGGAGAGGCGCCCCATGGTTCCCCCTGGCGTCGCCCCTGTGACGAACAGGAAGAGGCTTCGCGCGTGAAGAGGGGAGGCGGCTTACTTCCCGCTAGACCTGTCTGTTGGCCCCCAACAAAGCGGCCCCGGGCTACGCCGGGAGGGCTGATCGCCGCCAGCGTGACATGCTTGTCTCGCCGGGAGGGTGTGCCCCCGTGCTTGCGCACGTCCCCTCCTTTGGGCGGAACCCTAGGGGTTCACCGGACTTCCTGGCGTATCCCGTTCCCAAGGCGTGCATGCACGTTCCTGGTACTAGGGTTCCGAGGCGCTTGGGTGTCGCACGCTCCGCCTCGAGTCCCAAAGCAGCGCAGGCCTTAGGATGCAGCCTTACCCCCGGGCTCCGGATCTCGTTTGGCCGGGTCACCTGCATGGCACGGGCTGCCTCAGTGCCCGGGCTGTGGGCACTGGGTTTCCTACTGTTGTGTGGTGTTTGTGTTTGGGTCCGGTTGGCGGTTGGGTGCGGGTTTTGTTAACCCCGTCTGTCCTGGCTGGGGTTTAGGGTGGGTGTTTTTGGGCTCGTTTTGTGGTGTTGTCCCCCTAGTGTCGGCTATTTGTGGTGTTCGTGGTTGGGCTTCGGTTTCGGTCTGCTTTTGGGACGTGTGTGGTTTCGTGGGCGCCCCGCTTGCCCCCCGCCGTTTCCGGTTCCGGCGCGCGGTGTGGGCGTGTGTGCCGGGCCCGGGTCTCGCCTGTGCCCAGTCCGTCTTGGCTGGGTTGTCGGGGTGTGTTTTTTTTTTTTTTTTTTTTTTTGCTTTGGTTTTTTCTTTTCTTTTTTTTTTTTTTTTTCTGGGCTTTGTGGTCCCTGTCCCTCCATCCCCTTTCTTTCGGGCTGGGCTGGTGGCTCTCTTTTTTTTTTTTTTTTTTTCTGTCCCTTTTCCCCGTGGTCCGCTGTTACTGGCTTGGTGTTGCCGGTTTTGGGTGGGTGGTTCGCCTGTGCCTCTGCGGGGGTCCCCCTTTTTTTTTTTTTTTTTTCCTCTGGGGGGGGGGCCTGGCCGCCTGTGGTGGTGTTGGCGGGTGGTTGGGCGGCTGTGGGCTGTTTTCGTGCCTTTTCCCCTTCCCCCCTCCCCTTTTTTTTTTTTTTTTTGGGGGGGGGGCTTGCCTGTTCCTCCCTCTGCCTTCCCTGGGCTGGCGCACGCACTGGCCTGTATTCAGTGTTGTCTTCCGGGCTGCTGTTTTCAGTTGGGTTCTGTGTGGCCATGTTCCGGCCCCATGGGTCGGGTGGGCTCTGTACACTGTGGGCTCGGCGCCCCTTCTTGCTGGGTTAGGTCCTGGCTCTGCCGGCTGGGCGGCTGCGCCAGGCGGCTGCTTGTGGTTTTGGGTTAGGGGGCTGGGGTTGCTCGTGTCCTTACCCCTCCGCGGTGCCGGCTGTAATCTTCTGGGTGGTCCGTCACCGTTGTCGCCTGGCGCTCTGTGGTCCCGTGTGTGGCCTGTGGTGCCGGTGTGTGGCTTGGTGGCGCGGCGCCTTCCCGGGTGTGCGGTGGCTGGCTTCGGTTAGTCCCTCAGGTTAGGGTCAGTTGTGTCGTGTTGTGCCGCTCTGTGCCGCGTCGCGTCGCGTCGTGCTGTGGTGCGTTGCTCTGTGGCGCGCTGTGGTGTGGTGTGCCGTGGTCTCGCGCGGTGCCGCGGTGGGTCAGTGGAGGTCAGCCTGGCCTGTGTGGGTCGGTTAGGTCTTCGGGAAATTCTGCTGAATGATCACGGTGTCCTTGGGGCGTGCACACTGACTCTCACCCATGGACTCAATCTTCACCGGGCCTCGCAGACAGGCAGGTGTACTCGGGGTGTAGGAAAAGCGTTCCTTCTCCAAGGCAGACAAACAGACATCAGGAGTCGGACGGTGGAAGTGGCTTCCGAACGCTGTTTGAGTGGCGAATGGCTTTCACTGCAGCTCGGCTGCGCTGGCAGGGTCCGGGTCGGTGCCGCCGGCAGGGATGAGCTCACACTGTAGGGTCAGGGGGATGTCCATATCTCCGGTGCTGGACTGCTGGGGTCTGGGGCATCGGTAGTATTCTTGGTACTTCCAGTCTTCACGGCGCTCGGAGATGGCGTTGAAGGGGGGCACCGTCCAGCAGCACCAAAGCCTTCGCGATCGATCACAGCGTTTCGTTTCCCCTTGCGATGCTCGATATTCATCATGGACGGGATCGGTGCGCCGCCGCAGTGCCATTCCTCCTCTGGACGCAACAGGTTGGTGACGGACGCCCTCACGGACGTGAGACCAGCCGAGATCAAGCCCTCGTAGCAATACTCTGCGTCAAACCGCGACGGTAGCGCAGCCCGGCCCTTATAGCCCATGGTGTGGTCGCGTGACGGTCCGTGGGGTTGCCCTCCCTGGGGGCCTGTGCCTTGATCTCGTGTCCTCTGGGGCTGTCGTGGTGCCCTTTTCCTCCGTGTCTTGGTCCCCGTTCCTGTTCCTTCCTGGTTCTTGGGTGGTGTCCTGACCCCATGTGGTGTCGCTTCCGGCGCCCTGTCCCTGCGTGTGCCTGCCCTCACTTGGGGCCCTTCCGTGCCCTCTTGCCTGTGTGGTCCTTGGTGTCCCTTGCCCTTCCCTTGCCCTTGTCCTGCCCCTTCCTGGTGTGGTGGTGGTGGGAGGGGCGGGGTGGGGAGGGGGCGCCGGTGGCCCAGGCTTGGGGGTGGGTGGCCTGGAGCCACCGGCGGAGGGCTTGGGGGGTGTAGGGGGGGCGGAGGCCCTGGACCGCATCGCGGAGGAGGGCCTCCCATGCCGCTTGCGGCATGATGGTCTCCGGGGCGGCCTCATTGGGGTTTGCGGGGGTGCGGGTGCGCACCTCCTCGAAGGTATGCACCGTGTGCACCCCTCTGTGTCTTCCCGCTCCCCCGGCCCATTTCACCCAGCGGCGGAGCTCCTGCAGAGCGGAGGGAGACCACCAGGCGAGGTGGGCGGGGGCCCGGGGGGGGGAGGGGTCCGTGCCCGGGGTCCTGGAGCGGCGGGGGGAAGATGTGGACCTGCGGTGGTGGCGGGGGTGGCGGTGGCTGGGGGAGCGGGAGCGGCGGCGGCGGGGGCTGGGGGTGGAGGACGGGTACGGGCGGAGGGGGGAGCGGGAGGGGGAGGTGGACATGGGGCGGCGGTGGCGCGCTCGGTGGCGTCCGGGGGAGCGGGAGTGGTGGTGGCGGGGGCTGGGGGTGGTGGATGGGTACGGGTGGCGGGGGGAACGGGGAGCCCGGCGGGGCGTGTGGGGGGAGGGGGAGGTGGACGTGGGGCGGCGGCGGCGTGCCTGGCTGCGTCGGGGGGAGCGGGAGTGGTGGTGGCGGGGGCTGGGTGGCCGGTGGGGGGAGGGGGAGGGGGACATGGGGCGGCGGTGGGGCTCGTGGTGGTGCCCGGGGGAGCGGGAGCGACGGGAGCGGGGTCCCTGGGGGTCGTGGTGGTACCTGGGGGAGCGGGAGCGGCGCGAGTGGGTGGTTGAGGCGCGGTGGGAGTGTGGGTGCCGTGGGCGAGTGTGCCGTGCGGGGGGGGAGCGGGAGCGCCGCCGCTTGCGGGACCGGCCCTCGTCGCTCGAGTCGGGCCAGTCCGGAAGCGTCGGCGGCCTCTGGGGGGGCTCGCGCGGCGCCGCTTGGGGGGGGAGGTCCCCCGTCGTCCTTGGGGCCCCTTCGGCCATCGGATGGTGGCCGGGGGGGTACGGGGCGTCACGCGGTGCTGGTTGGGGGGGGAGATCCCCCGTCGTCCATGGGGCCCCCTCGGCCATCGGATGGTGGCCGCGGGGGTACGGCTGGTACGGGGGTGGTGGCTGGTACGGGGGGGGTGGGTATGCGAGCGGGGCGTTCGGCGGCTGCCATCCCGTCCGCTGGTGCTGTTGGTGTACGGGGGGTTGTGGCCCGGTGGGGTAGGGCGGTGGGCAGTGGTAGTGGTGGGGGTGGTGTTGGTAGTGGTGGTGGTGGGGCCGCTGGTGGTGGTGGTGTGTGTAGTGGTGGGGTTGGTGTTGCGGGTATGGCCCATGGAGTCCTTGTGGGTTTTCCGGTCCCCCTTGTGGGGGTGGGGGGTTGGGCATCGTGGGTAGTCCCCGGGGCTGCACTATGTGGTGGGCATGGAGGAAGGGTTGGGGGGCGGGCTTGACGGTGACGATGGTTGAGGGGTCCCACGTCCCTGGGTCGGTTTGGCCGGCGGTGGTGGTGGTTTGTGGGGGATGGATGACGGGGCGTTTGATGACGGGGATTTTGACGAGGGTTTGGAGGGGGTCGTGCTGGGTGGCCGTCTCCGCGGTGGTGGTGGGTGCCGGCGGGAGGGGGGCGCGGGTCGTGGTGGGTGGGGGGTCCTGGCTTGGGCGAGGGCCTGGGCGGGGGTGGTATCGGGTGGTTTTGTGTCGTTGCGTATGCGGTGTTGTGTGTGGTCGCGTGGGCGCCGGCTTGGGTTTGGGGTTGGGTTTGGGGTTGGGGTCCGGTTTGGGTTTGGGGTCGGGTTTGGGGTTGGGGTCCGGTTCCAGGTTGAGGAGTACCTCTGTCCGGAGGTGTGAGGGCGTCGATGCCGGGTCGGGGGTCGTCCCGGTGGGTTGCCGGGGTGCCTGAGTCGCCTGTGTGGGGGTTGGGGGGTTGGTGCGTGCGGCCGCGGCTTTGGCTTTCGCCGTGGCCTTGAGGATGAGTTTGGCGGGGAGGGGGGGGTCGGAGGATGAGGTGGAGGAGGTGGACGAGGCTGAGGACGAGGAGGAGGTGGTGGACGCGGGTTGGGCTGTGATGCGGGCGGGCTTGCGGGCGGCGGCTTCTGCCGCGGCCACGGCGGGGAGGATGGAGGGCATGTCCCCGGGTTGTAGGTTGGGGGCGGGCAACTGGGGGGGCCCGGTCGTGACCTGGCGGCCCGGCGGGCCGATCTGGTCGGCTGCGGTGGGGGAGGGAGGCGCGGGGCTGCGGCCTTCTCTTTCTGGGCTCGGCTGGGCCCGGGTCCTGCAATGTGCGAGGTCGTGTGGGTTTGTGTCAGCGGGGGGGAACAGTTCGCGTGGGCTGCATTCAGGGGCCGGGGGGGGTGGGCCTGGGTCCTCTGGGGTGTGTGTGGGGGGCGTGGGCGGGCCACTGGGTGGGGTGGGCGTGCCGCGGGGCGTGGGCCTCCCCTTGGCGGGTGTGTGTGGGTTGTTGAGTGTGGGGGCCGGTGAAGGGTGGCCGGTGGGTGGGTGTGTGGCGGGCGTGTGCTGGTGTTCGGGCGGGTGGGGGAGGCCCGTGTCGCGGGGCCCGGGGGTGCGCGCGATAGTGGGCGTGTGTGGGTCTCCGGTTGAGCAGCGAGAGGGGGGGGGCATGGGCGGGGATTGTGCGGGGGGTTGTGCTGCGCCGGTGTATGTGTCCGCTTGCTGCGCGCTTGCGTGGGCAGTTGTAGGCCGGGCGGTTTGGAGGAGAAGCTTGCCGTCTTCTGCTGCCGCGGCAAGGATTTCGCAGACGAGCGTTCGTATCTGGTGGACCTATTGGTCAGTGGTGGGAAGGGGGCATGCTAGCTTTGGGCTAAGACCCGCGCGGTTGAGGACCCTGTGGATGGCGTGGTACCCGCAGGTGAGGGACTGCTGCGGCCTGGGGGGGGGGTTTGGTCGTGTGTCCGGGCCTGCTTCGACTTGTGTGTGGGCGGTGGGGATGGCCCAAACCCAGGGCACGGTCCCCGTGGGTGGCCAGTGGCGCTGGATCCAGTGGGTTAGGCAGAGCATGGACAATCCCAGGTGGTAGCCCGCCTTCCCTGAGGTGATTTGGGCCAGGGCGCGGGCTGGGGGCGTGTCCCCTGGCTGGAGGAGACCCCTGAGGATCCTGTGCCGGGTGGTGGGGTCCCCCACTGCCCCTGGTGGGGCGGTCTCCGGGGCGAACATGGTGTCTGTCCCCTGGATGATCCATTGCGGGCCGTGGGACGTAGCCATAGCGGCTATCACGTAGTAGTGGCCGCGCTCGAGGACTGTAACCCAGACCTCCGGCGGGGGGTGGTCACTGTCTGTAGGTGGGGGGGGGAGGTCGTCGTCCGGGGTGCGGAGGCCGGCGGCGCGGAGGGCGGTGTCGCGGTTGGGCGCGGTGGCCTGTTCCCACTGCTCCGGGTGGTTCGGGTCCGCTGGGTGGTCCGTCTCCGCTTGGGCCCGCCGTAGGCGTACGGTCCCTCGACGCGTGACGTTGCTGCCGGTGTCGTGCGTCAGGGCCTGGCCCCACTCGATGGGGGGGATCCAGATGGGCTGGCCCCGGGTGTGTTTGCGGGCTCGCCAGAGCACGAGGTCTACTATGGTCTCGTGGAGGCCGCTGCCTGGGGTGGTCAGGTCCCGGAGGGCTTTGACGGTGAGCTTGGTCCAGTCCTCTTGTAGGCGGTACCAGCCCAGGGGGGTGGTCGGGGCCCTGTCTTGGAGGGTCGCTCGGAGGAGGTCGGGGTCGCGGATGGTGGCCGGTGTGAGGGGAGGGTGTCCCGGGTCCGGGGGGGGTGGGCTGGATGGGCTGCCGGGGTCTTGCGCGTCTACGTCGATGGATGGTTGGCCCTGGCTGGGTTCGGCCGGACTGGGCGGTGCCGGGTGGCTTCTTGGGTGCGAGACGGGTCTCGGGGCGCTGTGGTGGTGCCTTGGAGACCTGTGGATGGAGACGGGGGGCGCGTGCGGGGCGCGGAGCGGGTTAGTGGACGTCTGGGTCATGCACGGCATGGTAATGGATGAGACGCTGCATGTGTTCCCTGGCGGTGGGGTCGGTGAGTTGTTCCGCGTGTGTTAGCAGGAGGTGTTTGCGGTGTACCATTTGGGCTGCTGCTCTGCGGACCGCTTCTAGCTGGAGGTGTGCTGCTGCTTCCATGGGGCTTTCCGTGTGTTTGGTGAGGTGTCGGTGCAGGGCCTGTGTCACTGCCCCTCTCATGGTGGCTTCTTTGATCAGGGGGTCCCGGAAGAGGTGTTCGGTGGCCTGGTGTGCGTGGCTGTGGGCTGGCCATCCTTCGTGTTGCCGCAGGGTTTCCGCCGGGGACCAGCCCACTAGGGTGTCCCTATCTGTGTGGAGGGGGCATTTCTTGAAGTGTTCCCAGTCCTCCGGGGTGGTGTGGTCGCATGGGCAACGGGTGTGTTCGTCGGGGACGTGGATGTGCTTGCGGGCGAGCCATCTGGCGACCCTGGTGAGGAAAGGCAGTTGCTCCCTGAGGAGCTGGATGCGTCGTTTCTGGAGGTGGGCTGGGACGTTTGCTGGGCGGAGCGCTGAGTGGTAGAGGGGGACTTGCAGTCTGTCCTGGAGCTCCTGGATGTGCGCCCGGCTGTCTGCGTCGCCGAGCACGCGGGCGAGATGTTGGACGGGGTTGGGGTAGTGGTACGCTCTGTCGTGGGAGGAATAGGGGGCGTCCTCTGGTACCCAGTCCGGGGTCTGATGGGGCTTGGGTACAGGGGGCACGTGTTGGAGGTGTGTGTGGTTGCGGCCGAGGTCAGGGATCTGGAGGGCTGGTAGGTGTGTTGTGCGCTGGTGTACTGCCTGGTTGTCGACCTTACCATTTCCGTATTGGTGCCTGTGGGACTCCTGTTTCACGATGTGGAGTTGGACGTAGGGGGGAAGGCTGCGTAGGGCTTTCCAGAGTAGCAGTGCCTGGGTGCCGAGGCTCGTCGCGGTTGCTTTGTGAAGTGGTTGCCTTGCTATGCGGAGGAGCAGGTGCGTGTCGACAGTGGCGTCTACCACGAACCAGACCCGGACGATGTGCGGGGAGTGGGCGGGTAGGTGGGCCGCGACCTCGGTGATGGCGTCGGCCATGGCCCCTAGCTCCCCGTGGGAAGAGGCCCCATAGGTGGTGTGGCCCGTGTGGTGGTCCATGTGGTAGTGTTCCCCGGTGTGGGTTAGTTGCAGGGTGGCCCCCCCGGTGATGGGCGTGAGGGCGGATTCGCCTGAGGCGTCGGTGAAGAAGAGCCGGTCCGCCGGTGATGGTTGTGGGAGGCGGCATGGGTTCATGGGCAGGTAGGCGTATATGGCAAGGCCCGTGGCTAGGTGGGCTACTGGGGTTGTGGGCTGTAGGATGGGGGTGGCGTACACCCCTATTCCTTTGGAGATGATGTGCTTTGCTTGGGGGGACAGGGCTATGAGTCCCTGCTCCGGCTGTCCTTGTGTGAGGTAGGAGTAGATGTAGTGGAGGATGTAGGCTGTGTCGGGGTTTAGGTCGTGGCATGTGAGGGTTTGTGTTCGGTGCTCCGGTGTGTGGCAGGAGTGGTGGAGTGGATAGTAGGGGTGGTCGTGTTTGCCCGTTCTGCCTGGCTCGTACATGCTGTAACGGATGGCGACCCCTGCCGGGTCGGGGCGGGGGCATGTGGGTGTAGTGGTGAAGAGCCATTTGGGCGCGTGGTCGGGGTTCCATGCTACCGTGGGGTTAGTGTCGGTGCGGTGGAACCATGGGGCTATCCATGCGTAGGCCTGTGGTGGTAGGTGGGTCGTGGGGTGGGTGTGGTGGCGTGCTATGAGGTGTAGCACGGGCCATGGTGCGGTTGGTGCCTCGGGGTCACAGGCCCAACATTTGCGTGGCATGCTCTGGGAATCTTGGGGGACCTTTGGTAGGTCTCGGGCGGTCATGTGGTGTTTCGGTATGCGCCATTTTGCCCCGTGGTGGATGACGGTGGTCTGCGTGGGTTTGGCTTCATTCGGGGCCAGTAGTAGGGTTAGTGGTGGGACTGGGCCCGTTACTGGGGGGACGGGTTCGTGTTTCGATCCGGTGGGTGCGTAGGGCGGTGTCTCTGGGATGGGTCGCGGGTGTTGTCTTGTGAATTCTCGGTAGGCTTTGCGCATGTCTTTGCTGCCCGGTAGAGTGTGTCCCGCTGTTCGTGCCGTCTGTGTGAGGTAGTGGTGGAAGAGGCGGTATTGTGGCCATTCGGGAAGCTGTAGAAAGGGGGTGTGGTGTGCCCCGCTGTGGTGCAGGACCCGCATTTGGGCGAGGGTGACGTATACTACGGTGATGGAGGCCCCGACAAGGTCGATGGTGTGGATGGTGCCCTTGGGGTGGTGGTGGAGGTCCCCGCAGAGGACCGCTAGTGGCCCTTTCTCCGGGCACGTGTGGTTGGTGAGTATGGCGTGGTGTGGGGATGGGAGCAGAAGCTGCAGGTGGTTCCACAGGCGGGTGTTCATGTTGGTGGGCATGCCCGTCTGGTGGAGTACCCAGCGCGGGCATGTGTTGCGGGCCCGTTGTGCGGCTTGGAGGCGGATGGCGGTGACCTCGCGGACCTCCGGTGAGTGGTTGTGGGTCATGCGGTGAAGGAGGAGGGCGGTGTGTCTGGTATAGGCCGCTTTCACCTCGTCCCCTATGGCGTCTCCATAGTGGGGCCATGCCGCTCGGATGGCGCGGGTGGGTATGGAGGTGGGCCAGCCCCCGTGTGCTGCCCATGCCTTGGTCACGGCGCGTGTGGCCGGCTGGAGGGCGGTGGTGGGGTGTGTTAGGTGGAGTGCTTGGAAGCCTATGGAGGCGTTCAAGACCCCGGTGAGGTAGTACGCCAGGCTCTGGTGGGACAGGGAGAGGGCCTTGGTGGTCGGGGACGCATATCTGGGGAGATGGGCGAGGTGTGACTGCAACTTGGGAGGGAGGGTGGCGTCCTCAGGGTTGGCGGCCTGGACTACCCCCAGGTGGGTGGTGGTCGTCACGACTTGCATGGGGGGCCCTTGTGGCCCCAGGGTGGGAGGTGTGGCAGACCCCTTGATCATGGCCACTGACTTTGTGGGGTGGACGATGAGGTTGTTGTGGGAGAGGTAGGAGACGGTCACGTCCAGTAAGTCGTTGGCCTGTTGGGTGACCGTTGGTCCGGGGTCCGGGGCATGGGGGTCGTGTGGGGTGTGCGCGACGGTGAGGTTGGTGTCGTCCGCGAAGCCGACCAGGGGGGAGAGGAGGGGGTAGGGTGCGTAGGCCGGGTAATCCTGCTCGATTGCGAGGGCCAGGGGGAGCGTCACTAGAAGGTACAGGAAGGGGCCCTCTGCTCCCCCTTGGGGGACCCCGCTGCCTGGCTCCAGGAAGGGGGTGAGGCCTGCTCCTGTGCGGACCGTGTACTTGCGGGTGCGGATGTAGTCGGAGGTGAAGTTGTAGAAGGGGAGGCCTAGGCATATGTTAAACTTGAAGGACCCATAGTAAGTGTTTGCAAACATGCTAACTATGGGTCACGTCGTCCCTTGGATGCGAAGTTAATCGTGCATTCATATGGACAATTGTGCAAATTGAAGAAATGGCACGCGTGCTCACAAGGCAATACTATATCAAAACATAGACATGCTTGGAAAAATCAATGAAACCATACATCATGTCGGTCGTGGTCTGTATTTTCCATATTGTTGTAGTTCCAGGCCCAACTAGGCGTTGGCTTCGAGAACGAGCCTTGGCGCCACGGCCATCTCGGCCAAATTTTAAAAGAAAAGGCGTTTGTTTCAAGCGATCGTGTTTTGGTACGCATTGAATTGGGTCGAGCCATCATTGAGTTTGCTTCAAAATGGAAAACAGCCTCGCGCTTTTGGTCCTGGGAGCATTGTGTTAAGGTTTTTCCATTCTTGCCCAGAAGTACACAAAGTTAGCGTTTGCGCGCGACAAAAACTTGAGATTTTGGCACCCTGAGTAGAAAGATGTCCTCGATTAGTGCCCTATAGATTTTGATCAAATCCTGCAGGTTTTGATGTTGAAAACCCAACTCAAACCAGCAAGTAGAGCAAGAACAGGATGTCGATCGAATCAATGAATAGTTTTGAATTCCAGTGTAACACAGAAGGGCTGCAGATAGACAAAGCAGGCTTAAATACAAAGATTCAATCACAAATGGATAAAACAAATGATTTCAACTGAAAAGTGGCCTGACTCTAGCCTCCAAGTTAGCATCAAGCACTTCATGTGCACTCTTCTGGGTGAAATGGAGCTGGTTAGGAATATGGGGCATAGGAGTTAGGCCAGACACAGAATATGACTTGGCCAAGCAACTGAATTCAGAAACAGCTAAGAAGTAGAACCACAATAAGTGGTAGAACCAATTGAGTATAGGTGTCTTGGGGTGGGAGACCACTAGGCTTCACCTCCAAGGCCTTAGGCATGAAATGCCTATTTCATTTCGGTATAACCTCCATGAAGGAAGATACCTCCGCTCAGTTGAGTGGTGGGGGTGAACTTCATGGGGGGGCTAGGGTTATAACCCTAGTTACTTCGAGAAAGTGTACTTTAAGCTTCAAAAGAGAGATAAAAATACTCAAGTAAGTCTTGGCATCAACAAAAGGGTTTTAAGGGGGGCTTGGCCTGGATCAAGCCCTCCAAGAAAGACATGGCAGTGAGTTTTTCTTACTCCCCCCTTCAGTACTAGTTGATCAAGCTAGTAGGACCAAGGAGAAAGCCTCCAATGCTCCCAAAATTACCTCAGAAAATGCATTAAACCTACCAAAAGCATTCCCATCAGTTCATAGAAGCCTATCACACTGTAGGTACCCTTGAAAAACAGTGTAATGTACCATGAATGATGTCCTTTCGATGGGGCATTCCTCAAAAGTCGCCAGCGTGCGACGAAAGCTTTTGGTAAAAATTTTGGGGTAGTGGGTTTTGAACCCAGGACTCCCTCCCTAGAGCACACATGCTTGCCCACTAGGGTACAGTGGAACGCTCTAATGCGGACGGCTATCGCTGTATAAACAGCGTCTTAGTAAACATCCTGACCAAGGGCCAGGGAGGAGCAATACTGCCAATGGAGGACACAAATCTCGAGGAGCTGCGAAAAATAGAAAAAGGAACCAACAGGGAGTGAATCCTGTGGCTGAGCGAAAGGGGTAGCGATTTAACAAGTGAAATCGCTGAAAATTGACGAAAAGGCGTTAGAAATCGTCATTTTTAGACTAAACCGTAAAGTCGCAGACAAGCGCAACAGAAGCGAAATTCAGAAAAGGGGTTGCGCAACCGTAAATGGCCCCAGAAAAAGATGGTATGAGCCCCAGTTGTCGGGGGTGGCGCTGGGTGGGGGGGTGGGCCATGTTGGGCTCGCGCTAGCGGGTGTGGCCCTGGGTGCTGTCCCGCTCCGGCACGGGGTGTCCGACTAGGTGTCGCCCCCAGTGGATGGGGAGCACCCAGATCCCGCTCCCCGGGGGGGGCGGGCTCTCGCCGTCTGGGGTGGCGCGTGGAGGGCGGTCGTGTCGGGCAACGTGGAGGAAGGCGTCGAAGAGGAAGTAGTTTAAAGTTCTAAAAGAAATTTTTGCACAGTTGCATCAAAACTTTTATAAACTTTAGGAAAAAGTATTGAAAATGAACCCACACCCCAGAGCAGGTGGACAACCCACCTCTCAGGTATGTCAGTGTCATTTCACACGCATGCATTGCGTTCGTGTTGGTTGCTTTGTTAAAACGTTAGGGTTGTCACCGCTGTGTTCCTTGGGGCTTCGGGCGCTCACCTCCTTTGCTCTGCACACGTCAAAACAGAAATGCAAGGTATGCGAAGCGAATGGAGCGCGCAGCGCGCACGTAGGGTTAGAGTATGCGCTGTGCTTGCAATGCATGTGCCTAATTCAGGCAGTCACACGCTGTGTTTCTTTCCCTGTGTCCGGATCCACCCTTGTCCTCTCTTCAGAGGTAAGAAAAGAAAGTGCTTGCTCGTGTTTCGTGTTGCCGTAGCGCTAAAAAAGGGTTGCTTAAAACGCTTATGACTGCTTTGCGCTGTGCAGTGTGCCACTCTCTCTCCTTTCTCTGCAGCAAACAAAGTCCAAAGAGCATGCATGACACGCAATGCATTAATCGCCTCGTTTTGTTTATAGTTCGCCGTAGGATTGTTTAAGCGATTCGGGTCGTTTTGCGCTCGTGTCATCTTCGGCATTCACATGATGCGTGGTGGGTAAGGTAGATAAGCCCAAGAGGGGCTCACCCCCTGGTTGAGTCACGCTGAGTTTGGTTGTGGTGGTTAAGAGTAGGAGAGAGGAAATGGAATGGTAAAACCTGTGCATACCTGTGCATGCATATGGTGCATTAAAGGGTAGGCCACGCGTATTGCGCACGGGACAACTCTTGTTTAGGTTTCCCAGGGACTCCACCCCACGTTCTATAAGAGAACGGGTGGAGTTCCTTAAGCTTGCTTGTACTTGGGTTTGGGGACAGTGTATTATAGGGCTACCTGGGAAGCGTATAATACGTGGAGGTAGTCTTGGTTCCTCAGCCGCAAACCCAAGTCATTGGCCTTTGCTTTGCAGGTGGGCAGGTGAGGGTGATTGGTGCAGTCTCTTGCAGCGCTAAAACATGCTGCACAGATCACACATACAACAAACTGCAACGCAGCCGTGAGTGGCGTGTGCACTCCGATTTCATCGACATACACGCTGTGCACGCATACCGAGCACTCCTTCCCTCCAAGCCCTGACGGAGAAGCGTGTAGTGGCGTCCCTGTTAGGCCACGGTTACTTAGTAGCGCTGTGTTCTCTTGCTCTTTCACAGGGGGGTCGATAGGGCCCGCGACTTCTTTGACAGCATCCCCAAATAGCGTGTGTAGGTGTTAGGGTCAGCAAGCCTGGCAGGTGATGAGTGCAAGTGATGAGTGCTCACCCTGCCTTCGAAGGCTGGCGCTGGCGTTAGTGAGGTAGGTAGGTATCTTTGGGAGCTCGGAATGCCTCCTTTGACATTGCAGGAAGAAGGTCTTACCAAGGGGACGTCCTGTCCCTTCCACTGCCCTATGTCAGGTGCCTCCCGAGCCGCTCCCGCATGTGCTTGGGAAGGCATTGTCGCGGCCACCCGGTCCATGTGTCCCAGGTGGGAGGGTGTCCGCACATGTGTCCATGGATAGGGCCACATGCCCCCTCCTTTGGGCGGCAGCTCTGAGGGCTGCCCAGCCGTGTGGAGTATCTCTCACCACAAGGGGTATTGCTCCCGCTAGTCTACGGTACGACCGCCTCACCCTTCTGGCTTGAGTTGCGGGGTCACTCTGCTTGGCAGGCGACCCCCTCCTGGACTGTGTACCGGCTCGCCTGTCACTGGTTGCTTCCATGGCTCCGGGTGACGTTTGCCATTATCCCCGATGCAGCCTGGCCGGGCTCGGACCAGTGACCTTGGAGTACCGCTCCTGCCACTGGCCCGGTGGGTCGGCTGGGTCGCCCCAGTGCGTCCAACCCATGGGGTGTTGGTCCTTTCCTGTCCCCCGGCCGCCCTATGTGTGTGCAGTATCCTGGGCCGCTTGGCTCCTGTTCACCGGTGTGCCCGCGCGGTTTGCTGTGTTGCGTCTGCGGTGTCCTGGGCCACTTGGCTCCTGTTCACCGGTGTGCTCGCTCCGTGTGTTGTGTTGCGTGTGCGGTGTCCTGGGCCACTTGGCTCACATTCACCGGTGTGCGCGCTGTGTGCGGTGCGCGTGTGCCATGGGTGGTTGTGTCCCTCTTCCTCCCCCCCTAATTTTAGTCTTTTTTTTTTTTGATTGAAAAAAAGAAGAAAAACAGGGGCGCGTGTACACTGCAGACACAGGCACGGGCAGCTGGTGCGGCGGTGCACTAGTGTTGTGTCCTCTGGCTTGTGTCGTCGGTGCTGTGGCGGCGGTCGCGCCGCAGGGGTGCGGCTTGCGCGTCCTGATGTAAACGGGCTTGGGCCAGGGTGGGTTTGGTTAGGTGTCTCTTTGCTTCTGGAGCTGGCTGGTTAGGCGGCTGTGTGGGCTGTGGGTGTGGGCTGTGGTTACGTTGTTCCCTCGGCGGGCCTGGTTAGGAGTCAAGGGTTAGCGGTTTCGGGGTGTGGCTCGGGTTTGATTTGTGTTTGGGTTTTGGCTCGGTTAGGCGGTTGCGACGGTAGCGGGCCTGGGTTCGGTGCCGTTGGGCGTAGTGGTGCCCGTTGTCGTGTGCGTTGGCGTCCTTCGGCGTCCGGTTCGTTTCGTGACTTCTGGGCAGGGCCTGGCGTGGCGCCGCGTGGTGGTGGTTTGCTGGGTAACAGGGGTTAGGTGGCGGCGCCGCTGGCCGGGGGGTCAGGCGCGTCGTGTTGTGTGGTGCGCAGGGCTCCTGGGGTGCTGTGGGTGCCGCCGGTGTCGGTGCGCCGACGCTTGTGGGGTGGTGAGGGGGTGTTTGTGTGCGGGGTTGGGCTTTGGGTGATGTCCCACAGGCGGATGCCGTCTCGCTGTGTCTCCTGGAGACTCTCCCGCAGGCGCCTGAGGACATACGGGTGGTCCAGGGGCGCGGGGAGGTTGCGGGGGTGGACTCCCAGGGGGTGGAGCGCATCGGCCAGCATGGCTTCCCATGCGGCCTGCGGCACCCCCCCCCCCCCGCCGGCCGGAGGCGGCAGTTCTCCAGCGACTTCTTGCGGGGCCGATGGACCAGGTTCTTGAGGGAGGGCCCTCCCCGGGCCCACTTTCGCAGCTCCCAGAGCTGCGTGTGGGTCCAGCGCTGCCACCACTGTCCCTCAGCGGGCCTGCGGTCTTGGGCGGAGGAGTGGGCGTGGGTGGGTGTGACAGGGTCGTGGGGACCCGTGGCGGTGGCGGGCCTGGGGGATTCCTCGTAGTCCTGTTCCGTGGGGGTGCGCGGGGAGTGGGGGCGCGCGCGGATGTGGACCCGCGGGTATGCGCGCACGGTCTCCGCCTCGGGGTTGGGCGGGGACCCGCGGCGGCGGCAGTAGCGGGGCATGCGCTGTATGTGGGCTGTCATCGAGGGTTGGTAGGGGGGCGGGGACGCTGCTGGCGGACCCTGGCGTCATTCTGGCCTGGTCGGGGGCGGTCCGTGGGCCTGGGTTGCGGGCTTTGAGAGGTGGCGGGACGAGGTGCGTCGTGCTTCGGCCGCGGCGCGCTCCGCTATGAAGGTGGTGGCGGCGGCGTCGGTGACGGTGGGGGGGCGCCGTGCTGGGCGCTGCTGCCTCCGGGCCTGGGACGGCTGAAGCCGAATGTCATAGAGGACGTCCTCGGGGGGCCGGGCTCGCGCTGCCGTCGTGGCGCCGGGTTTGGACTTCGGTTTGGGCTTGGCTGCGGGTTGCGGTCGTGGCGCGCTGACAGGGTTTGGGTGGCTGTTTGGCGGCGGTCTTGGGTTTCGGCTGGGTCGCGGGTGTGGGCCTCGTCGGGGCGTGGGCCTTGGCGGCGGCGGGGTTGCTCGCGGTGGGGGCGGGTTTTGGGGGCCCGTTTGGGAGGTGTCCCCCGCGGCCTGGGGGGTGGAGTGCTGGATGAGGACGTGGTGGTGGTGGTGGATGAGGTGGTCGTGGTGGTGGAGGTTGTGGAGTCAGAGGCGGAGGAGAGGGCTGTGGGAGACGGCGGAGGGCCCTGGGCTTCGGGGGCGGGCGTAGGATGCTGGGACCTGCAAGTAGCGAGAACAAGGGTGCGGGTTCGGGCACCAGGCGTGTGCGCGCGTTTTCCCTGGTGATCCGTGCGTGCTGGTGCTGGTGTGGCGGCGTTGTCTCGGCTGCGCGGGCACGTGGGTTACCCGGGGGCTGGCCATATCTGCTCCAGGACGTGCGGGTGTGTTTGCTGGAGGTAGTCGAGAGTGCGGAAGAAGCATCGCTGGATGCCGGGCATGTCCTCCCCTGTGAGGTGGGGGTAGTTTTGGGTCGGGGTGTCTGGGCCCGGCCACAGCAGCGCCATGAGGCGGGCTGCCACCATGTATGGGCAGAGCTGTAGGATGGTGGGGCGTGGGGGGGTGGGTCCCCTGCGGTTTGGGGGGGCTTCCCTCTGCTGGGGGCGCAGCGTGACCACCCACACCCACCGGTCCCTGGGGATCCCCCAGGTCCGTTGGGTCCACTTGGGGAGGCAATACATCGCCCTACCAAGGCCCTGGCTGCCGCTGCGGATGGAGAGCAGCGTGTCCAGGGATTTGCGTTCCCAGATGTGGGGGTCGTCCAGGTCGTCCCCCCTGGCGTACGTGTCGAGGCCTGGGTTGTGTGGGGGGGGGGCGTAGTCGGCGGGGAGGAGGGAGTCGGTGCCGTGTACCACCCAGTGGTCAGTGGGTGCGTGGTAGTGGGTGGTGGAGAGGGTGTAGTGCAGATTGTACATGAGGGTCATGTACGTGGAGGGGGTTGGCTGCCGGTCGTCGGGGGTGGGGATGTCCCCCGGGATCTGGTGCCGGAAGTTGCTCAGGGAGGCCATCCGGGCTACCCATGTTTCCCGCTCCCACTCTTTGGTGTTGTCGGGGGTGGCGCTGGGTGGGTGGGTGGGCCATGTTTGGCTCGCGGTAGCGGGTGCGGCCCTGGGTGCTGTCCCGCTCCGGCACGGGGTGTCCGACTAGGTGTCGCCCCCAGTCGATGGGGGGCACCCAGATCCGGCTCCCCGTGGGGGGCAGGCTCTCGCCGTCTGGGCCGGCGCGTGGGGGGCGGTCGTGTCGGGCAACGTGGAGGAAGGCGTCGAAGAGGAAGTAGTTTGAAGTTCTAAAAGAAATTTTTGCACAGTTGCATCAAAACGTTTATAAACTTTAGGAAAGACTATCGAAAATGAACCCACACCCCAGAGCAGGTGGACAACCCACCTCTCAGGTATGTCAGTGTCATTTCACACGCATGCATTGCGTTCGTGTTGGTTGCTTTGTTAAAACGTTAGGGTTGTCACCGCTGTGTTCGTTGGGGCTTCGGGCGCTCACCTCCTTTGCTCTGCACAGGTCAAAACAGAAATGCAAGGTATGCGAAGCGAATGGAGCGCGCAGCGCGCACGTAGGGTTAGAGTATGCGCTGTGCTTGCAATGCATGTGCCTAATTCAGGCAGTCACACGCTGTGTTGCTTTTCCTGTGTCCCAATCCACCCTTGTCCTCTCTTCGGAGGTAAGAAACGAAAGTGCTTGCTCGTGTTTCGTGTTGCCGTAGCGCTAAAAAAGGGTTGCTGAAAACGCTTATGATTGCTTTGCGCTGTGCAGTGTGCCACTCTCTCTCCTTTCTCTGCAGCAAACAAAGTCCAAAAGAGCATGCATGACACACAATGCATTAATCGCTTAGGGTTCTTTATAGTTCGCCGTAGGATTGTTTAAGCGCTTCGGGTTGTTTTGCGCTCGTGTCATCTTCGGCATTAACATGATGCAAGGTGAGTAAGGTAGATAAGCCCAGGAGGGGCTCACCCCCTGGTTGAGTCACGCTGAGTTTGGTTGTGGTGGTTAAGAGTAGGAGAGAGGAAATGGAATGGTAAAACCTGTGCATACCTGTGCATGCATATGGTGCATTAAAGGGTAGGCCACGCGTATTGCGCACGGGACAACTCTTGTTTAGGGTTTCCCCAGGAACTCCACCCCACGTTCCATAAGAGAACGGGTGGAGTTCCTTAAGCTTGCTTGCTTGTACTTTGGTTTGGAAACAGTGTATTGTAGGGCTACCTGGGAAGCGTATAATACGTGGAGGTAGTCTTGGTTCCTCAGCCGCAAACCCAAGTCATTGGCCTTTGCTTTGCAGGTGGGCAGGTGAGGGTGATCGGTGCAGTCCCTTGCAGCGCTAAAACATGCTGCACAGATCACACATACAACAAACTGCAACTCAGCCGTCAGTGGCGTGTGCAGTCCGACTTCATCGACATACACGCTGTGCACGCATACTGAGCCCTCCTTCCCTCCAAGCCCTGACAGGGAAACGTGTAGTGGCGTCCCTGTTAGGCCACGGTTGCTTAGTAGCGCTGTGTTCTCTTGCTCTTTCACAGGGGGGTCAATAGGGCCCGCGACTTCTTTGACAGCATCCCCAAATAGCGTGTGTAGGTGTTAGGGTCAGCAAGCCTGGCAGGTGATGAGTGCAAGTGATGAGTGCTCACCCTGCCTTCGAAGGCTGGTGCTGGCGTTAGTGAGTGTAATGTAGTGGTGTCTCCTGTCACGCGTGCTTTTCCACGTGGGCAGGGGATTGCGTTAGCTTTTGGCCCTTAGAAAAATGGGCGTTTTGTATGCCCTTAGTACAGTTGGCCACCCCTCCCCTCTAGTAGGTAGGGCTTTTGCCGTCTTCCCCCAAGGATAGGCGCCAGCACAGAAATTGGGCGCCATAGGAGTGGTGATAGTACCTGATTAGGACCTTCGGTCCGACGTCAGCGAAGCCCGGTCTCCGGGAGCCACGCCGGGGAGAGAAGTGAGACACACACAGACATACGTAGCACACTTAGGGGTATCGTAAACCCCGTAAGGAAGGGTAGAACCCCATGTCTCTGGAGCAGTCAAGGGTCCTAACTGTGGGCACGCTTGTCCCCAAGGAGGGAAGACACACCTTGCTTCATAACACCTTGCTTGTCATACCCCCCTGGAGTAGTAAGCCACTGTTCTTCGTTGGCTCCCCAAGGTCATTACATTAGAGCAATTCCCGTGCAACACAAGGTCAACAAGGCATACACTCGCTGGGTGGCCGCAAACCTGTTAACCGGCCACCTGGTTCACGCTGGATACCATAGGCATGGGACTGCAGGGCACAGACAGGGTCAGTGCAGTGCTCTGAAAGCAGTAGTCGGAGTAAATACAATGGCCTTCGGCCAGGGTGTGGTTGTCACGGGGGGCTGACGGTCCTGTCCTTCGATGCAATGCGGGGCAACTGTGACAACTGCTCTCACACACACACGCAGGGACATCTGCACAAGAGTGCTCACTGCCCCTGCAAGGTTAGTAGACAGTCAGTAGACTGACACAGTGAAATTAGTTTTTCTTTTTACGATGGCACAGAGTCTCAGCACGGGTTAGTAGTTGTCCCTCTTTGCTCTCAACGAGGTAGGAGCGGAAGATGGGGTTGATACTCCCATCGGTTTGTATAAAGGCGGACATGGGTTCCCAGGTCGTCTCAGATAGCCCATAGCCATCCCACAGGGTTAGGAATTTCCAGCCCTGTTTATACTCGTGGCGAGCAATACCTGCAACCAGGTAGTAACCATCGACTGCCATGTCATTGGCAGTCATCTCTTTGAGTTCGTCTGCCTCCGGTGGGCTGGCAGCGTTCTCTAGGTCGATACGCTCGACCTCACTGTCGCTGAGGCGCCACTCATCCCGGGACAAATCGTCAGGGGAGTGATAGTGCCTCAACTGTTTAGGCGCACAAAGCAGTTCACCACCTAGATGTGGACTGCACCTGACATGGATCCTAGATGCATCTATCCTGATGATACGATAGGGCCCGAAATAAGGGTCCTGTAGGCAGTTACGTGGCCAGGAGGGTAGGCGTGAATGGTGTACCAAAACAAGGTCACCAACCTTGAAGGTGGCAGGTCGCCGTAGGCGATTCTGCCGGCTCAGTTCACGGTCTCCGATGTGTCTCAGGTTAGTCCCAGCCTGGTTAGCCATAGACTCCTTGTGTTCCAGCCAATCTCCCACAGGGCTCCTTAAGTCCTCAGGAAAAGGGGGTTTTGAAGAACCAAGCAGGTCGTCCTCCATGGAACAGTTCGTGGGGGCCGAAACCAGTTGAAGAGCTCCTCTGTGACCTTCTGGTCAGCACTACCCAGGGCACTAGCCGTACCCAGTCTTTGGTACGCTCTTGTTTCATCAGGATTCTCAGGTTCTGCTCCACCACACGGTTTTCTCTCTCACAAAGAGGGTTAGACGTGTGGGTATAGGGCACACCTGTGGTTACCTCCACGTTGAGGGCATTCAGCACTCGTTTGTACCACCCAGTGTCACTGCGGATGCGTACATCGTCTTCAGAGTGCACCTGCTTGGGTGCCCCATAGGGTTCGAACCATTGTTCGACCAACATTTTCACAGTCTGCTCACCTGTGATTTTCTTATAGCATGGGAACACAGGGGTGAAGCGAGACAGGCCACAGGTGACCACTAGGCAACTATCATAGCCGCCGAAGCAAGGTAGGCCGTGGATGAAATCCACATGAAGAAGAGATTTAGTATAATAGGGTGTGGGTAAGCTGGAAATCAGGCCCCCATCCCTACTGTCGCTCTGCTTGCTGGCATGACAGCCACAAGCATCTACAATGGTCTGCACACGAGACCTCAGCTCAGTCAGGGTTAGACTAGAGTAGAAACACTCGCGGAAAAAGTCCACTGAGCGATTAGCGCCAGTCTGACCTGAGCTGAGATGGGACCACTGTAGGCACCCATCAAGTCGGGCCTCAGGTACAACAATACGGTCCTGGTAGAAGAGGTACTGCTTGTTTTTATACCACTGGTGCCCGTCTATGACACGGGGTTTGAGACCAGTGCTGAGGGTCTAGAGAATTTCTTTATACTCTGACTGATAGTCCGTTAGGCTCCGACCCTCGAGGATCCCAGCCATGCGCAGGGACAGGTCAAGCTGGACATCCATACGCTGCAAAGCCTCTTTGGTGAGTGCTTCAGAGCTCTCACCTATAAGCGCATCGAAGTTATTGCGCGATACATAGTCAGACATGTCATTTTATATACCAGGGATATGATGAACTGTCAGCCTGAACTGGCTCAGGTAAGTCCACCACCGCTTTAGTTTCGCTTTCTCCGGTGGTGGGCCCTTCTGAAAAGACTTCACCGGTTCTTGGTCACAGAGCCAGACAATAGGGTTAGATCCCAGGAGTCGGGACTGTGACGAGAGCACATGGTCATAGGTGCTGTAGTTGGAACGCGGTTGGTTCCATTTCCAATTCCAGTGTCCCAGTGGCACAAGCCACCACTCACTGGTAGGGTAGTCATGCTTCAAGGAGCCATCACGGTTCAGTCCGCTAGTACGATAATGGCAGTGGTTTAATTTAGCTGTGTTAAGCTCCTGCCATTGGTAGATCGTTTAACCCCCCCCTACATCACTGGCATCAGTGATCAGGACTATCTCGCCTTTAGGGCGGGGTACTCCCAAGCAGTTGGAGGAAGCAATTTTCTTCTTCAATTCATGGAAACAGTCCTCCGCTCTGGAGGTCCACCTCCAGGGAGTAGTTTTCTTGATTAGGTCAGCGAGGGGGGCAGAGGAGTAGGTAACATTGTGGATGTGACGCCTATAGAAGTTGCAGGCGCCCACAAACTCCTCCCGTCGTGTAGACCCTTCTTAGGGTCATCGCGAATCTGCATGTCCTGCAGGGGCTGCATCTTAGACGCGGCTGGTTTCCAGCAACCATACCCAACGTCGAAACCCAAATGCTCCATCTCCTCTCTCATAAACTCGCATTTTTCGAGTTTGATTCGGAGATGGCTTTCTTGGCAAACAATGAAAATTTCACGGAGGAGAAGGACATGGTCCTCTTGGGTATTGGTACCCAAACTCACGTCATCGATGTGGGCCTCCATTTCTGCCCCTCGAGAAATCAACTCCTGTACTAGAGGTCTGCGCCTCAGTATGTACAAAATTTTGTTCATTAGCATTTCCTGGAAGAGCGCTGGGGCATTAGCCACCCCGAAAGGCGTGACCTTCCACTTAAACACACGACCCTTAGGGGTTAGAAAAGCCAGCAGTTCCTGGGCTGCGGCGGTTAGGTCTACCTGCCAGAAACCACTGCGTTTGTCCATTTTGGTCTTGTGCCTGCATTTGGCAATACGCTCCAGGGTATTTTCCATGTTAGGAATACTCCCTGAGTGGTTTTGAGTTTTCTTGTTGACCTCACCATAGTCAACAAGCAGTCGTAGGGCAGTTGATCCTGGTTTCGCAACCAGGAAACAGGGACTGCAGTGATGGGGGTAGTCCCCTTTCTTATATTCCTCCACGAGGCCAGCATCAATACAATCTCTTGGATCTGGCGCTCGATTTTCTCAACCTGATTCTGTGGAGCGGGATAGGGACGACGCCTCACTCGCATCTTCTCAAATTCAGGTTTCGATTTCAGGTCCATCTGGACCAGTTTTTTACAAGAACGGGGGGGCGGCAAGGCGCCGAACACCTCCTCATAGGTTAGGAGCAGTTTCTTGAGTCGGGGGTCAAGGTTAAGACTCTCGATTTTCTGCAGGAAATCCTCCTCAGCACGGAGGTTGCTCTTTCCATGCTCTTTCTTGCTCTGCCCATCAGCAGTTTCGGCAGGTACAGAACCATCGTCGCACTCAGGGGAACATTGCTACCCATAGTGCAGAGAATACACTAGGGGTATCTCAGGGTCAGGCAGGGCGTAGGAATCATCGTCCTTCTCAGACCAGATGGAGGATTTCAAGGTCTGTCTGAGGTATTGCTGCCGCTCTTGGCGTTCAATACCTTCGGCCTTCAGGTATAACATCCGTCGGAGTTCCTGAGTTTCATGCTCAGACAGTGGCATGTTATTAGAAGCAGGCTGCGCTAGAGCATCAGGACTCTGGGCCACGGGTTCACCTGAGTGCATAGGCTGCATGTGTAGCACCGGTTTCCCAACAGGGGAAGTCGGGTCTGAGGTTGACTATAGATCTACCTCCTCCAGCAACAGCTGGACCAGGAAGGCACTGTGTTTTAGTTCAACACAGCTGGGATCAACAGGAGGGATAGTGCTGGCGATCTCAGACAGTTGGTAGCCAGCATCCTCCTTTACAGCTGCAGTTTCCAAAAAGCTATCGGGAGATTCACACCCTGTAAGTGTGGCAGATAGGTGCTCAGGAGATCGGTTTTTGACATCAGTCAGGCCACGATTTTCGGCCATGACCTCTTTCAGTAGCACCTGATCTAGAGCACACAGGGGTACAGGATTGAGAGATTCATCGACAATTGATAAGAAACTGGCCCACTCAGGGGCCTGCATAGCTGTGTCTGAGTCCTCAGGCACGTAGATGGGACCGTTGGGGAGTTGCACTCTTCCCACGGTCATTCGGTCTAGCATATGGCGCCAATAAGCGTGTTCACCTGAGCAACCCCAGTCAGGGGTGCACATGACAGCCCTTCCTCCCTCATAAGCGATTTTGGTTAGAACCTTCGCGAGCAGGGAGGGGGGAGGGTTAGCATACGCTAGGCCCATCGCTTTCCAGAAGAAACGGAAAGAGTTGTTGCAATGTTTCGAGCAGTACAACTGCATGATGTGCTGTTGTTGGCTCGCGAACAATTCTACCTGGATCTCATCCAGGGTTACCTGAAGGGCCGCCAGTCCATTTTCAAGAACGTGACGGGCCATTCGGTAGTTTTCAGTACGATAGTTAGTCTTGGTTGCGTAGCGCAGACCAGACTCTTTTCGTCCTGACAGCTCCAAAGGTACAGAGAAGAGCCCACTGCCAAAGTCGCAGTGCAGGGAGTAGGGGCGCTGGAGAGACAGCATTTTTACCTGGGGGTCCCTTCGCAGGAACGCGGCCCCCGGCACGCCGCCGACACGGGGGGTAGCCCCTGCGCAGGAACCGGGCGCGTCGCCGAGGGCTGCCGCAGCCGCAGAGGAGAGCACGGAGGGCGCGCGAGGGGTTGCGACCGCGGCCCCGGCAAGCCGCGCCACCGCCTCGGCCGGCCACCCCGCGACCACCAGCTCGCCGCGCAAGCGGGGGAAGGACCCCGCACGGGCAACGGGCGCCTCGCCGGCGGCCGCCGCAGCAGCAGCAGTGGGCAGGGAGAGCGCGAAGTACCGCGCCCACGCCAACCCCACCCACACCCACACCAGTCCCCCCAAGCCGTTCCCCCCCAAGCCCTTCCCCCCGGGGCGGGCGCGGCACGTCCGCCCCCCGGCGCCCGAGCGCTCGCCATCGGGCGTCACGCTGCTGCAGCTGCAAAGACAGCGGGACGCCCGGCGCGTGATCCAGGAAAGAGGGGACGGCGCGCAGGCAGAGCTGCGTGCCAGCCACGGGAGCGCGGAGCGGGGGACAGGAGGCGACAGGGGAGGTGCCCAGGAGCGCGCGCAAGGAGCAGGCCAGGGCACGCGCGGCGGGGAGCAAGGGCGCAGCAGCAAAGGGAGACAGAGCGCAGGCAGCGGATGGCGTGACTCAGGGCAGGGGGCCGGGAAGGGACCAGGGCACGGGAAGGGCGCGCAGGGGCGCGGGCAGGGCGCCCAGGTCCAGGGAGCGGGGCGAGGGACGGAGGGCGAGCGGGCGGGCCAGGGCGTGGGGGACAGAAGGCGGGACCCGCGGCACGGGCAGGGGGCCGGAAAGGGGCCCAAGGGCAAGGGCAAGGGCGCCGCGGGCCCCAAGGGACAGGCGGGACGGGGCATGGGAGCCCGGGGGGGAGGGCGGGCCAAAGGGAGGGGGGCGGGGAGCGGGGCGCCCCTGCAGCCGGACGTGCAGCCGGTGAGGTGCATCCCCCCCGGCATCCAACAGATGCCGGCGCACCACACCCACCACCACCACCACCACCACCACCACCTCTACAACATCGACCCTGACGCCGGCGAGCTCGTCCCCCCCGAACCCCCACGACCCCAGCACCAGCCAGCCCCCCTCGCGCCGAGAGCGGAGCCGGCGCGGATGGCCTCGGCGGGGGGGGGGCGGGGCGCGGCATCGGCGCCGCAGGCACAGGGGCAGCGGGGGGAGCCAGCGTGAGGGGCAGAGGGGGCCCGGTCCTGGGACCAGGACTGGGGCACGGTCCCGGACCCTCTGGGGGAGGAGGCCTTCCCCCTGGGTGGGGAGGTGTACGGGTGGTTGTGCTGGGCCAACCAGGGGACCACCGGGGGGTTGAGGAACCGGCCCTTTGATGCCGTGCTCCTCCGGAGGGACGGAGGAAACCGAGAGGTACCCCCGGGGGGGTGGGCAGCCCCAGAGGACCATGAGAGGGTCCTCAGGTCAGTGATCCGGGCGGCGTGGCCCTACAGGGAGCCGACGTGGCCGGCCTTCCTCGAAGGGGGAGCGGTGCTCCGCATCACGGATGCGGACGCCAACAACTGGCTCCCCCGGGCCTTGCGCAGCGCCCTCGCCCACTGGCGCTACCGCCGGCGCAACCCGCCGCCGCCACAGCCCCATTCCCCACACAAGCGGCGGCGCAGGTGACGTCCCAGGCGGCGGACGCGAGAAAGTGGGGGGGGGAGCTCGGCCCCCCGACCCGCGACCCCCCCACGGTACGGCATGACAAAGGAGCGCGCGCCACCTCCCGCGGGAGGGAGGGCGGAGACAACGAGCGCGGGGGGGAACCTGCTGCCCCCCAGCCCGCTAACCGCTGGCCGCTAACCCTCACGGCCGCCCCCGGCCGGCCAGCGCCGCGCGACGACGGCAGGGGGGATGAGGGGCCCCAGCAAAGGCCTGCACGAGGGTCCGGCTCTAGGTGGAGGGGGGCGGGGGAAGGGTGCGACCCCCCAGCCGGTGGCTGGCCCCTGGGGCCGGGACCACCATGCCCCCCCCCCCCGGCCGTCAGGAGGCGGCGCCAGGGGACCATAGGGCCCCCCCCACTCCCCCCCCCCCCTCCCACTCAGGCCCAAGAGCTGACTGAGGCAGACCGAAGAAACGGCGGCCCCGCACCCCCCCCGAAGAGGCCGCTGCACCCGGGGTGCGGGGGCACCATGGCCGAGGCAGGCGCCCGCAAGCCCTGCCCGCTGCCGGCCGACGGCGGACCGGCGGCGCCCAGGACGGTGCAAACGGAACGGCCCTATCAGAGGCCGGCCTGGGGAAGACGGGGGCGCGAACCAGGGCGGGGGGGTTCCCCCCCCCTCCCCCCCCCCCTTCCCCCCCGCCGCACTGGCCCGTCGGCGGCCGAACGGACCGCGCCTGACGCCCGCGGCCGCCCGGCAACCCCCACTGCACGAGTATACCCCGGGGGGGCACGCCGGAGACAACAGAAGGCAGGCCGACGCCCGACGGGGCGGGGGGGCGGGAGGGCGGCCCCCCGCCCCCCCCCCCGCTCCCCCCCCCCAGCTTGGGGGCCACAGGAGCCGCCCTCCGCCCCCCCGGAGCCGAGGGGACGCCCCCCCCCCCCCAAGAAGGGACCGCGACGCGGGAAGGGGGGATGCGGCTGAACCAGCACACCGCGCGCCCCAGCGCCCCCAGCCGGCTGCTCCCGCGGGGATCGCGGCCGCAGGGCGAGCCCACACCAGCGTGCCGGGGCAACGCGCGCACCAAGCTTGGGGACGGCGCACGGCGGCGCACCAGAACAGTATGGAGGCCGCGCCCTACATGACCCTCCCGTGACCACAGCCCACTCAGGGAGGGCAGAGGGGGGGTTCAGGTCTGCAGGGGCCCCCGGGGGAGCGGTCCACGGGCCGCCCCTCACCCCCCTCCACCCCGGGGCGGCACCGCGACCCCGTCCGCACGCGCACGCCGGAAGGGAGTGCGCCGACGACAGGAGGGGGGCCAGGATTGAGTACCGCAGGCCGCCACCCAGAAGGGGAGCAGGGAGGCCGCGGCGCAACCCCCGCCCCCCAACCCCCCTCACCGGCCCGCAAGCCGCGGGGGCCCCGGCCCCCACCCCCCGAGGCAAGGGGGATGGTCTCCCCCCCGCCCGAGAGAGGAGCCGGAGCGCGACCCACCCCCTCGCCCCAGCCGCTGGCTCCCACAGGGGCCGCGGAGAACAAGCGAGCCCGCGCCAACGCGCCAGGACGCCGCACAGATCGCGCCGAGAGAAGGCCGGCGAGCACGAACCGGAGTGGTATGGGGGGCCACGCCCCCCATGGACAGCGCGACGCCGGTGACACCCGCTTTGTTGCCTGCCGAGGGAAGGCAGAGGGACGGAACGAGGCAGGGCGACCCCCCGCTCTACAGGCCCCCCCCGGCCGCACAAACGGGGGGTACGGCGCACGCCTCCCCCCCCCCCCCGAGCCCGCCCCCTGGCACACAAACGCCACCGACCCGCCCCGCGGCGCGCAGCCCCCACAGGGCGTGCAGGCCGAGGGGACAGAGAAGGGCCCCCACACCCGCACGCCCGCGCCCACAACACGTGGATAGCGGACCCCAACAGCCCGCCCAGTGGGCGGGAAATTGGGGGAGGGGGAGCGCCTGACCTCAGACGCCCCTCGCAACAGTAGAATGCACCCCCCCCGGGGACGCCCTACCGCCACCCCCACAACCCCAAGCAAAGTAGGGGGGAACCGGGACCGGACCGCCCCCCCCCAAGCGCGCCAGACGGAGCAAGGGACCGGGGCAGGACACGCGGAGGGGCACGGACCACGTGGAACGGCCCTACCAGCGCCGAGTGCCGGGACCGCGCGAGCTGCGCACGCCACACCACCCAGGAGGGGGGGGAGCGGACGCCGCGGGAGCCCGAGCGCACACACACGTAAAGGGCACGCGGGGACTACCAGAAGGGCAACCGGACCGAGCGCGCGGAACGCACAGACCGCGTGGAATGGCGTACCAGCGAGCGAGGGTAGGGGACACCCGGACGGGACGGCCCGCCAGACGCAGCGCGGAAAACGCGGGGCGGGAAGGGGGAAACGAGAGAGACACAACACCAGGTACCGGCCCGAACCCCCCGAACGGGCCGCGAGCGCCGCGCACACACAGACGGGGCACTGCACCCGCCAAGGCAGTAGTGGAGCACAGCGCCACGCCCCAACCCCTAGGCTGGGCAGCCTCCGCGCCAGCTCAAGGGGGTCCCACTGGCGACAAGCCAGTAACACGGGCCCGGCGGCGCCGGCGCCCCGGGCGACCACGCATTAGGGGGGCGACGCAGTGGGTAAGCGCCCGCAGCCACGTCTGCAAATTGATGCACTGACCGGGAAGTGGCGAAACGGGGAAGCCGGGGAAGGACGGGGCTCCGAGCCCTGTGAACCCGGGGGACTGGGCCACCAGGCAGGAGGTGCGTCTTGGAGGGCCCCTCCACTAGGACCCGGTGGGGAGCATATCACCTGGCCCGACCAGGTGGTCCCCCGGGGCCGAAAGGCGTCTAGTACCCGCAAAATCAAACCTCAAACCTCAAACTCCCTGAGTGGTTATGAGTTTTCTTGTTGACCTCACCATAGTCAACAAGCAGTCGTAGGGCAGTTGATCCTGGTTTAGCAACCAGGAAACAGGGACTGCAGTGATGGGGGTAGTCCCCTTTCTTATATTCCTCCACGAGGCCAGCATCAATACATTCTTGGATCTGGCGCTCTATTTTCTGAACCTGTTTCTGTGGATCGGGATAGGGACGATGCCTCACTCGCGTGTTCTCAAATTCAGGTTTCGATTTCAGGTCCATCTGGACCAGTTTTTTACAAGAACGGGGGGGCGGCAAGGCGCTGAACACCTCCTCATAGGTTAGGAGCAGTTTCTTGAGTCGGGGGTCAAGGTTAAGACTCTCGATTTTCTGCAGGAAATCCTCCTCAGCATGGAGGTTGCTCTTTCCATGCTCTTTCTTTCTCTGCCAATCAGCAGTTTCGGCAGGTACAGAACCATCGTCGCACTCAGGGGAACATTGCTACCCATAGTGCAGAGAATACACTAGGGGTATCTCAGGGTCAGGCAGCGCGTAGGAATCATCGTCCTCGTCAGACCAGATGGAGGATTTCCAGGTCTGTCTGAGGTATTGCTGCCGCTCTTGGCGTTCAATACCTTCGGCCTTCAGGTATAACAGCCGTCGGAGTTCCTGAGTTTCATGCTCAGACAGTGGCATGTTATTAGAAGCAGGCTGCGCTAGAGCATGAGGACTCTGGGCCACGGGTTCACCTGAGTGCATAGGCTGCATGTGTAGCACCGGTTTCCCAACAGGGGAAGTCGGTTCTGAGGTTGACTCTAGATCTACCTCCTCCAGCAACAGCTGGACCAGGAAGGCATTGTGTTTTAGTTCAACACAGCTGGGATCAACAGGAGGGATAACGCTGGCGATCTCAGACAGTTGGTAGTCAGCATCCTCCTTTACAGCTGCAGTTTCCAAAAAGCTATCGGGAGATTCACACCCTGTAAGTGTGGCAGATAGGTGCTCAGGAGATCGGTTTTTGACATCAGTCAGGCCCCGATTTTCGGCCATGACCTCTTTCAGTAGCACCTGATCTAGAGCACACAGGGGTACAGGATTGAGAGATCCATCGACAATTGATAAGAAACTCGCCCACTCAGGGGCGGGCAGAGCTGTGTCTGAGTCCTCAGGCACGTAGATGGGACCGTCGGGGAGTTGCACTCTTCCCACGGTCATTCGGTCTAGCATATGGCGCCAATAAGCGTGTTCACCTGAGCAACCCCAGTCAGGGGTGCACATGACAGCCCTTCCTCCCTGATAAGCGATTTTGGTTAGAACCTTCGCGAGCAGGGAGGGGGGAGGGTTAGCATACGCTAGGCCCATCGCTTTCCAGAAGAGACGGAAAGAGTTGTTCAAATGTTTCCAGCAGTACAACTGCATGATGTGCTGTTATTGGCTCGCGAACAATTCTACCTGGATCTCATCCAGGGTTACCTGAAGGGCCGCCAATCCATTTTCAAGAACTTGACGGGCCATTTGGTAGTTTTCAGTACGATAGTTAGTCTTGGTTGCGTAGCGCAGACCAGACTCTTTTCGTCCTGACAGCTCCAAAGGTACAGAGAAAAACCCACTGCCAAAGTCGCAGTGCAGAGAGTAGGGGCGCTAGAGAGACAGCATTTTTACCTGGGGGTTTCTTCGCAGGAACACGGCCCCCGGCTTGCCGCCGACACGGGGGGTAGCCCCGGCGCAGGAACCAGGCGCGTCGCCGAGGGCTGCCGCAGCCGCAGAGGAGAGCAGGGAGGGCGCGCGAGTGGTGCAACCGCGGCCCCGGCAAGCCGCGCCACCGCCTCGGCCGGCCACGCCGCGACCCCCAGCACGCCGCGCAAGCGGGGGAAGGACCCCGCACGGGCCACGGGCGCCTCGCTGGCGGCCGCGGCAGCAGCAGCAGTGGGCAGGGAGAGCGCGAAGTACCGCGCCCCCGCCAACCCCACCCACACCCACACCAGTCCCCCCAAAGCCGTTCCCCCCCAAGCCCTTCCCCCCGGGGCGGGCGCGGCACGTCCGCCCCCCGGCGCCCGAGCGCTCGCCGCCAGGCGTCATGCTGCCGCAGCTGCAAAGACAGCGGGACGCCCGGCGCGTGATCCAGGAAAGAGGGGACGGCGCGCACGCAGAGCTGCGTGCCAGCCACGGGAGCGCGGAGCGGGGGACAGGAGGCGACAGGGGAGGTGCCCAGGAGCGCGCGCAAGGAGCAGGCCAGGGCACGCGCGGCGGGGAGCAAGGGCGCAGCAGCGAAGGGAGACAGAGCGCAGGCAGCGGACGGCGCGACTCAGGGCAGGGGGCCGGGAAGGGACCAGGGCACGGGAAGGGCGCGCAGGGGCGCGGGCAGGGCGCCCAGGTGCAGGGAGCGGGGCGAGGGACGGAGGGCGAGCGGGCGGGCCAGGGCGTGGGGGACAGGGGGCGGGACCCGCGGCACGGGCAGGGGGCCGGAAAGGGGCCCAAGGGCAAGGGCAAGGGCGCCGCGGGCCCCAAGGGACAGGCGGGACGGGACATGGGAGCCCAGGGGGGAGGGCGGGCCAAAGGGAGGGGGGCGGGGAGCGGGGCGCCCCCGCAGCCGGACGTGCAGCCGGTGAGGTGCATCCCCCCCGGCATCCAACAGATGCCGGCGCACCACACCCACCACCACCACCACCACCACCACCACCTCTACAACATCGACCCTGACGCCGGCGAGCTCGTCCCCCCCGAGCCCCGACGACCCCAGCACCAGCCAGCCCCCCCCGCGCCGAGAGCGGAGCCGGCGCGGATGGCCTCGGCGGGGGGGGGGGCGGGGCGCGGCCTCGGCGCCGCAGGCACAGCGGCAGCGGGGGGAGCCAGCGCGAGGGGCAGAGGGGGCCCGGCCCTGGGACCGGGACTGGGGCACGGTCCCGGACCCTCTGGGGGAGGAGGCCCTCCCCCTGGTTGGGGAGGTGTACGGGTGGTTGTGCTGGGCCAACCAGAGGACCACCAGGGGGTTGAGGAACCGGCCCTTTGATGCGGTGCTCCTCCGGAGGGACGGAGGAAACCGAGAGGTACCCCCGGGGGGGTGGGCAGCCCCAGAGGACCATGAGAGGGTCCTCAGGTCAGTGATCCGGGCGGCGTGGCCCGACAGGGAGCCCACGTGGCCGGCCTTCCTCGAAGGGGGAGCGGTGCTCCGCATCACGGATGCGGACACCAACAACTGGCTCCCCCGGGCCTTCCGCAGCGCCCTCGCCCACTGGCGCTACCGTCAGCGCAACCCGCCGCCGCCACAGCCCCAGCCCCCACACAAGCGGCGGCGCAGGTGACGGCCCAGACGGCGGACGCGAGAAAGTAGGGGGGGGAGCTGGGCCCCCCGACCCGCGCCCCCCCCCACGGTACGGCGTGACGAAGGAGCGCGCGCCACCTCCCGCGGAAGGGAGGGCGGAGACAACGAGTGCGGGGGGGAACCTGCTGCCCCGCAGTCCGCTAACCGCTGACCGCTAACCCTCACGGCCGCCCCCGGCCGGCCAGCGCCGCGCGACAACGGCAGGGGGGATGAGGGGCCCCAGCGAAGGCCTGCACGAGGGTGAGGCTCTAGGTGGAGCGGGGTGGGGGAAGGGTGCGACCCCCCAGCCGGTGGCTGGCCCCCGGGGCCGGGACCGCCATGCCGCCCCCCCCCCGGCCGTCAGGAGGCGGCGCCAGGGGACCAGAGGGCCCCCCCCACTCCCCCCCCCCCTCCCACTCAGGCCCAAGAGCGGACGGAGGCAGACCGAAGAAACGGCGGCCCCGCACCCCCCCCAAAGAGGCCGCTGCACCCGGGGTGCGGGGGCACCACGGTCGAGGCAGGCGCCCGCACGCCCTGCCCGCTGCCGGCTGACGGCGGACCGGTGGCGCCAAGGACGGCGCAAACGGAACGGCCATATCAGAGGCCGGCCTCGGGAAGACGGGGGCGCGAACCAGGGCGGGGGGGTTCCCCCCCCCTCCCCCCCCCCTTCCCCCCCGCCGCACTGGCCCGTCGGCGGCCGACCGGACCGCGCCCGACGCCCGCGGCCGCCCGGCAACCCCCACGGCACGAGTATACCCCGGGGGGGCACGCCGGAAACAACGAATGGCAGGCCGACGCCCGACGGGGCGGGCGGCAGGGGGGGTGGCCCCCCCACCCCCCCCCCTTGCTCCCCCCCCCCAGCTTGGGGGCCACAGGAGCGGCCCTCCGCCCCCCCGGAGCCGAGGGGACGCCCCCCCCCCCCCCCCCCCCAGAAGGGACCGCGACGCGGGAAGGGGGGATGCGGCTGGACCAGCACACCGCGCGCCCCAGCGCCCCCTGCCGGCTGCTCCCGCGGGGGTCGCGGCCGCAGGGCGAGCCCACACCAGCGTGCCGGAGCAACGCGCGCACCAAGCTTGGGGGCGGCGCACGGCGGCGCACCAGAACAGTATGGAGACCGCGCCCTACATGACCCTCCCGTGACCACAGCCCACTCAGGGAGGGCAGAGGGGGGCTTCAGGTCTGCAGGGGCCCCCGGGGGAGCGGTCCACGGGCCGCCCCTCAGCCCCCCCCACCCCAGGGCGGCACCGCGACCCTGACCGCACGCGCACGCCGGAAGGGAGTGCGCCGACAACACGAGGGGGGCCAGGATTGAGTACCGCAGGCCGCCACCCAGAAGGGGAGCAGGGAGGCCGCGGCGCGACCCCCCACCCCCACCCCCCCCACCGGCCCGCAAGCCGCGGGGGCCCCGGCCTTCACCCCCCGAGGCAGGGGGGATGGTCCCCCCCCCCCGCCCAAGAGAGGAGCCGGAGCGCGACCCGCCCCCCCGCCCCAGCCGCCGGCTCCCACAGGGGCCGCGGAGAACAAGCGAGCCCGCGCCAACGCGCCAGGACGCCGCACAGATCGCGCCCAGAGAAGGCGGGCGAGCACGAACCGGAGTGGTATGGGGGGCCACGCCCCCCATGGACAGCGCGACGCCAGTGACACCCGCTTTGTTGCCTGCCCAGGGAAGGCAGAGGGACGGAGCGAGGCAGAGCGACCCCCCGCCCTACAGGCCCCCCCCGGCCGCACAAACGGGGGGTACGGCACACGCCCCCCCCCCCAGCCCGCCCCCCCGCACAGGAACGCCACGGACCCGCCCCGCGGTGCGCAGCCCCCACAGGGCATGCAGGCCGAGGGGACAGAGAAGGGCCCCCACACCCGCACGCCCACGCCCACAACACGTGGATAGCGGACCCCAACAGCCCGCCCAGTGGGCGGGCAGTCCGGGGAGGGGGAGCGCCTGACCCCAGACGCCCCTCGCAATAGGGACAAGTTTTATCGCCAAGATTTTTGCGTTGGCGACGGACCCATACGCGGTCCCCTTTTGAGAAATTGGGGGACATCCTCCTACTCTTATTATACTTACGAGCCATTGTCTCTTGCACTTGAATCATAGCCCTCCGTGCAAGAGCAATAAGCTCCTCACGCCGTTGGAAGTAGTGAGCGGCGTCTTGGGCCACCCCCTTAGGCTCAGCAAGAGGAGGCCCCTTAGTACGGTTGTGTTTACCAAACACAATCTCGTTAGGTGTATAACCTGAAGGACCTGTAGTCTCATGCCACGCTCGTACAACGGCGGGCAAAACCTCTACCCAATTAGTCTTCTTCTTCTTCAAGGTAATGGCTTTAGCAACGGCACGTCTTAGCTGCTTGCCAGTATTTTCGGCCTTGCCATTACCTTGGTGCCTACCCGCGAGACACATAGTCGAGCGGGCACCAATCTTAGAACAAAGGGTTTGGAAATATTGGCTCACAAATTGTGGCCCACGGTCGGAGCATATCTCACGAGGGGCTCCGAACCTATCCACCCAGCGCTCCATTACCAAATGGGCCGCTCTTCTCCCCGTTAGCCCTTCATCCTTGTCTCCATGACGGGGTTTAGGAATAGGGATCGCGATGAGGTAGCCGGAAAGCCGGCATACACATAGGAGCATTCGGTCATACACCTCTCCATCGTGGGAGGTGGAAGGGTAGTGAAACACATCAAGCGCTATGGAGTCCATGGGCTCCATAGGTATAGGCATAGGGGTCATGTACCCTTGCTTGCGCTTGGTGTCATGCGTGTGAATGGCACATGAGGGACACGTTTGACATTGCAGTTCCACTGCTTTGTACAACCCCTCACCTTCCACGCCATGGTTAATTTCCTTCCAGTGTTTTTCCACACTGGAGGTAGTTAAGTGAAATGCATCATGGTATTCGGCTACCAAACGATGCACTAGCGGCGTAGGAACACACCACCGTCCATTACGGACGAGCTTGTTATCCACCAACCTCACTCCATCTTGGAAGCTCCCATTCAAGGCATCTTGCCACATTTGTTTGTAGCGTTGACAATTTGGGTAGTGTTTAGCCCAATTTATCTCAAAAACATTGGGAGCATCCTCCCCATGTATAGGAGTTGCTTTCTTGTGGGACTTCCAAGATTTTTTTATCTTGACAATTCGCTCCAGTCTCCGAAGCTTTCTCTTTTGCTTCGTCCCCCCCCCCACTGGAGGCGAAGCCAGAGGGGGTGGATCACACGCGGGTGCCCCTTGAGCCCGAGGCGCCGCTTTAGACCTAGTAACAACGGGCGCCACAACCGCCCTAAATACAAGGGGACGGGCGAGAAGTTCCTCCTTCTCGGCCGCCATCATGTCCCGCACATCCCCGGCCGCTTGGGCCGTCCCATGTATGGACACATCACCCAACGCCGGGTTAGCAGGGTAAGCCCAACGGGACAAGAAATCACCCACGGGGTTCACTGGCCCCGGAGTGTAAACCACATGGAGGTCGAATTTAGAGAACAATTCATGCCAACGTGCTTGGCGTGGAGAGGGACCCCCCACGGTTTTGAGGTCCTCCGTAGCCCAATTTTCAAGGCTACGGTGGTCCGTACGGACCTCCACGCGCTTGTTTCCCACCCAACCATGCCATTTCAAAAGCGCCGCCACTATGGCGTAGCATTCTTTCTCCCGAGGGCTCCAATTCAATTGGCTGCCTGACAATTTGCGGGAGAAAAAGGCAAGGGGGCGTAGGGCACCATCGGGACCGTACGGCGAGGACTTAGGCCTAGAGGGAGGGGTCGTCCTCTACAATACAAGTATTCTAATATGAATTGCAATGGGTGCCTTTGCCCCGTCACTCTATGAGTGGGTGGGGTCTTCAAAGGCGAGGAGTGGCGTTGCGGATTTGGGCCGTCTCCGCCGCCTGGGTATTCGTCCCCGGTCGCTATGCGTGCCCGGGTTGGGAGTGGGTACCCTCCATTGCCATTGCATGGGGCCGCATGCTGGCTGGGTGTGCTCTTCATGTCCTTGATGAACTTCTCGGGGGCATTCCTGCCTGCAACGAGAGAGAACAAACAATATGATGAAAAGGGCGAGTGTGCACATGCATATGTTTATGAGAGAATATGTATATTAATGTTTTCTCTAGAGTTCCCCACGAGTGGACTTGGATTTCCACAACACCCGAGGGGTCCTCTATCCCAACACCCAACCAAACGGGTTGGGATATGGGCGTGGCATTTTTCTTTATAGAGACCCGTGCGTGGACTTGGATTTCCACAACACACACGAGTCTCTCTGTCCGAGACACACCAAAACCGGGTGTGCCCGTGGCCAATGGTAGCGTGTGTGTGCGCATGCCATTAATTTAGTTACGGGATTATATGGTTGCCTATTACGTTGGTTATCACCCGCCCCCCGAACAAGCAAGACCTAGGTTGACACCTACCTTTGGGGTTTTGTAGCCGTGTACACCGGCCCAAGTTTACACACGGAGGTGTAAACATGAATCCGTCATACACGGTGTAGAGGGGTTGGGGGAGTAAAACTCCTTCGGGGCGTGTCATCGTGCCCCCGGGGAGCAGGGTGGGCTGATTCACCAGCGGGACCGTACGGGCGACCTCCCCAATTTGCAACCTGGAGGTGACCCCCTGCGCTACGGCCCGCCGGTTGCACACCCACCGACAAAGGTAACACGCAAGCTAACCTGAGTGTTTATACGCACGCCCCCAAGACACACACGAACACCAAGCAGCAAGGTGGCGTATCTATACACGTGTTCTATTGTGGATATGCTTACTGTTTGTTGTGTGTACGTGAGTAGTTTGTGGAAGCTCTTGCACGTGCCGTATGTGTGGAGTGCCCCCATCACGTGCCCCAAGGCCGCCACCGCGAGACCCACACTCTGTGATGCCCTCCGGGCGAGTGTGTGCCCCCGGGCCCTGCCAATGGGTGTGCGCGCACAAGTGTGTCTTGTGTTTGTCGGTGTGCATCGCTCTATTATGTGTATATGTGATATATATACGTAGTATGGCTCCTAGGTGAGGGGTTAGCAGTGAGGTCAGGTTATTATTATATGGTTATGAGGTTTGTCTATTTAAGTGTGTCTACTCACACCCTCATCCCATCTCCGTACCTCCTCCTTTACCCTCTAAGTGGTGCATCACGTGTGACACACATGCTAAATTTAATCGAAGACGTGGACACGACCCTTGGCTGAGCTGTGCCCACCATCACATGAGCCACGACCGTGGCTTTCCCACATTCTGAAAGGCACACCGGCCTTGATTTCATTTTTTTTGTTTGTTTGTGGCGGGTCAGTTTACAAGTGGGCCTTTGGCTAGGCCTTGTCTCGGTCTTTTACAAGCAAGTGAGCAAGCAAGCTTACATCTTACAAGCAAGAACTCACTCGTTAATGCAAGTGTTAAATCAAGCACATCAAGAACATCAAGCACATCAAGCCCTCATAAATTGTCTAAAGCACGAAGGTGGAAGGTGTGGGCATCGTACCCGTGTTTATCTTTGTGCCTAGTGTTTTAAGCGGTTCTTTTACCCTGAGGCCATCGTGACCTCTTTCCTCTAATTAGTGAGCTACCGCGCGCACGGTGGGCCATCGTGGCCGTGTTTGTTAAGTGGCTTAGGCATGCACAAGACAGTGGCGAGCACAAGTCAGTCATGCATCCCTGACCTCTACCTTTGTTTCCCCACGTGCTCCCTGCTGCAGGCACAGTCCTAAGTTGCTGTCAGTGTCTCCTGTCCCTGTTGCTGGCTTTTCTTTGTCAAAAGTAAAATTTTGGCACTGTCGCGTCGCACCGCTTCGCATGTACCGTTACCTTCAGTTTTGTTTAAAAGTGTGATTTCACTTTGCCTTTAGTTTTAATTCTTTGAAAAACTACCTGCCCTTACCTGCTGGACCCCACATGCCTCATGCGACACGCAGGGACCAGACTCTACGCGCCGCAGCTCGCGATTTCGCCTACTACTTATTGCGGGACCTGCGGGATCCCGTCCGTCAGTTTGTGTATTCTTGCGGTGGTTCGATTCCCACCGATCGGAGCTACTTCAGCGGTCGTGCGTCCGGCTTCGAGATTGCCTGCGTAGGTTCGATTCCCTGTGGGAGGGAATCTGCTGAACCCGATTTGTTGCTGTTTGTGACTGCTACGTTCCTCTTGGGCATGTACTTCCTGCCCGTGGCAGTCGTTTTAAGTGGGGGGGTGAAGCAGGTCACAACCCTACCCTGACATTTTACCCCTAAGGGAGCATTATTTGGCCCTATATATGGGATATATGTGGGATAGGGTATATCATATTCCATTTCCTTGTTAGGAACATAGGATGTGGGATAGATAAGGCAATCATGGATGTTTAGTAGTTATTCAATTAGTGGATGATAGGGTGGATTTCTCATATGTGCATATCAGGTATTTCATTGGCTATGTGTACCATATCTGTTTGCAGGATACTATTCAGTCAACACTATCGTTATGTCTTCTATGCCAAGCAATGTTGCTGCCCATGCCACTGCGACCTCTCCTCCTGACCAACGCTGCTGATAGCGCTGACGACGACGGTGTCGCTGCTGATGGTGTCGACGAACAAGGCGTTGGAGAGTTAGAGGGCTGCGCTGCAGAACTCCTTTGTGTCGTGGACGTCGCTGCAGGTGCTGGACTTGGAGAAAGCAACGACCTCAGGGACCCCTGCAGCGCTGTGCCTGATGTTGACCTCGGCGACGCCTGAGGCACGGATGTTGCTGCCAGTGTCGTTGGAGACACTGATGGTGCTGCCGTCGGCGTTGGAGGCACGGATGGCGCTGCCGTCGGCGTTGGAGGCACGGATGTCGCTGCCAGTGACACTCCACGTCCTGGGCAGGCTGGCGGCGCCAATGCAGAACGCAAAATACCAGCCCTAGCCTGCTGATGAGGCTTGATAATTCGAAATTTTCGATCTTGAACCCACCGCTCATAGATGCGACGTCGCTCGTTGACCTCGCAGTGAAAGAAGGCACCGTACTCGTGCTGGTCCAACCCAGGGACTGAAGGACCACCGGAACTTGAACTTGATGACTCCTGAATCAGGCCCACGACCGTTGGATAGCAGGGCATTCCGTAGTCCACCTGCCCATTGAATTTGTACTCTTCGTACATCATGAACTCGACACTCGGCAAAGCAGAGCAGCGCAGCAGGATCGGTCAGCAAAAAAAATTTTGCTGTACCCTCTGCTACCATAAAACCAAGTGATGAGCACGGAGACGAAACTCAAAACATAGTATCACTGCAAACAGTAATAAATGTGTACCACAAATGCGACAAATCACTGCAGATCAAGCAATATCAAATAATACAATGTATGTACATGCGACCCATGGGCTGGTCCGGTTACAGTAGAAGGCACCCCCCCCGGGGACGCCCTACCGCCACCCCCACAACCCCAAGCAAAGTAGGGGGGAACCGGGACCGGACCGCCCCCCCCCAAGCGCGCCAGACGGAGCAAGGGACCGGGGCAGGACACGCGGAGGGGCACGGACCACGTGGAACGGCCCTACCAGCGCCGAGTGCCGGGACCGCGCGAGGTGCGCACGCCACACCACCCAGGAGGGGGCGGAGCGGACGCCACGGGAGCGCGAGCGCACACACACATAAAGGGCAGGCGGGGACTACCACAAGGGCAACCGGACCGAGCGCGCGGAACGCACAGACCGCGTGGAATGGCGTACCAGCGAGGGAGGGTAAGGGACACCCGGACGGGACGGCCCGCCACACGCAGCGCGGAAAACGCGGGGCGGGAAGGGGGAAACGGGAGAGACACAACACCAGGTACCGGCCCGAACCCCCCGAACCGGCCGCGAGCGCCGCGCACACACAGATGGGGCACTGCACCCGCCAAGGCAGTAGTGGAGCACAGCTCCACGCCCCAACCCCTAGGCTAGGCAGCTTCCGCGCCAGCTCAAGGGGGTCCCACTGGTGACAAGCCAGTAGCTCGGGCCCGGCGGCGCCGGCGCCCCGGGCGACCACACATTAGGGGGGCGACGCAGTGGGTAAGCGCCCGCAGCCACGGCTGCGAATTGATGCACTGACCGGGGAGTGGCCAAACAGGGAAGCCGGGGAAGGACGGGGCCCCGAGCCCTGTGAACCCGGGGGACTCCGCCACCAGGCAGGAGGTGCGTCTTCGAGGGCCCCCCACTAGGACACGGTGGGGAGGATATCACCTGGCCCGACCAGGTGGCCCCCCGGGGCCGAAAGGCGTCTAGTACCCGCAAAATCAAACCTCAAACCTCAAACTCCCTGAGTGGTTTTGAGTTTTCTTGTTGACCTCACCATAGGCAACAAGCAGTTGTAGGGCAGTTGATCCTGGTTTAGGGACCAGGAAACAGGGACTGCAGTGATGGAGCCAGTCCCCTTTCTTATATTCCTCCACGAGGCCAGCATCAATACATTCTTGGATCTGGCGCTCTATTTTCTGAGCCTCACTCACGTCTTCTCAAATTCAGGTTTCGATTTCAGGTCCATCTGGACCAGTTTTTTACAAGAAAGGGGGGGCGGCAAGGCGCCGAACACCTCCTCATAGGTTAGGAGCAGTTTCTTGAGTCGGGGGTCAAGGTTAAGACTCTCGATTTTCTGCAGGAAATCCTCCTCAGCATGGAGGTTGCTCTTTCCATGCTCTTTCTTTCTCTGCTGATCAGCAGTTTCGGCAGGTACAGAACCATCGTCGCACTCAGGGGCACATTGCTACCCATAGTGCAGAGAATACACTAGGGGTATCTCAGGGTCAGGCAGCGCGTAGGAATCATCGTCCTCGTCAGAGCAGATGGAGGATTTCCAGGTCTGTCTGAGGTATTGCTGCCGCTCTTGGCGTTGAATACCTTCGGCCTTCAGGTATAACAGCCGTCGGAGTTCCTGAGTTTCATGCTCAGACAGTGGCATGTTATTAGAAGCAGGCTGCGCTAGAGCATCAGGACTCTGGGCCACGGGTTCACCTGAGTGTATAAGCTGCATGTGTAGCACCGGTTTCCCAACAGGGGAAGTCGGTTCTGAGGTTGACTATAGATCTACCTCCTCCAGCAACAGCTGGACCAGGAAGGCACTGTGTTTTAGTTCAACACAGCTGGGATCAACAGGAGGGATAGTGCTGGCGATCTCAGACAGTTGGTAGTCAGCATCCTCCTTTACAGCTGCAGTTTCCAAAAAGCTATTGGGAGATTCACACCGTGTAAGTGTGGCAGATAGGTGCTCAGGAGATCGGTTTTTGAGATCAGTCGAGCCACGATTTTCGGCCATGACCTCTTTCAGTAGCACCTGATCTGGAGCGCACAGGGGTACAGGATTGAGAGATCCATCGACAATTGATAAGAAACTGGCCCACTCAGGGGCGGGCAGAGCTGTGTCTGAGTCCTCAGGCACGTAGATGGGACCGTCGCGGAGTTGAACTCATCCCCAGGTCATTCGGTCTAGCATATGGCGCCAATAAGCGTGTTCACCTGAGCAACCCCAGTCAGGGGTGCACATGACAGCCCTTCCTCCCTCATAAGCGATTTTGGTTAGAACCTTGGCGAGCAGGGAGGGGGGAGGGTTAGCATACGCTAGGCCCATCGCTTTCCAGAAGAAACGGAAAGAGTTGTTCAAATGTTTCGAGCAGTACAACTGCATGATGTGCTGTTATTGGCTCGCGAACAATTCTACCTGGATCTCATCCAGGGTTACCTGAAGGGCCGCCAGTCTATTTTCAAGAACGTGACGGGCCATTTGGTAGTTTTCAGTACGATAGTTAGTCTTGGTTGCGTAGCGCAGACCAGACTCTTTTGGTCCTGACAGCTCCAAAGGTACAGAGAAGAGCCCACTGCCAAAGTTGCAGTGCAGAGAGTAGGGGCGCTGGAGAGACAGCGTTTTTACCTGGGGGTTTCTTCGCAGGAAGTCGGTACCAATGACGATGTCAAAGGCGTCGGTGTCCAGCACTCTGCAGTGTTGGGTCACAGTTTCGTCGCCAAGTGAAATAGTCACATCGACTCCCCCAAAGGAATGGATGCTACGCTCATCCCCTACTCTTATGGCCACTGTCTTATTTTTCTTGGAAGTCTTTAGCAGGCGCCGGGCCAGTATAGAAAGTGTTGCGCCGGTGTCAAGCATTGCTCGAAAAACTTGATCCCCGATTTTCACGAGGATCCAGAAAGCCAAGTCCTCCTCTTCGGAGCCGCCCCCCTACTCCTCAGCAGGGAATTTGACACCCACCCCTGCAGCCATGAGGGACTTGCCCATCCAGGCCAGTCGCCTCTTCTTGGAGTTATTGCCCTCAGGGGAGGCGCTTCTCGGGGTCACCTTCGGCAGGAGGGGGAGTAGTAGCGGGCGCTGATGAGCGCCTCTGGGGGTTAGGGGTTCCACCTTTGCCACCCCCCTTGCCACCTCCTTTACTACCTTTATCCCCATTCTGGGGAGATCTGGTGGGTGTTTGAATCTTCTTGCGTTCGGCCTCCTGCTGCTTGAGTTTGTCACTCTTTCGTTTCTTTATGTGACACTCGTTCTCGTAGTGACGACGTTTGCCACAATAACCACAGGTGATGGTACACCTAAAATGGTCCTGATTGGTCACAGCTTTCCCATCTTTGGTGTGCTGCTGTCGTTTCATCTGCAGCATACAACTACTGCGGTGGTCGCAGTCAGAGGCATGACAAGGTCCCCCCTTGTCATTGACAGGTTTACAGTAGAACAGAGGGGGTGCACCTACTTCAGGTTTAACCTCATTCATGGCACGCAGATTACCCCTTCCTTTACCACCTCCCTGGTTCGCGTCACTGGGATTCTGAGGCCCTTCACCACGTTCGGGGGTAGGGGTACCACCTCGACCCAGGTGTTTCTTGAGGAATTTCTCCATGTGGGAGTCAGTCTCCCTCTCAAGGGCCAGCTTGATCAGCAAGTCCACCAGGTCGTTGTACGTGTGGGTCTGACTCTTCCTCTCAGAGGTAGTGCGGCAATCTTCCCACGTACGAGTAGGGATCTTACTCGTGAGCCACAGGTGGAGCTCAGTGGCTCCATTTGAAACCACATTCATCCGTGAAACAGATACTCTAGGTTGCACACGTATTCAGAGATTCGCGCAGCGGAAGGAAACTCAGGGAGCATAGGTAGCTCCTCTATCTGTGTGCGCACAATGAGGTCAGTCTCATAGACTGGGAATGTTTTCTGCAGTCTTTGGAGTACCGCGGCCCATGTTGAACAGGTTTTCACAATCTGCTTCACCTGTTTTTGCAAAAATTTCTTTTTGCATGAGCGTTTCGGCAGTGAACATTTAGTGGCCACATCCACATGGGATTGGCCAGTTAGCAAAAGAAACTCAGCAAATTCTTCTGCCCATTCGGGCAGATTTTTCGGGTCGAAATCCGGCAATTCCAGCTGGATGTTCGCCTGTGCAATAGGTCTGCCACTCTTCCCACCCCTTGGGGTTAGGCCTGAAGTGGGGGGGGGGGGGTACGCCGGCGAGGGGTGCCAGGGCTGACAGCCCTCATTTCTCAGTCTCTGTCACAGGCACGTCCTGTAGTTCAGCAAAAGGAACTGTCCTGGCGCGAGGATGAAAAGGGCTGGGGCAAGTGACCTTGGGTAGCAACCTGGACACCCTTGATGGTTTGAGATCATCAGCCAATGTGCTCAGTCCGGGTCAGGATGAGGCCAGTGCTGGCTGGGGTAAGGGTTCAGTAATACCCAATTTAGCTTTGACAGCCTCAGAAAGGGCTGTCACATCAGGGTCTTTGGACCCAGACAGTAATTTGGCCAGTAACTGGGCCGTACGGTCCAGGGCCCCATGAGTTGGCTCTGGTAGATGGGGAGCTTTCACATATGCGGGGCACACTTCAGGGCTCCTGCTAGTGATTGGCAGCTCCGGACGCCATACTGGCCCTCTAGGTCGCCTGGGTAGAATCATTGTGTCGGCCAGGTCCGTAGGTGGGCCGGAGTAAGGGTGGGAACCCATGTCCGTGTTCGGTCAGAATCCCGAGGCGTCTAGTGGTTCCTCTCCATCTTTGCCTGTGACAGACTTGTAGCACTCGTCGTGGAGAATATATTCGTCGATTCTCCTTCTGAATTCGCCTGCTTCCACAGGTTCTCGAGCGGGAGTAGCCGTTGAAGAAGAAGCTGGGCATACGGATCTGGAGATCGACGCAGCAACCCTTCGGCGGAGGTGCTGAAGGCTATCACCACGGGCCGCTAAGGCCTCTGTGGTTAATCTGGGCACATCTTGTTCCGCCCTTGTGTGTACTGGATCTTCTTGAGACCCAGATGCGGCTCTGAGCTTTGGCTCACTCATTGAGGTGGGCCCACTGTCGCCAAGTTGAACTTGTACACTTCGAATTGGCGAGGTCCTAGCAGACATCGGTACTGGTGGTGTGGACATTTTGTTTCTGGTTTTGGCTTGTGTTCTTCTCAGAGTCCGTTCGAAAGGTTCTCAAGGGGTGGCCTCTGCTACGGGAAGAATGTCCTTGATTAGTGCCCTATAGATTTTGATCAAATCCTGCAGGTTTTAATGTTGAAAACCCAAACCAAAGCAGCAAGTAGAGCAAGACCAGGATGTGGATCGAATCAATGAATAGTTTTGAATTCCAGTGTAACACAGAGAGGCTGCAGATAGACAAAGCAGGCTTGAATACAAAGATTCAATCACAAATGGATAAAACAAATGACCTCAATTGAAAGCTGGCCTGAGTCTAGCCTCCAAGTTAGCATCAAGCACTTCATGTGCACTCTTTTGGGTGAAATGGAGCTGGTTAGGAATATGGGGCATAGGAGTTAGGCCAGACACAGAATATGACTTGGCCAAGCAACTGAATTCAGAAACAGTTAAATAGTAGAACCACAATAAGTGGTAGAAACAATTGAGTATAGGTGTCTTGGGGTGGGAGACCACTAGGCTTAAACTCCAAAGCCTTAGGCATGAAATGCCTATTTCATTTCGGTATAACCTCCATGAAGGAAGATACCTCCGCTCAGTTGAGTGGTAGGGGTGAACTTCATGGGGGGGCTAGGGTTATAACCCTGGTTACTTTGAGAAAGTGTACTTTAAGCTTCAAAAGAGAGATAAAAATACTTACGTAAGTCTTGGCATCAACAAAAGGGTTTTAGGGGGCGTGGCCTGGATCAAGCCCTCCGAGAAAGACATGGCAGTGACTTATTCTTACTTTAGTTGTCTGGAAACACCCTTATAAGCCGCTCCCCAAAAGGAAGCAATCTGCTCATGTGAAAGAGATATGAAAGGAAGGCAAAGGGGCGAGCTGTAGAGTTCCGAACCAACTCCTGGTCCTTCAGGAGGTTTGAACACCTTTCACTGATGAAGTGTTTGATGTGTATGTTGATGTGCTGCTCCTGCTTGCTCCCTGCTGCTTCCTCGAATGTCCAGGGTTTTAATCGAGTTTTGTGAAATAAAATAGGAAAGCCAGTCAAGTAATCCAAACAGTGCACAACAGGATCTCAAAGTCGAGTATATGACGGGCTGCAGTCACAAAGGAAAGAATCTACAATGTATTTACAGCAAAGGAAGTCACAAGACCACGGAATTAGAAAGGATATTTGGAAAACTGCCCTTATGGGCACTGTCTCCGTTTATAGTTCCATTTAGAGATGTGCCTCTTTGTTTTGGGTCCCATAGGAGCTTAGGTGGCATGGCATGTGGCGCTGAGGTCACTACCATGTCACATGAGATCTTCCTACTTAGCTACGCTGACTGGGTATGGAACCCAAGACCACTCAAAAAGTCGTACCCCAGCCCCCTAGGGTGCACAACACTAGGATAGCTAATCATTCATGACAGAATATAGAAAGCTGTAAAGGCTCTGAACAAGAGCAGCGCCTCGGTCGATCGGGAAAAGGGTGTTTAGTCAAAACAGTTGGGGGGTCAGGGGTTAAAGAAGGTCCCTACCAGGACCGGCCCCCGCTGTGCCCCTTCCGCCTGTAACCCCTGCTGATTTACTCCGGATCAACGATTGCATTCCTCAATTTCCAGGTTCCAAATCCAAAAATATAGAAAATAAAATCCTCCTTCAACCCTGAATGGCAACCAGATCCCACAAGTACAGCAATAACCCAATTCACAATCCAAATCAGGCTGCGGGCTTTCGTTCAGCACACTGGTATTCCCACGGTGGCGGGCATGTACAAGAATTGCACCAAGGAAGAAAGCCCTGAAATTGGCATATGAACATAAATAAAGCAAAGTTGGGGAAAGAGGTAAACAAACACATTCACGAACATTAACCCCTCATTCCCTGGACTCAAGACCTTCCCCCACTCACCAACATATTGCCCTGAACCAGGTCAAATGAGATGGCTGATTGCCATGTGTCACAAGTCACTACATAAACCCCAAAAAATGTGTTCACTCCCAAGCCTATATATCCAAGCCCAATAGGGAAGGTGGCATGTCATGGCCTAGAGTGGCACTCAGGACCATGCCCTACCCGGACATAACCTTGGTTGGACTTGGAGTCGAATGGGCTTAGAGAAATGACCTATGAGTTTGAACTCATAACATGTCAAAAAACTGCCAATTCACACCATATTGGCCATATATCAAATATATGCTCAAAATTGAAGTTACTACTTATCCGAAAGCTCAAAGCATGCATGGAATCGAAGTCTAGTATTCATGGAGGATAGAGACCAAAGGCCAATGCCCATGTACATCCCCACTTTACCCTCAAAACCCCTTCGGATATGGGCGCCACGCACTGCCCAAGTCAGCCCATGATCTTGAGACCGATTCTTGTGATCCTTCGTGCGCCAAGCCAAATGGAGTACGCGATCCGGCATATGGTGGTGTTCAACTCCAAAGCATATGCCAACATATGAACAACATACCATGGTTCGACTCTCCATAGGCTTCTTGCTGTTTGCTGACCAGGTAAGTACACAAAATGCAAAAATGAGCAAAAATTGAGGTCAAAAACATGAAAATATGACCAAATACAAAGTTGTCATGATAGTATATCTCTATGTTCACCCATGATATCCGCTCATGGTTCAATACACAAATGATTGGAACCATTTGCGAACAATTCCCCCACTTGGATCCCCAATCGGGCGCATGGAGATACCTTCGCCACCCATATCTACATGCCCCATGAAAATGGGAGTGCACTCATGGATCTCTTTGCCTAACATACCATGAGCAATACATACGCGGTAGACTTAGTCTAGCGCTTTGAATTCCACAATTGAGACATGGGCAAAACCCTTGTCACGTATGGCTCCCCATCTCTTCGGCCACACGAAGATATATAACATGGGCGTGAGCATATCAAGACATATACCATGCATATAAAACATACCCTCAAAAGTGGCTCCCACCATGATATGCCATGTCCCTCCATGGACATAACTTCACGTTAAAAATGCGTAGGAACCCAAGGAAAGTTGCTATGCAACCCCAACACTCATGCGGCACACTCGAAAGTCGCATTAAAATATTCGGTTGCACGGTCCAAGAGTTATATATCACTTTATACCCTCTTGACCCTTTTCCCTTGCTACACCGGGCAAGTGTGCGCACCAAAGGCGTTTGATGCTTCCTAAATTAACTTGAGACTAAGGCGCTTGCAACCCAACCTTCCGTATTCTCTTTCCTCACACTCGCGCGTAGATATGGTCCTTCAAAGTGGTCCCACGATTCACTTTTGTTTCCCTTACATCTCCAAGTCAAATGGGTGGCAAGTATAAGGGAAACCTGATTCGGGCATAGGGAAAGGAGTATGACCACTCGAAGAAGTCCAAATCAAGTGCGGCGATGTCGAAGTCGAAAATCCGATTTCGACATCGCGAAAAATTCAGATTAAAATTTCGAGTGCTTATTTAGAAGATTGCGGAAGCAACGAACCCTTTGCTGATGAAATCTGACCCTTCAACGGAATACCCGCCAAAATATCTGGAAATAACAGTTAACCAATCGGTTAACGCAAAATCGCGAGCCAACTGACAGTCGCCGATACATTGACCATCAGAACGAAAGGCTGAAAAATTACGGAAACATTATGATAATAAAACCCTGTTGATTCCTGATATTCTGATATATAGATCTCCGCTGGCGGCGCCTCGGTACTGAATATGGCCGCTCATAGCCGGAATGGCCAAACCTATCACACTATCACATCGGGTTAGTTCAGGTGGACGAGAGAGTGTGATATCAGCCAATGGCGGCTTGCCGGCACATAGATACACACCCAAAGTGACCCCAAGATGGCCACGGGGGTCCGAACCGGCTTCACCCCCCTTCTCAGAGCGTTGTATCCGCTCGTAAACCAATGAAGAGAGGACGGGAGGACCCGGATGGGCTCCAACCCCCCCCTCCATGCCCCAAGGACACATGGAGGCCCCACACACGTCGTAGACGTCCCCCATGCCCCAAGGGAGGGGTGAGGACACTGATAATCAGCGCCCTACGCCATATCTGGTCTCCTCTTGATCTACAACATGGACCAAGGGGATCAAAGATAGAAAAACGTCGTCGGTCGACCTAAATAAGTATACCACAATGCAATATATATGTGGAATTCGAGTGAAGGGGGTATATGGCCGATCAAGGCCGAAAAATCCCCGGATGAACGCCCTCACTTGTCTCCCCATTCACAGAAACAAACAAAATGCCAAGGGGGATCCATTACGCTGCTACAGCAGCAACCAAATGGACCAATACGTCCTTGACATCCAAAGAAATATTCTTTTTCTTTAGGTAGTCCATCCAGACCGTGGTGTACCTCGGCACAAAACTGCTCGGAGGTTCCCACGAGTCCCTGGATGCGGCGAATCCTTTCCAACGGACTTTATAAAGCCTACCCCCAGGCGTCCCCGGGTCCGGCTTGTCCGCCAGGATCTTCTCAGCGGTGAAGTCGTCGTCCTCACCCTCGTCGTCCGAGTCCACATCGCCGGCCGTGAACTCGAAGGTGACGGGACGTCCGCTGGGGTCTGGTGCTCGGGGACGAAGCTGGGTATGGTCGCGGTCCAGGATCTTGTTATCCCCCACACGAACCGCATACACATCCTGCCCGACCTTCCGCACGATTACCCCCGGCACATACCAAGATGCCTGCCGATGCCTGGACAGGACATCTTTGTGGTGCCGCTCCACCCACACGGTGTCTTGAAGAGCATACTTCTGGACTTTTCCTTGCTTGAAGTACTTGGCCCTCTTGTCATGCTCGTCCTGAAGTGCCTTGCACACTTTGGCCGCCGTGTCGTCCGCCTCAGCCATCATAGCATTCGCATCCCGGGCCACTTTGCCATGGTTCAACCACGGGAGAGTGCGTGACACTCGATCCCGCAGGAACAGGATGCGATGGGGCGACAGTCCAATGGGTCCCGGAAGGTCATGGTACGCTTGGAGCACTCTCCATAGCGAATTGTACCAGTTCCGGCCCGGTTCGTCGATGTGCAACTGGCGGAACTTCTCGAACATCTGCCGCCCGGCCACCTCAGCCCGGCCATTCGACCGGCTGTGGTATGCCGTGGTCTTGGCATGCCGAATCCCCATGTGCTTGCACATCGTCTTGAACCACGTCCCCACGAATTGACTGCCCCGATCGCTGCAGATGACAGCTGGGACATCGAAAATCGTCAGCCAATGCCTGATCATGGCATTAGCGACGGTCTTGGCCTGCAGCCCCACTCCATGCTTGTCCTTCTTGTCCTTCTTCTTGGACTTCTTGCCCGGGACCGCCACGATATACCCACTGTGCCTATCCACCGCCAGGATGACACAGTCGTAGGTCTCTCCTTCCACGGTGACCTCAGGCATGGCGAATACATCCATGGCCACGGACCGCATAGGGGCCTCCGGTATAGCCGTGTACACCGGGTTGCCCGCTGTGGAGTGGTTGGGGCTCTTCGTGGCCCGACACACGGCACAGTCGCTGCAGTACCTGTCCAGGATGACGTAGTACCCCGGAGGGAACTTGAAACGCCACTCCAGGTCCTGCTGCATCTTGTCTCGGCCAGGATGCATGAGCTGGGCGTTGTGCCAATGGTGAATGAGCTCCTCCACTCGGTTCTCGGGCACCAGCAGCTTGTCCTTGAGGAACAACTTGTCGCCATCCTCGGTCAAGCCCTCGGGCCATTCGTCGTCTGACGGGGCGCTCACGGCGTTCCAGTACCTGCTCCAGTGCTCGGATGCCGCATAGTCATCCGACAAGTCCTCTGTGAGCACCGACCTGACTAGCTCCACAGGGGCCACCATCCATTGCTCGAGTGTTTCCTCTCGAATAGCCTGGACTCGGGCGCCCCGGAACTTGGCCAGGTCTGTACGGTTTGCCATCACCACAAAACACTTGACTCCCTCTTGCTCCATGACCTTCTCCATCTCGATGATGCGCTTTGCCTCCTCAGTCTCCTCGGCGTCGCCATGGCTGGATATGTCCATCCACGCCTTGCCCGCGGGGTAGGCCCAGCGACTGAGGCAATCTGCCACAGTGTTGTCCTTCCCCGGGACGTACAAGACGCTGAGGTCGCACTTGGCGAACGTCTCGTGCCATCGGGCCCTCCTAGCCGCTGGTCCTGAGGCGGTGTCGACATGCTCCTTGTGCCAGCTCTGTAGGGACTGGTGGTCCGTGCAAAGCACTACTGGCTGCAGTCTGATGTGGCCAGACCACTTCCTGAGCGCACATACAACGGCGTATGTCTCCTTTTCCCTCGCGGTCCATGTTCGGCGTTGGCCCTCGGCCAGGATCCTGCTCCAAAACGCCACGGGAACATGAGTCCCGTCGTCCCGGACTTGCTCGAGGACTGCCCCCACGGCATAGTCCGAGGCGTCTGTCCGTAGCACGAATCCCTTGTCGGGGTCCACCAGGAACAGCCCCAACTGCCCCAGGAGTCGCTCCTTCAGGCTGTTGAACGCATCCTCAGCTTCAGGGGTCCAGACAAGCTTCTTCTTGCTCCCCTTCCGACCATCAAACTTGCCCACCTGCAACATCTTGTGCAGCGGCCCCGACAGTTCTGCATACATCCGAACATAGCCCGAATAGTAATTGCAGAACCCCATGAAGGATCGGAGTTCGCTGATCGTTTGGGGCTTTTACCAGTGGTGCAGGGACGCCAGCTTCCCAGGCATGGGACGGCGTTGCCCGTGACCAACCACGTGACCCGCGAACTCCACTTCGTTCACAAAGAGTGAGGCTTTGGTGGGCTTGCACACCATGTTGTGCTTGTCCAACTCGCTGAGCACTCGGCGCAGATCCTTCTCATGCGCCTCGATGAGCTCGTCCTCAGTCATGTTCTCCGTGCCGGACCCGATGATGATGTCATCCACGAAGGGATCGGCACAGTCCCGGACAGGACCGAGTAGGTCCTCCATCATGCGCTGGAAAGCGGCGTTGCCATTCTTGGCGCCCATAGGCACCACTTTCCACTGCATGGGCCCCAGCGGCGTCGACATCGCTGTGCAGGGCCTGGAGTCCGGGTGTAGCGGCATCTGGTGATAACCGTGTTTCAGGTCCAACACCGTGAAAATCCGCTTTTTCTGCTGTTTTTGGAGGATGGAGTCGATCAGGGGAAGCGTGTACGAGTCGTGCTCGGTCTGCTCGTTCAAACCTCTGTAATCAACCACCAACCTCCACTCGCCCTTCTCCTTCTTGGGCACGATGAAGGCTGGGCTGGCCCACTCACTGTCGGAGGGTTCGATCCATCCCCGCTCAATGAACTCGGCCAACAGCTTCTTCATGGCCTCGGCCCGATCGCCCTGAAGTTGGTACTCCCGATGACGATAGATCTTCGGGTTCGGCTTCAGCTTGATCTTCGCTGTACCAAACCTCCCACGATCTGGAGGGTTCTTGTTGGCGACGCCACTGAATAGCCGCGGATAGGCTTTGATCAGCCTCTCCTTCAGCTCGGCGACCTTCGGGTTCTCCTGGGCCTCTTCAGCCGCTTGCTTCGGTATCGATACAACCGAACGCACTGCGGTATAGGCCTCTTCCGGGTCCGAATCCGACTTCTCCTCGTCCGATATGCCGTCTTCATCGTCGTGGGGTGCACTTCCCACCGATAATCTTCGAAAATTTGCGGCCTCGGGCTGGTGACTGTCGCTATCGACACCCATTCTTGGAAAATCCCATGTTGGTGGGTCCGACCCAACCGGACCATCGTATTGGTCCGCGATGTGATCCATGACCCTCGCCACGAACTCATCCTTCTCGTACTTGCCGGTGACCAGCATCTTGTCATCCCACCAATGCGGAGATGTGACCATGGCCCGCCTCTTCTTGGCTGCCACACGGTCGTGCATCCCCATCCGCATGTAGTTGACGACGTCGTCGATCTCGGGGTGGGACAGGACGTCAATGCCATCCACTGGCAGATCCGTCCCCTCCTTGGGCTCAAACATGACCTTCATGGGCACCGCCTCCACCCTACGGATGAGTGCTTCATCACCCGTGGGCTGGGCTTGCGCCCCATCCACCAGGAAAGCCTTGGTACCCCACGCTTGACCCGGGGAGGGCATTGATGCACCCTTGGCGTCGATGAACAACTCCTCCTCTGGCCCGAATGACATCTCGTTCAGGGTGATGGAGTCCAGCGTCGACTTGAGACCCTCCAGCGGACATGGGGTGGATCCTATGCCGGTTATGACCAGGATCCCCTTCGCCCTATCCGCGATGATCTTCTCCACCGTACGTCTGGTGTTATCCAGGGAGCCATGCCAATACATGGGTCCCCACTCCTTCAAACCCCAATGCCTATGCCAGGCTGAGTCTCCTCGATGCCAATGCCTCCTACACTTCCGCAAAAGTGGGGCATCCCGGGAAGCGAAGACGTCCGTCTCGGGCGCTTCGGCTCCCAGCGTCTGGATCATCCTGGCGTACACTTGCGGCGCCATTCCATACTCCGTGAGCTGAGCCCCACGGTCTCCCCTGGACTTGGCACCCACAGCTTGCACCGCTCCGACAATTCGATCCTCTTCCTCAGCATTCCATTGGGATGACCCGCACGCATAATCCGTGGACAGCCATGTGAGGCATTCGTCATCCTCCCGGACCAGCGTTGCGCGATGGCGAAGGGCTCCAATGGCATTTTCCACCATGAAGTCATACCCCATGATCATATCCCAATCGGTAATGTCGGCCACATAGAAGTTCCCGGATAGAGTGCTTCTCTTCGCCTGATCAGGGCGGTTCAAGCGCTCATGTTCCCAGAATTCCATACTGATAGTGGCCTCCTGGGTGCCACCACCCATGATCTCTCCATTGGCGACCTTCAGGCGGACCGGTCTCCGGCTGGGCTGCAGGAATTCCTCCTTGAACAACCCTCTCCGGACCAGGCTCACCTGGGCACCCGTATCCACCAACACATCCACCACCTTCTCCTCTCGTCCGCACCGTACTCGCACTTTCAAGTGCAACTGCCGCTCGTTGCCATGCGGTGTATGGACGACTCTCACGGCATGCAACTCTAGCACGTCCGGGTGCATCAGGACTTCAAGGGTATGGTCACGGATGGTGTAGATCTTGGGTTGGTCCTGCCCGTCCACGGGGCTCTCCGTGGTCGCTCCTTCCTTCTTGCCATGTCCCGTACCCACATGTACTTCCCTTGGCAGGGCGCTCCAGGGGTTGGGAGTGGCGAAACTCAGTGGTTTTGGCTCTTCCGGAGCCTTCTTCGGCACCCGATGTGCCTTTGCTTTCACAGGGATTCCACTGATTTTCGGAGGAGAGACCTCCGAGGTCCCACTCCCGTGGGGGCTCCTCTAGACTTGGCTTCCCGCAGCCCCTTCCGGCTGCAATCCACCAGGACTTTGTCCACCACGCTGCTGGGCTTTGAGTTCCTCCAACGTCCTCAACATATCCTCAGCAACCTCCTCGATCGACCTCAGTCCTCGGTCTTGGCCAGGTCCACCACCATAGCCTCTTCCTCCGCCTTTTCCTTGGCCTTTGCCTTGACCTTTTCCCCCGTCTCCGCCCTTCGCCTTCCAATCGGAAATCCGCTGCTCCTTGGGCTTCTTCTCGGGGTGAGCGGCGAAGTAGGCCTTCTTGTCCGCCTCATACACCTTGCACTGACGGTGGTCGTGTGCATGGTTGTTTCCCTTGCCATAACAGACCCAGCACCCGTCGTGCTGAGACCTGTACTCTCGGAACGAGAGCGGTGGGTTCCCGATCCTCCTTGGCTCTTTGCCCTTCTTGGGTCCCACCTGGCTCCATCTGGACCGATCCTGCCGATGGTTCTTCACGTTGTGCGCCACAAACGCGAAGAAATCGGCCTCCTCGTGATCCTCCCGGGACCAGTGGTCTTGGCCACTTCCACTACCATCCTCCGCGGAGTTGGCCGTGTCCTCCTGGATCTCTCGACGATGGCGGTCTTCTCGGTGGCCTCGTTGTCCATGACCATGTCGATCCTGCACGTGGGCCTCGTTCTTCGCATTGAGCTTCAACTCCACCGTGATGTACTTCACGATCTCGTCAAGGCTCATGCGGGCGAAGATGACTTGCATCCTCAGCGGCTCCCCGCGCCTCCACTCCACGTTGTTGAGGCGCAGCAACCTTTGCCCCATGGAGTCCCCGAATACCTCCACGTACACGGCGTTCTTCAGGCCCAACATCCGGTTGGGTTCGCCCAGGTTCCTCCTGAAGAACTCCATGATACCCGCATGGGTATCCTCCGCCGCCATGATCCTCACCGCCACGCGCTTCTTCGCCCTCTTCTTCTCCTCGTCCTCCACTCTCCTCTTCCAGTTGCCGGGGAGGACGTCCTTCAGCAAGTGGCGGATCTCACTGGCCTCGTTCCAGTCTTCCACCAACTTGAGGCATCTGCGGTACTTCCGCAGATACCGGTTCCACTCCCGGACCCGCAACTCTCCGCGGTCCAGCGGCAGTGGAATGGACCACAGGTCCTCCAGCTTCTGATTCGGAGCGTCCACCCGCTCCTCATCCTCCAGCCACTGGAGGCAGGCCTGCTCCGTGCGGATCAATCCTTCCCGGATCTGATCCCGCAGCTCCTCCTTGAGGTCCTGCGCCAGCCGGTGTGGGAATGTCCGGCATACCCACTTGTCCCGCGGCGCTCCCCGCATCTCGCCGACGACCTCCTCGGCGAAGTCCTCCCAGTCCAGGATGAAGTCATCCAGGTTGGACGGGTTCCCGTCGTAATAGGGGATTATTGATTCCCCTGAGGTCGTCAATCCTGATGGCGTCTCCGACGTCTCCAGCCACCACTCCACGGAGACGGATACCACCTGTGGCCGGGGGGTGTGAGTACACTCCACGTACATCCCTCTCTTCAATGGAGTGCGGTCCAGTTGTGCCTGAACCCATGGGGTTTGGAATGCGGGAAGGATTTGCCCCATCGGCCGTCCATATCCCCGTATTGGGATCCTTCGCCCACAGGTTTCCGCTTGGATGGCCTCGACCATGTCCGTCGGCGCTTCCCATGGTTCGCCCCTGCATGGTCTGGTTCTGGATCTCGATCTTCTCTTCCGCATAGACTGCCATATTCGTCGTGAGCGGTACATCCTGGGCGGCATGGGACATCTGTACCGTCAGGCTCCTCGGGTCCGTGGTCACGTGCCCTTCCCGCATGGACCCAGCCGGTGCCGTGTGTTCCCCGAGCATTGTGGATTCGCTGAACAGGGGAACATACGGCAGCGCACCCGGGTCAACACGCGGAGGCGAGTATGGTGCCTCTGCAGGTCCGCCCATGGGTTTCTCCATGGCGCTCCTGAGGGTCTTAACCCGCTCCACCAGCTCTACCGCGGCCGGCTTTGCCGGGAGCTCCGGACCCGAGGCGAGGGGCTGTCGCTCCTCTAGCCTTCTCAGGCGTCCCGACATGTCCTCCACTAAGTGGAGGAGGCTGTCCACCACTTGCTGCTGCTTCTGCAGGGCCAGCTCCAGATTCTCCCGGTACCGGGCCTGATCCGCTCGCAGCTCCTCCATGTGGTTCTCCGCAGCCGACTGGTCGTCGAGGATCCCCGCGACGTCCTCCTCTAGAGCGTCCTTGGCGTTGTCCAGATGGTCAAGGTGACGCACGATGGCGTCCATCCCCATCTTCGGGTACTTGCCCATGAGAAAGGACACGTGCTCACAGTGGCACGCAGCGTGCTTTCCGCCGGATTCAGCACAACCCGCGGTTCCCGGCGCCTCAGACTCATCACCCATAGGCGTATCGCCTATGGCGTCCGTCTCCGGTCCCGTGTGCCGGGGCACAGGTGCCGTCCTGGCCCTGGCTGGCCTCTCCAAGCCCTCGGCATCGTGCTTCAGGGCGGGCTCGGGAGCCGTATGCGCCCTGGCGATCGGCGCGGACATCTCCGGCTCCGAAGGTGGCTCGTAGGCTGTCCGATAGCCCTCGGATTGCCCCTCGGATTCCCACAGCCTGACCGGGCTGGGGTCCGTGTCCATAGCCCCGGCGTCCCTTGCCGCAGACTTGGGTGACCCGCGCTTCCGCTAGCGCCGGGCCCGTCCTCCACTGCTGCCTGAATGGCAAGCCTCATCAGAGTCCTCCGAGGCGGATCGGAGGTTGCATGCCTTTCGGCAGCGACGCTCACACATGGAGACCCAATCCTCCATGTCACGTCCTCCTCTTCCCGACTGTCGTACTTTTCTTCGGGCTTCAACTTCCGGAGTTCGCCATGCTCTTGAATGTCTCGGTTCTTCTATGGCTCCAATCTCCGGCGTGGTCTCCACCAAGTCCACAATACGCACCCGGGGCGTACTTGGGCAGGGCTCATAAGGGCCCAAGTCCCCGGGTTGGCGGTTGGTAGGGGCAGCAGGTAAGCCTCTGCTACCATAAAGAAGGTCCCTACCAGGACCGGCCCCCGCTGTGCCCCTTCCGCCTGTAACCCCTGCTGATTTACTCCGGATCAACGATTGCATTCCTCAATTTCCAGGTTCCAAATCCAAACATATAGAAAATAAAATCCTCCTTCAACCCTGAATGGCAACCAGATCCCACAAGTACAGCAATAACCCAATTCACAATCCAAATCAGGCTGCGGGCTTTCGTTCAGCACACCGGTATTCCCACGGTGGCGGGCATGTACAAGAATTGCACCAAGGAAGAAAGCCCTGAAATTGGCATATGAACACAAATAAAGCAAAGTTGGGGAAAGAGGTAAACAAACACATTCACGAACATTAACCCCTCATTCCCTGGACTCAAGACCTTCCCTTAACTCACCAACATATTGCCCTGAACCAGGTCAAATGAGATGGCTGATTGCCATGTGTCACAAGTCACTACATAAACCCCAAAAATGTGTTCACTCCCAAGCCTATATATCCAAGCCCAATAGGGGGGGTGGCATGTCATGGCCTAGAGTGGCACTCAGGACCATGCCCTACCCGGACATAACCTTGGTTGGACTTGGAGTCGAATGGGCTTAGAGAAATGACCTATGAGTTTGAACTCATAACATGTCAAAAAACTGCCAATTCACACCATATTGGCCATATATCAAATATATGCTCAAAATTGAAGTTACTACTTATCCGAAGGCTCAAAGCATGCATGGAATCGAAGTCTAGTATTCATGGAGGATAGAGACCAAAGGCCAATGCCCATGTACATCCCCACTTTACCCTCAAAACCCCTTCGGATATGGGCGCCACGCACTGCCCAAGTCAGCCCATGATCTTGAGACCAATTCTTGTGATCCTTCGTGCGCCAAGCCAAATGGAGTACGCGATCCGGCATATGGTGGTGTTCAACTCCAAAGCATATGCCAACATATGAACAACATACCATGGTTCGACTCTCCATAGGCTCCTTGCTGTTTGCTGACCAGGTAAGTACACAAAATGCAAAAATGAGCAAAAATTGAGGTCAAAAACATGAAAATATGACCAAATACAAAGTTGTCATGATAGTATATCTCTATGTTCACCCATGATATCCGCTCATGGTTCAATACACAAATGATTGGAACCATTGGCGAACAATTCCCCCACTTGGATCCCCAATCAGGCGCATGGAGATACCTTCGCCACCCATATCTACATGCCCCATGAAAATGGGAGTGCACTCATGGATCTCTTTGCCTAACATACCATGAGTAATACATACGCGGTAGACTTAGTCTAGCGCTTTGAATTCCACAATTGAGACATGGGCAAAACCCTTGTCACGTATGGCTCCCCATCTCTTCGGCCACACGAAGATATATAACATGGGCGTGAGCATATCAAGACATATACCATGCATATAACACATACCCTCAAAAGTCGCTCCCACCATGATATGCCATGTCCCTCCATGGACATAACTTCACGTTAAAAATGCGTAGGAACCCAAGGAAAGTTGCTATGCAACCCCAACACTCATGCGGCACACTCGAAAGTCGCATTAAAATATTCGGTTGCACGGTCCAAGAGTTATATATCACTTTATACCCTCTTGACCCTTTTCCCTTGCTACACCGGACATGTGTGCGCACCAAAGGCGTTTGATGCTTCCTAAATTAACTTGAGACTAAGGCGCTTGCAACCCAACCTTCCGTATTCTCTTTCCTCACACTCGCGCGTAGATATGGTCCTTCAGAGTGGTCCCAGGATTCACTTTTGTTTCCCTTATATCTCCAAGTCAAATGGGTGGCAAGTATAAGGGAAACCTGATTCGGGCATAGGGAAAGGAGTATGACCACTCGAAGAAGTCCAAATCAAGTGCGGCGATGTCGAAGTCGAAAATCCGATTTCGACATCGCGAAAAATTCAGATTAAAATTTCGAGTGCTTATTTAGAAGATTGCGGAAGCAACGAACCCTTTGCTGATGAAATCTGACCCTTCAACGGAATATCCGCCAAAATATCTGGAAATAACAGTTAACCAATCGGTTAACGCAAAATCGCGAGCCAACTGACAGTCGCCGATACATTGACCATCAGAACGAAAGGCTGAAAAATTACGGAAACATTATGATAATAAAACCCTGTTGATTCCTGATATTCTGATATATAGATCTCCGCTGGCGGCGCCTCGGTACTGAATATGGCCGGTCATAGCCGGAATGGCCAAACCTATCACACTATCACATCGGGTTAGTTCAGGTGGACGGGAGAGTATGATATCAGCCAATGGCGGCTTGCCGGCACATAGATACACACCCCAAGTGACCCCAAGATGGCCACGGGGGTCCGAACCGGCTTCAGGGTCCACACAACATCCTTGGTTTAGTGTTTGGTTTTATAGGTCAAAATGCTTTGTCCCCATTTTGGTTAGGCCAATACTAAGATAAAAGTGTAGAAGCCTCTAGGCATCTCCAACACAACTGAAGGTTACCCCTAGCCATGGAAATACACTTTATCGTACTCCCCCCTTGTACTGTGGTGGCCACGGCTGTGGCATTTTAAGGAAAAAGGGTATTTTTCTTGGCCTCTCATGGTTTTAGCATCTTTTTAAAATTACCTATAACCTCCCTCACACTGAAAGTGGGGGCTGCACGAGGGCAGTCGCTATTTTTCGCCTTGTCGTAACAGTTGCCTACAGCCCCGACTGCGGTTGTTAGCATCTCTGGGTCAGCTGTGGCTTGGTAGGGGTTTAGAATGGGCATGCAAGGCCACGTATTCATGCATCCCTCCCTCCAAGAGGCAAACACAAAAGCCAACGCGTGATACGGTCAGGGGTCGCTGTCTGCGTCATTCCTGAACCTGAGGGGTGCACCTGACGGGGGGTGGCGTAAAAACATGTTGCCCCATTGATGGGGTCTTTTGGGTCCTAGACAGTCTTCCTTGAGGCAGCGGTTGGGCCCGAACGCGGCCTACTACGGTTCAGCAACTCAGGGACATCTGCACAGAAGGGATTCAAAGGGTGAAGGCCTGATTGCCCGTCAACGATCAGCGATACACCTAGATCCGTCAAATTACGGGCCAAAATTTTTCTGAGGGCACATACCCTCCAGAACTTCCATGTGCATTAAATGCAGATTGTTGCGTCTTTTTTTGTCGTCACAGTAATTTTTAAATTCATGGATTCGCATACAGAGAAAAGCGGCGCGGCAAGGCGCATCTTAATTGGTCGCCGCAAAAATCCAAGAAAATAAGATGTTAACAGTATGTCACGTAATCTACGAGAATGCGACACCCAGGAAGTTATAGAGAGGAAAATTCCACCCTCGCTCACAGGAAAACAAACAAACAAGGAATTCCAACAATTCAAAAAAATACCAAACCAACAGGTGTTCCATGGTTATGGGTATTGCTTGCACAGTGCCTGACCCGTGCATTCGAGGATTAGCATACACACTCGCGTGCAGTAGCACACACGAAAGGTAAAGGGATAGATTAGAGCATCTCAGAGGATTAGAGGCTAAACCAGATTGTTGCACTGATTAGACATACACAAGACTGCATATTCATTGTGTTTTTGTTGTGTTCCTATTCCTGCATTCTCTGTTCACGTTCTCAAGCGGTAGGTAAGGTGAGTAAGCTTAGGAGGGGCAACCCCCTGGTTGAGTCTCACCCGCCGTGATTGTGTGATGGTGATGGATCAGGATAAACAGGAGATGAGAAAAATTGCATCGTAGTGCACCAGGTTGTTCACTGACTGCATGCATATGTTGCATTAAAGGGTAGGCCACGCGTGGTGCGCTCAGTATAACCCTTGCTTAGGTTACTCTGGGGCTCCGCCCTGCGTTCTTTAAGAGACCAGGCGGAGCTCCATAAGCTTGCTTGCTTGATAGGAAGGTTTGGCAATAGTCAAATTGTCTCAGGTCAGAAACCCCTAAAATACGGCGAGGCCTGGTACGTTCCCGGGCCCAATCTTTTTGCCTGTGTCTCTGTCAGGTGGGAAAGGTTCAGGGTGAAATGGTGTCCTCTAAAAGCCCTGCTGGACAGGGGCACTGATCACAGACCTAAAAATGGGGAAAAGAACGGCTACCTCATCGCCAACACATACTTACGGTGTGCACGCCAACAGCGTACTCCTTCCCTCCAAGCCGTAGCAGTAGAACCTGTACTGACGTCCCTGCTAGGCCACAGCTCCTGAATAGCGCTGTGTACTCTTGCAATTTCACAGGCGGGCCACTAGAGCCTAAGTCAACTTCATGAACGCCACCCAGTAGCATGTGAGTGTAGGTGTGGCAGGCCTGGGGGAGGGCCAGGGCACGGCAATGCTCGCTCATCCTTCCATGTATGGTGCCACAGTAGAGTGTGTAGGACCTGTAGTGCTTGTGTCACTGTCCCGCCTGTTTCCTGAAATTTTATCGCGCTTTTTGATGGGCAGTGGCTGTGGTAGTCCAGGGTTTGGCTGCTTAGTAAACAGGCGTTTTCATGCCTCATAGCTTTTCAGGATCCCTCCCCGATAGTAGGTACGTACATAGACAAAGCAAATACCTTGGCGTTAGCGCCGGGAATTTCTGCAAGATTTTCTGCTGCAATCACAGAAATTGGGCACCTAGGAGCGAAGAGACATAGAGCGTACCCCATCGCACCGTGTAAACACATCCGCCAGGTTCAGCAAGGGTGCAGAATTGGGTGTAATTAGGACACCATTTTTGCAGCTTGCTCCTAGGTCCTTAGGCTCAGCACACTCACACATGCATAGGCAGGTACAGGAAGGGTTCGGTCCTTAGGCTTCTGCTGCGAGGCAAGGTCTCAGCGAGCCTCACCAACTCTCCTAGGTTGTTCCGTGACAGGGAGTCAACCAGAACTGAGTTTAGGCGTCCCTCAGGGAGCACGAAGGCAGAAAGGGGTTCCCAGGTAGCTTCCTCCACTCCAAACTACTCCCAGAGGGTGAGGAATCGCCACCCTTGGCAGTAGCGGTGTCGGAGGATAGACTTCACCATGTAGAAGCCTTGCTTGGCCATATCCTTGGTGTTCATGTCGGCAGACTTCTCCTGCTACTTCCATGGGGCTTGCAGAGCCCTGTAGGTCCAGAGCGGCGCTCTTCTCGTCACGCACATCCCGCTCTTCTGCACAGAGGTCCTCTGGGTCGTACTAGTGCTTCAGCTGTTGGCTGCGCACACCAGGGTCCCCCGTAGTAAGGGAGAACAACGCACAGTGATGCGGTGACCGTCCACGGACAGGATCCTGTAGGGCCCAAAGTAGGGGTCATCATTGGTGGAGCGGGGCCAGGCGGGTAGTCCACTGTGTTGCACCAACACCCAGTCACCCTCTTGGTAGGATGCAGGCACTCGGTGCTTGTTCTTCTTTGTCCATTGCTGCTGCCTCACTCGTTGCAGTATAGCCCTGGCCTTGTGCACCTTGTCATGTTGCTCCTCCACACATTTTCCCACCGTTGAGTAGGAATCCTCAGGATAGGGAGCGTGTAGGAACCACCCCGGGCGCCCCATGAATACCTCCTGGGGTCAATAGCCAGTTGCTGAACTGTCTTGAGATTTCATCATCAGGGAAATGACGGGGAGTAGTCTCACCCAGTCCTTGGTACGTTCAGTCTTGCACCATATCCTGATTGTCTCCCAGAGAACTCGGATGTGTCGCTCACATAGGGGGTTACTCGTATGAGTGTAGGGAACCCCCGTAGACAATTGAACATCGAGGGACCTCAGGACTCTCTTGTACCAGCCATTGTCTGAGCGTACTCTGACGTCCTTGTCGGAATTAATCTTTTTAGGTGCGCCATAGACACAGAACCACTGTTCGAGGAGTATCTTGATGGTCTCCTACCCGGTGATGTGTGTCCTACATGGGAACACTCGGGTAGACCTGGTCAGCCCACAGGTCACCACCAGGGCAACGTCATACTTCCCAAACTTCGGCATCTGCGTGTAGTCCACGTAGAGCACACTGTTGGCACAGTGTCAGATGGGAAGGGCCAAATAGAGACCTCTGTTGCTGATATCCCCAGGTTTACAACACCTGCACGGGCATTTGTTCACAATAGGCTGGAGGGCTCTCCGTAGTTGATCATCACTCCACCTAGAGTGCAACTACTTCTTGAACATTTTAAACGTACGGTCAGCATCAACATAACCATTGGACTCATGGGTCCGCTTGAGGAGAGCCGGGATACAGTCGGTAGGCATGACTATCTGGTATTCATGCCAGAAAATAGGTCTTATCACGTTTCGGTCGGTCGGTCGGTCAGTCGGTCGGTCGCGCGATCGCAGCAGAAGAAAAAAAGATACCAAGAAAATGACGCACCGCCAGAAGAAATGAAGCGAAAAAACATCTTTTTCGACCTCAGAAACCCCCCCAACAATTTTACGCCGCTGTTTGGCGAGGTCGCAAAATTTAGGACACTCACCAAAAAGGACGAACAATAGAGTTGCGACGGCGAAGGAGCTGAGCGTTGCATTCCCCAAACCACCTAGCAAAGTGCGTGCCCTAGGCGCTAGGGACTTGTGCGCGCCCCAAACCAAACCACACATAGACAACAACAACGCCACCGGCCGCCGACAAGCAAGTATGTTATGTGCCGCGCAACGCTAGAAACCAACGAAACAAGCACAACGCGGTAAGAGGTAGACAAGGAGAGAACAAGTATGTAACGAACCGCACCACGGTGGAGATATACCACAAGTACACGACCAAGCAATGCAAGCCCGCTCACGTAGGGAATACGACGACGCCGTAACGCGTGAAGGGGATCACAACAAAAGGAAAAAGAAGCCGCACAAGTACCCAAGTATGTTGCATGTCGTGCATGAAAAATACACACAAGCAACAACAACGCCACCGGCTGCCGAAAAGCAAGTATGTTACATGCCATATGTAGTATGCATAACGCCGTAACAAGCGCAATACAAGGAAGTCACGTGTCAAGCAACGCCAAAGTGCGCCGCCACGAAAAGCGCAACGAAAACCGCACCGGCAAGGAAAACCAACAAGAGGTGGCACCGAAGGAATGCCTATGCTCACCCCCGCTCACATAGGGAAAGAAAGGTGTGCCCGCACGCGCGTGCCCGGAACGCCGCAAGGCCATCACCGCCACGGACGAGCAAAATGGTATGAAGGGACAAACAAGGGGGAACAAAAAAACCACCGAGGTGAAGCACAACACACAAAAAAAAAAAAAAAAACACACAAACAAAAACTAAACATACACACGTGACTAGTCGGGTCCAAGTATGTTGCATGCCACGCTACGCTACGCAACGGACACGGGACGAGAACGGCAACCACGCCAACAAAAGTAAAAGGAGACCACGAGGCGTAACCGAGACGTGCCCACCGCCCACCCGCACGCCCGCTTATGTAGGAGGCGAAAGGGAGCGAAAGGGGACAAAAGGTATGCCGCCGCATGCAAACAAATAGTAGGCAAGCCACACACCGCCACCAAGAACGCAAGTATGTTACCATGTCGTGCCACGTCGCCAACCGCCCGGCCCGCGCCACCAACCGAGAGGGGGAAAAAAGAAACCGCGGGGCAACCGGTTGCGTGGATTAGAACACACTAATAGCCAGGGAGGGGGACACGGGGAGCATACACACAAATAGCATAGCGCCGACGTGTGCCGGGTCCCAACAAACACACGTGCATGCACCCACGTTCTCTTCCCCTCACAGGTCCCAAGGAGAAGCGTATGCTCGTGCCTGCGTCGTCCGGGCACTAAAGTAGGGTTGTCTTAGACACTTAGGCAAGTATTGCGTCGTGCCGTCGTCACACATTGGCGAACGCCCGGCAAGGCGGGAGGACTAGGACACGTTAAGGTAGTGGGGAAAGAAGCAGGTATGTTGCATTTCACGCCGCGCACGCGGAACGGGCAACGAGTAAAGGTAGCGGCCAAAGGGATGTGGAGACAAGACGGGAGCAAGTGGGGCGATAAACCTACGCGCAAGCCGGTCGCACACGCATGTCGCATGACGTGCCATCCAGCTCGAGGTGCCGTGTCGCGACAAAACCGCCGCCGCCGCACGCCCGTTTACGCCCCCTCCTCTCTCTACGCGGGTTCAAAGGAGGAAGCCCGGGCCGACAAGGAAAAAGACAGAGACACACAACAAAGCGGAGGCAGGGAAAAAGTGCATGCAAGCAAGAGGGGTAGAGGAAAGGGTAAAGAGCAACGAAGCCGCGAAAGGAACAAGGGGTAGCCAGCGAACGAGCAAGGGGCGCGCACAGGGGAGGGGACACGGCGGGCACACGGCGAGCACAACACCGCACCGAGACACCGGAGAGGGGAGCACCGGAGGACCAAGGGAAGAACAGGACTACGCACCACGACACGCACGGCACAGACACCACACACACCGCACACACCCAACGAACCCCGGCAACCCACCCAGCAGTGGGCGGGCAGACGGGAGAGGAACAGCGCCTGACCCCAGGCGCCCCTCACAATGGTGAAAGGCACCCCCCCCCCGGGGACGCCCTTCCGCCACCCCCACAGCGAGCAACGCCGGCCCGCAAGGGCGCACGCTGTGGGGCCGGTGCTGGGTCCCCACGCCCGCACCGACCGCGCCCGGGACACGCGGGTCGCGGAACCCTGGCTGCACGCTCCGGAGGACGGGCGGCCGGGGGAGGGACAGCGCCTGACACCAGGCGCCCCTCACAACGGTGGAAGGCACCCCCCCCCAAGGGACGCCCTTCCGCCACCCCCACAGCGAGCAACGCCGGCCCGCAAGGGCGCACGCTGTGGGGCCGGTGCTGGGTCCACACGCCCGCATCGACCGCACCCGGGACACACGGGTCGCGGAACCCTGGCTGCACGCTCCGAAGGACGGGCGGCCGGGGGAGGGACAGCGCCTGACACCAGGCGCCCCTCACAACGGTGGAAGGCACCCCCCCCCGGGGACGTCCTTCCACCACCCCCACAGCGAGCAACGCCGGCCCGCAAGGGCGCACGCTGTGGGGCCAGTGCTGGGTCCCCACGCCCGCATCGACCGCACCCGGGACACACGGGTCGCGGAACCCTGGCTGCACGCTCCGGAGGACGGGCGGCCGGGGGAGGGACAGCGCCTGACCCCAGGCGCCCCTCACAACGGTGGAAGGCACCCCCCCCCGGGGACGCCCTTCCGCCACCCCCACAGCGAGCAACACCGGCCCGCAAGGGCGCACGCTGTGGGGCCGGTGCTGGGTCCCCACGCCCGCACCGACCGCGCCCGGGACACGCGGGTCGCGGAACCCTGGCTGCACGCTCCGGAGGACGGGCGGCCGGGGGAGGGACAGCGCCTGACACCAGGCGCCCCTCACAACGGTGGAAGGCACCCCCCCCCGGGGACGCCCTTCCGCCATCCCCACAGCGAGCAACGTCGGCCCGCAAGGGCGCACGCTGTGGGGCCGGTGCTGGGTCCACACGCCCGCATCGACCGCACCCGCGACACACGGGTCGCGGAACCCTGGCTGCACGCTCCGGAGGACGGGCGGCCGGGGGAGGGACAGCGCCTGACACCAGGCGCCCCTCACAACGGTGGAAGGCACCCCCCCCCGGGGACGCCCTGCCGCCACCTCCACAGAGAGCAACGCCGGCCCGCAAGGGCGCACGCTGTGGGGCCGGTGCTGGGTCCACACGCCCGCATCGACCGCACCCGGGACACACGGGTCGCGGAACCCTGGCTGCCCGCTCCAGAGGACGGGCGGTCGGGGGAGGGACAGCGCCTGACACCAGGCGCCCCCCACACCGGTGGAAGGCACCCCCCCCCGGGGACGCCCTTCCGCCACCCCCACAGCGAGCAACGCCGGCCCGCAAGGGCGCACGCTGTGGGGCCTGTGCTGGGTCCCCACGCCCGCACCGACCGCGCCCGGGACACGCGGGTCGCGGAACCCTGGCTGCACGCTCCGGAGGACGGGCGGCCGGGGGAGGGACAGCGCCTGACACCAGGCGCCCCTCACAACGGTGGAAGGCACCCCCCCCCGGGGACGCCCTTCCGCCACCCCCACAGCGAACAACGCCGGCCCGCAAGGGCGCACGCTGTGGGGACGGTGCTGGGTCCACACGCCCGCATCGACCGCACCCGGGACACACGGGTCGCGGAACCCTGGCTGCCCGCTCCAGAGGACGGGCGGTCGGGGGAGGGACAGCGCCTGACACCAGGCGCCCCCCACAACGGTGGAAGGCACCCCCCCCGGGGACGCCCTTCCGCCACCCCCACAGCGAGCAACGCCGGCCCGCAAGGGCGCACGCTGTGGGGCCGGTGCTGGGTCCACACGCCCGCATCGACCGCACCCGGGACACACGGGTCGCGGAACCCTGGCTGCACGCTGGGGAGGGACAGCGCCTGACACCAGGCGCCCCTCACAACGGTGGAAGGCACCCCCCCCGGGGACGCCCTTCCGCCACCCCCACAGCGAGCAACGCCGGCCCGCAAGGGCGCACGCTGTAGGGCTGGTGCTGGGTCCACACGCCCGCATCGACCGCATCCGGGACACACGGGTCGCGGAACCCTGGCTGCACGCTCCGGAGGACGGGCGGCCGGGGGAGGGACAGCGCCTGACACCAGGCGCCCCTCACAACGGTGGAAGGCACCCCCCCCGGGGACGCCCTTCCGCCACCCCCACAGCGAGCAACGCCGGCCCGCAAGGGCGCACGCTGTGGGGCCGGTGCTGGGTCCACACGCCCGCATCGACCGCACCCGGGACACACGGGTCGCGGAACCCTGGCTGCACGCTCTGGAGGACGGGCGGCCGGGGGAGGGACAGCGCCTGACACCAGGCGCCCCTGACAACGGTGGAAGGCACCCCCCCCCCGGGGACGCCCTTCCGCCACCCCCACAGCGAGCAACACCGGCCCGCAAGGGCGCACGCTGTGGGGCCGGTGCTGGGTCCCCACGCCCGCACCGACCGCGCCCGGGACACGCGGGTCGCGGAACCCTGGCTGCACGCTCCGGAGGACGGGCAGCCGGGGGAGGGACAGCGCCTGACACCAGGCGCCCGTCACAACGGTGGAAGGCAACCCCCCCCGGGGGACGCCCTTCCGCCATTCCCACAGCGAGCAACGCCGGCCCGCAAGGGCGCACGCTGTGGGGCCGGTGCTGGGTCCACACGCCCGCATCGACCGCACCCGGGACACACGGGTCGCGGAACCCTGGCTGCACGCTCCGGAGGACGGGCGGCCGGGGGAGGGACAGCGCCTGACACCAGGCGCCCCTCACAACGGTGGAAGGCACCCCCCCCCCGGGGACGCCCTTACACCACCCCCACAGCGAGCAACGCCGGCCCGCAAGGGCGCACGCTGTGGGGCCAGTGCTGGGTCCCCACGCCCGCATCGACCGCACCCGGGACACACGGGTCGCGGAACCCTGGCTGCCCGCTCCGGAGGACGGGCGGCCGGGGGAGGGACAGCGCCTGACCCCAGGCGCCCCTCACAACGGTGGAAGGCACCCCCCCCCGGGGACGCCCTTCCGCCACCCCCACAGCGAGCGACACCGGCCCGCAAGGGCGCACGCTGTGGGGCCGGTGCTGGGTCCCCACGCCCGCACCGACCGCGCCCGGGACACGCGGGTCGCGGAACCCTGGCTGCACGCTCCGGAGGACGGGCGGCCGGGGGAGGGACAGCGCCTGACACCAGGCGCCCCTCACAACGGTGGAAGGCACCCCCCCCCGGGGACGCCCTTCCGCCACCCCCACAGCGAGCAACGCCGGCCCGCAAGGGCGCACGCTGTGGGGCCGGTGCTGGGTCCACACGCCCGCATCGACCGCACCCGGGACACACGGGTCGCGGAACCCTGGCTGCACGCTCCGGAGGACGGGCGGCCGGGGGAGGGACAGCGCCTGACACCAGGCGCCACTCACAACGGTGGAAGGCACCCCCCCCCGGGGACGCCCTTCCGCCACCCCCACGGCGAGCAACGCCGGCCCGCAAGGGCGCACGCTGTGGGGCCGGTGCTGGGTCCACACGCCCGCATCGACCGCACCCGGGACACACGGGTCGCGGAACCCTGGCTGCCCGCTCCAGAGGACGGGCGGTCGGGGGAGGGACTGCGCCTGACACCAGGCGCCCCCCACAACGGTGGAAGGCACCCCCCCCCGGGGACGCCCTTCCGCCAACCCCACAGCGAGCAACGCCGGCCCGCAAGGGCGCACGCTGTGGGGCCGGCGCTGGGTCCACACGCCCGCACCGACCGCGGCCGGGACACGCGGGTCGCGCAACCCTGGCTGCACGCTCCGGAGGACGGGCGGCCGGGGGAGGGACAGCGCCTGACACCAGGCGCCCCCCACAACGGTGGAAGGCACCCCCCCCCCCGGGGACGCCCTTCCGCCACCCCCACAGCGAGCAACGCCGGCCCGCAAGGGCGCACGCTGTGGGGCCGGCGCTGGGTCCACACGCCCGCACCGACCGCGGCCGGGACACGCAGGTCGCGGAACCCTGGCTGCACGCTCCGGAGGACGGGCGGCCGGGGGAGGGACAGCGCCTGACACCAGGCGCCCCTCACAACGGTGGAAGGCACCCCCCCCCGGGGACGCCCTTCCGCCACCCCCACAGCGAGCAACGCCGGCCCGCAAGGGCGCACGCTGTGGGGCCGGTGCTGGGTCCACACGCCCGCATCGACCGCACCCGGGACACACGGGTCGCGGAACCCTGGCTGCACGCTCTGGAGGACGGGCGGCCGGGGGAGGGACAGCGCCTGACACCAGGCGCCCCTGACAACGGTGGAAGGCACCCCCCCCCCGGGGACGCCCTTCCGCCACCCCCACAGCGAGCAACACCGGCCCGCAAGGGCGCACGCTGTGGGGCCGGTGCTGGGTCCCCACGCCCGCACCGACCGCGCCCGGGACACGCGGGTCGCGGAACCCTGGCTGCACGCTCCGGAGGACGGGCAGCCGGGGGAGGGACAGCGCCTGACACCAGGCGCCCGTCACAACGGTGGAAGGCAACCCCCCCCGGGGGACGCCCTTCCGCCATTCCCACAGCGAGCAACGCCGGCCCGCAAGGGCGCACGCTGTGGGGCCGGTGCTGGGTCCACACGCCCGCATCGACCGCACCCGGGACACACGGGTCGCGGAACCCTGGCTGCACGCTCCGGAGGACGGGCGGCCGGGGGAGGGACAGCGCCTGACACCAGGCGCCCCTCACAACGGTGGAAGGCACCCCCCCCCCGGGGACGCCCTTACACCACCCCCACAGCGAGCAACGCCGGCCCGCAAGGGCGCACGCTGTGGGGCCAGTGCTGGGTCCCCACGCCCGCATCGACCGCACCCGGGACACACGGGTCGCGGAACCCTGGCTGCCCGCTCCGGAGGACGGGCGGCCGGGGGAGGGACAGCGCCTGACCCCAGGCGCCCCTCACAACGGTGGAAGGCACCCCCCCCCGGGGACGCCCTTCCGCCACCCCCACAGCGAGCGACACCGGCCCGCAAGGGCGCACGCTGTGGGGCCGGTGCTGGGTCCCCACGCCCGCACCGACCGCGCCCGGGACACGCGGGTCGCGGAACCCTGGCTGCACGCTCCGGAGGACGGGCGGCCGGGGGAGGGACAGCGCCTGACACCAGGCGCCCCTCACAACGGTGGAAGGCACCCCCCCCCGGGGACGCCCTTCCGCCACCCCCACAGCGAGCAACGCCGGCCCGCAAGGGCGCACGCTGTGGGGCCGGTGCTGGGTCCACACGCCCGCATCGACCGCACCCGGGACACACGGGTCGCGGAACCCTGGCTGCACGCTCCGGAGGACGGGCGGCCGGGGGAGGGACAGCGCCTGACACCAGGCGCCACTCACAACGGTGGAAGGCACCCCCCCCCGGGGACGCCCTTCCGCCACCCCCACGGCGAGCAACGCCGGCCCGCAAGGGCGCACGCTGTGGGGCCGGTGCTGGGTCCACACGCCCGCATCGACCGCACCCGGGACACACGGGTCGCGGAACCCTGGCTGCCCGCTCCAGAGGACGGGCGGTCGGGGGAGGGACTGCGCCTGACACCAGGCGCCCCCCACAACGGTGGAAGGCACCCCCCCCCGGGGACGCCCTTCCGCCAACCCCACAGCGAGCAACGCCGGCCCGCAAGGGCGCACGCTGTGGGGCCGGCGCTGGGTCCACACGCCCGCACCGACCGCGGCCGGGACACGCGGGTCGCGCAACCCTGGCTGCACGCTCCGGAGGACGGGCGGCCGGGGGAGGGACAGCGCCTGACACCAGGCGCCCCCCACAACGGTGGAAGGCACCCCCCCCCCCGGGGACGCCCTTCCGCCACCCCCACAGCGAGCAACGCCGGCCCGCAAGGGCGCACGCTGTGGGGCCGGCGCTGGGTCCACACGCCCGCACCGACCGCGGCCGGGACACGCAGGTCGCGGAACCCTGGCTGCACGCTCCGGAGGACGGGCGGCCGGGGGAGGGACAGCGCCTGACACCAGGCGCCCCTCACAACGGTGGAAGGCACCCCCCCCCGGGGACGCCCTTCCGCCACCCCCACAGCGAGCAACGCCGGCCCGCAAGGGCGCACGCTGTGGGGCCGGTGCTGGGTCCACACGCCCGCATCGACCGCACCCGGGACACACGGGTCGCGGAACCCTGGCTGCACGCTCCGGAGGACGGGCGGCCGGGGGAGGGACAGCGCCTGACACCAGGCGCCCCTCACAACGGTGGAAGGCACCTCCCTCCGGCGACGCCCTTCCGCCACCCCCACGGCGAGCAACGCTGGCCCGCAAGGGCGCACGCTGTGGGGCCGGTGCTGGGTCCACACGCCCGCATCGACCGCACCCGGGACACACGGGTCGCGGAACCCTGGCTGCCCGCTCCAGAGGACGGGCGGTCGGGGGACGGACAGCGCCTGACACCAGGCGCCCCCTACAACGGTGGAAGGCACCCCCCCCCGGGGACGCCCTTCCGCCACCCCCACAGCGAGCAACGCCGGCCCGCAAGGGCGCACGCTGTGGGGCCGGTGCTGGGTCCACACGCCCGCATCGACCGCACCCGGGACACACGGGTCGCGGAACCCTGGCTGCACGCTCCGGAGGACGGGCGGCCGGGGGGGGGACAGCGCCTGACACCAGGCGCCCCTCACAACGGTGGAAGGCACCCCCCCCCGGGGACGCCCTTCCGCCACCCCCACAGCGAGCAACGCCGGCCCGCAAGGGCGCACGCTGTGGGGCCGGTGCTGGGTCCACACGCCCGCATCGACCGCACCCGGGAAACACGGGTCGCGGAACCCTGGCTGCCCGCTCCAGAGGACGGGCGGTCGGGGGAGGGACAGCGCCTGACACCAGGCGCCCCCCAAAACGGTGGAAGGCGCCCCCCCCCGGGGACGCCCTTCCGCCACCCCCACAGCGAGCAACGCCGGCCCGCAAGGGCGCACGCTGTGGGGCTGGTGCTGGGCCCACACGCCCGCATCGACCGCACCCGGGACACGCGGGTCGCGGAACCCTGGCTGCCCGCTCCGGAGGACGGGCGACCGGGAGAGGGACAGCGCCTAACACCAGACGCCCCTCGCAACGCTGGAAAGCGCCCCCCCGGGGATGCCCATCCACCACCCCCACACCGAGCAACGCACTAGCGCACCAACGCACCAGCCACGGGACATCCGCACCCCACCCCCTGCTCTTAGACACAGCGACACAGCAATGGCGGAACCCGCGGCACCACGCAAGACACGCCCCCGATCTCCGACGCTGGACGAAGCACACGAGGTCATCAGGGCGCTGGGACTCAGAGACGGCGAAGGAGACCCCCCACAAGGGGACGCGGGCACAGATTCCGATCTGGAGGCATTGCCGGAGCCCCCCACGGGAGGCGCGCCCGCGGAACCTGCGCCGCCGGCCGGCAGCGTACCCGCGATCTGCCCCGCGTGGAAACGGGGCCACTGCACCGGCGAAGGCTGGTGCCCCAAACAGCACCCCCAGCCCGGCCCCGATGACGGAGCGTTGCCCGAGGTGAAACCCGCGGCCGAACGCGCCGCCCTACGCTACGGGGTGGCGCAGGGCTGGATCCTGGATGAGACCGCGCGCGGCAGCGTGAACATCCAGGAGGCCGTCGACCGAGTCACCCAGGCGGGACAGGTGGCAGTGGCCTTGCACACCCGGGGCCGCCACGGCGGACCCGCAGAGGGGATCATTGTGGAACCCTCGGGAATGGTGCTGGTCCTGGCGGCGGACATGGTCCGAGGGGTGCTCAACGCGTCCCGCGTGCGGCGGGCGTGCCCACAGTGGACCATCCAGGTGTACACCCCCCCGCGGGCGTGGCCCTTTTCCACATGGGCGGTGCTCGCCGTCATGTGGCACCTGGCACCAGAGGACGCCCCCACAGGGACCGCGGAGGACATCGCCCGGGACCACCACACCTGGCCGGCCGACAAGGAATACCCCTGGCGCAGGCCCCGGGGCGGTCTCCCGGTGGCACCAGCGGCAGAGGGGCTCAGCCTCGCGGCAACCCTCCAACGGCACCCCGACAAGCGGGCACGCCACTTCCTGCAGACGGGCACGGTCCCGGCCACCCCGCCAGACTCCGAGTGGCGATGGGACGCAGGGGTGGCGCAACCGCTGCCGGGCCCCTGGACCCTCCCGTTGTGGTACTTGCCCATGGGCACCTTGGCCCACGCCACCCAGGCCGTCAAGGGGGCTTTCCCGCAGCCGCTCCTCCCCGGCGTGGCCCTGCTCCGCAGCCTGCAGGCGGGGGCCGCCTGGGTACGGTGGAAGGAAGGGAAGGGGCGCTCGAGCCCCTATTTCCCCATGGTCCAAGGCCAGGCGCTGATCCACGCCGAGGGCATGGGGACCGTGGAATGGGGGGCGATCGTGCCCGGCACGGCGTGCAGGTGGATCACGGCGGCCGCCCCACAGCCCATGCGATCGCCGCCGGCGTGCCACCGCCTCCTACGGATGGTCCCCTCTTTGGCCCCCCAGCACGCCTTTACAAGGGACGTGTGGAAGGCCGTACTGAGCCACACCAGGGAGTGGCTAACGAACCCGGGTGCGCGGTACCCGCGGGGACCGGTGCTCGAACAGCTCACGGCCCCCACACCCGGGGTCCTCCACGCCCTACACAGGGCGTCGGCCCTCACGAAGCAGCTCAACGACGAAGTGCTGGACCTGGCGCTGGAGCCGCTGCGGGTGCTCTACCCGCAAGCCCACATCCCACCCGCGGGCGCGTCCAACCGCCTAGGCCGCCTGGGGTTGCAGCGCCGCGTCGAGGCCGCGCACCCAGGAGGCGTGGTGGAACAGTGGCTAACGCTCCGCAACCCTTCCGGCGCGGAGGGCCACTGGTACCTGCACCAACTCCTCTTCCAACCACGGGCAGCCCCGGAACACCGCCGGCAAAACCCGTACCACATGCACCCGGAGCGCCGAGGCGCGCAAAACTACCCGCAGCCAGTCCCGCCCGCCCTCCCGCCGGGGCAGGACCCGGAGGCGCTACAGCGGGGCCCCCCGCTCGACACCGCCACCACGATACAGCAAAGGGGAAGCGACGACGCGAGTGGTGCCGAACCGGACTGCACGAACTGCGGAGCGGTGGCCTGGATGGCAGCCTGCAGGCACCTCGCCCGAGATACCACGGGGCTCCGGCAGTACAGACCCACGGACCGCACGGCGCTGGCGTCCGCGGTCGCGGCCGTCACCATGGGTCCCGTGGCGGCGTGGCCGGCGCAACTGCTGCCCCACGTCCCCTGCCGCGACACGCGGCCCCGACGGCCGGCCGCGACGCACGAGCCGACGGCACCCCTCACGGCGGAGCAACTATACGTCGTCGCGGCGGCGTTGCTAGCAGACGGCGGGGAGAGCTTCGTCCACCACCACGGCCCGGCGCAAATTGCGGGATGCATACAAGGGCCTCAGCGCGATGCACCAGACCCGTGGCATGCCACACTCCGCGGGCGCACCCGCGTCTGGGGTGCGGGCGATGGCACACCCCCGCCCGGGCCTAAGCAGGGGGAGGCACTGGTACTGCAGACGGCAGGCTACCAAGCCATCATACACGGCCACGCCGGAGGGTACCGGTCGCACGTCCTGGCCGGAGGCCGATGGACGGTCTGGCACAGCACCGCCAGGCAGGGGGCTTTCCCGCCCCTGCCCCACGTCGACTGGCGACAGGGGCCCACCCAGGCCTACTATATGTCGGCGGACCCCTGGCCGCTGGCGGTCCTGCTACACACTGTCAGCGCCCCCAACAAGAGGCAGGAACCGGGGTGGGTCGACCCCCCCACACTGGTGTGGAGCCCCGACCAGGAGGAGCATCTACGGGCCGCGTGGCAGGGAGACGCCATCAGGGCCACGGACGTCCCTGACCTCCACGCGGGGCCAATCACGCACGCCCGCCCAGCGGCTACCCTGGCGGTGGCCCAACGGGGACAGCAGAACCCACAGTGGGTGGTCTGCATGTTCAGCCCGGCGGACGCGCACATCGTCGTATGCGACCCCGAACGCCTGCCGGGGCCCGAAGCCGTGATCCGCGTGGCAGACTGCACCCGCATGATCATCAAGGCGCTGCGGGAGGGCGAACACCACGCCCTCCTGCTCCAGGTCAGGCTGAAGGACAACGCCCGGGCGGCGAGGCCGGGAGTGTGGCCGGCAGCGGCGCACCCCGCCGACCTGGAGCTCCAACTGGCGGTCCCGACCGCGGTGTACCACTGGCTACAGGCCTTCCACGACCTGCGATGGAGGGGCAAACCCGACCGCCAAATCGGCTCCACGCACTGGCAAAGGTGGCTGCAAGCAGACGCGCAGCGCGATGCCAACCGAGGCCTCAGGCCCGTGCCCGCGACGCGAGCCCTCGATGCGGCGGCCCCGGGCCGCACGCTGGCACCACACACGGTGCCACTGGCCAACCTGCCCTTCGAACCAGCGGCGGAGGGCGCCATTCGGAAGTCGGTGCCGCTCCCCCCGGCGCGAGGGGCCGCGGAGCCGACGAAATGCCCCCTGTGTGCGGACAAGTACTACACCAGCGGGGCAATGCTGGAACACCTGGCGTGGCACGCGGTGCACGCTGCGGCCCCGGCGGACGACAAGGAGACGGCCGCCAACATCCTGCAGGGGAGAGCACGGAGGTCCCCGTGGCACGCCCCGTACGAGGGGCGCCCCCCGCCCCAGGCAGCCGACAACGCAGATGGAGCTGAGGAGGCACCCGGAGCGGCCCCGGGGGCCGGCGGTGCGGCCGCACCAGGGTCCATGTCCATCCCCGCGGGGCTGGCCCCCCTGGCCCCCCTGGCTCCCCCGGTCCCCCGGGCCCCCCTGTGGGCCCCGCTGGGAACGGGCTCAGCGGATGCGGCGCACCCAGATGCCCTGGCGGCACCGGCGAACCCGGCGGCGATGCCGATGCGGGATAGCTGACTCCAGGAGGACACGACGGGCGACGCCCTGTGGCTTATCTCGTGGAACCTGCGCAACGGCCTCGTGCCGCCAGACCGGTCCCTCCGGGACACACTCCGGCGGCGCCGGGGGCCGGCGGCCTGCACCGACAAGGAGCACCTCATCACCGGCATGCTGCCCCAGGAGGGGGGCTTTGCCATCATGCTCCAGGAAACGGGGATCGCCACCAGGGCGCAGGAGATGCACGTGGCCGCGGCGCTCCGGGACAAGGGGTACACCGCCTTCTTCAGCAGCCGGCTGGCGGAGACGGGAGCCACCTCCACCTCGAGAGGGGGGGGCCTCCTCACCGCGGTCAGCAGCAAGTACGTGGCGGAGCACGAGGTGCTCAGCTTCACGGAAATTGTCCCCGGGAAGGCCGCGGCCCTGGAGATCCGCACGGACGGGGGAGGCCTCACCCTCATCAACATCCACGTGCCGCAAGCAGGCTGCTCCCTGTGGGCGGGACGGGCGGCGTTCTTGGCCGACGTACAAATGTATGCCACGGCACGCAGCCTCGGCGGGAGGCACCCGGTGGTCATCGCCGGCGACACCAACATCTACATGGATGTCCCCGCCAACCCGGCCACGGAGCATTTCCGAGCGGGCTGGGAGGCCTGCGGCTTCCGAAGGGCCGCGGCAGGCGGCGAGGAGGACATGACCCCCACGCTCCACCCGTCCCAGCACAGGGTGGACACCTTCCTGGTCAGCGAGCCCCTCCTGCCGTGGTCCCTGCTGGAAAGCGTCTGGGCTCGCGGCATGGCACACCCCCAGGTGGTCGGCTCGGACCACCTCCCGGTCCGCCTGGCCCTGCCGGGTCTCCTCAGCGCAGCGGGGCGCGCGGCGATGCCCACCCCCTACAGCCACACGGAGGGCCGCCTCCTCCCGTACGACGCCGAGGCCGCGCCCGTCCAACACTGCCTGTGGGCGGCGGTCACCGCCGCGCAGGATGAACCCTCCCTGGCGCCCTGGCTGGGTCCCGCAGAGCAGCACGACTACGCGTCCATGCCCGCGGCCGCGGTGGACAAGGTGTTCGAACACCTCCACGCGACGCATGACGCCCTGGCGCGGGTGGTGGGACGCCGGCAGCCGTCTCCGGCGGGAACGGACCCGTCAGAGGGGGACCTCCCGGAGAGCGGAAAGCAGCTCCAGGCAGCGGTCCTCCGCTATGACACCCTGGCAGCGCGCGCCCCGGCAGCGTACCAGGCGGACGCGGCCAGGCATGGCATCCGGTCCGAGGGGGCCCTCCGGCTCACAGAGGAGCTGCAGGGTGTGTCGCCCGGGTTCCGCCCGACCACGCAGGGCCAGCTACAGGAGGAGCTGGAGAGGCAAGCAGCCGCCCTCGAGGAGGACATTCGCCAGCTCCGCGCCCTCCTGGCGGCAGACCGCAAGCGCGCCATCAAGGACTTCTGGCGCCGCCACGCCCCCGACATCGCCCAGCGATGGAAAGCCGTGCGGGGAGCCATAGAGGTAGAGGCCCCAGGCCCGTCAGGCCTCTGGAACGTGCGGGTTCCCAACACCCAAACGCTCCTCACGGAGGCCCACGACGTGATCTTCGCAGTTCGCGCCTTCTGGCGAGAACTGTATGACAAACGCCCGTTGGACCTCCCGGGTTTCCAGGCGGTCCTCGGCCGCCACGTCCCCCGGGTCCCTGAGGGGGCCTGGACACAGGTCCAGCAGTACTCCATGCAGGACCTGAAGTCCGCCCTGGACAAGGCCGATGGCAAGGCCCCAGGTCCTAACCACGTGGAGGCCCGTTTCATCAAGGCCCTCCCGGCACCCGTCCAGTGGCTCCTGGTCCATTCCTACCGGGCCATCCTCCGCGGCGCCCCGCCGCCGATGCACTGGAGGGACGAGCACATCTGGCTCAGCCCCAAGGTACCGGGCTCTGCCAGACTGGACGACTACAGGCCCATAGCCCTGGGCCAGCTGGACATGAAGCTGCTCACGGGCCCCCTCACCCAGCGCATCACGGAGGTGCTCACACGGCACGGAGTGGTCAGCGACTGGCAGCAGGGGGCCCTCCCTGGCTCCAACACAGGCCCCCCGCTGTTCATGGCGCAGCGGCAGCTCCAGCGGGGAAGGCCCAACTACGTCTTCTCCTTTGACGCCCGCAAGGCCTTCGACACCGCCCCACACGGCGCCCTCCACCTCATCCTGCGCCACCTCTCCGTGCCGCCGGACGTCATTGACCTCCTGCTCTTCCTCCACACGTGCGCCAGGCTGCGCATCGTCACAGCACACGGGCTAACGCAGCCCGTCTACATGCTACGCGGCGTCCGGCAGGGCAACACCGAGAGCCCCCTGCTGTACGCGCTCCTCCTGGAGCCCCTGCTCAGGGCACAGGGGCACCGCCTGCGCCCGCCGGGAGGGGCCGAGCACGGCCTCATCCAGGCCTATATGGACGTCCTGCTGGTGGTGGCCCACACGCTGCAGCACTTCGTCGAGGGCGTGGAGGCGGTGGCCGCGTACCTGGGGATGATGGGCATGGAGCTCAACCCCCGCAAGTGCGCCATGGCCACCACGGAGGGGGTCCCGGGCCTGCAGCTGCGCCTCTGCCCCCACCTGGAAAACCCGTGGTACTGGGTACCAGCGGCGGACTCCGTCCCCTACCTGGGACTCCAGCTGCAGCCGGACGGGGAGTTCTCCCTGCAGCGCAAGCACCGGCTACGCCTGGCGGCAGTGCACCACTGGTGCCTTAACACCCTCGCGCCACCGAAAGTGGTGCAGGACGTCATCCTGGCGATCCTCGGGGGGGTGACGCAGTACGTCGCCCCTTTCATCGCCGACGACTCCGACACTGCACGCCACCTGGACCACATCACGGTCCAGGTCGCGAAGGACAGGGCGCGGTACGCCTTCGACGCCTCGCGGGACAGCCTGCAGGATGACCGGACCGTGGGGCTCACACGGGTGCCCACACGGTGCCAGCAGGCAGCGGTGGCCCTCGTGGGTACACTCGTCCACCACCGCGCAACCTCCGTGCGCGCCGAGGTCACCAAGATGTTCTGGGAGATAGCCGGCACGCACGGAATATGTCCCGAAGTGCACTACCCCGTCCCGGAGTTCGCAACTCTGGCGGGAGGCGACTGGGTCCACCGCATACCCCGGGCCCTGGCCGCCCTGGGAGTGGGGATGTACAACCCCATCGCGTGCCCCAGGGCGGCCCATGTCCAACTACAGTCCCCGCCGGGCAAAATCGTCACGCTGCGCACCGCCAAGCTGCGACACCGCGACACGTGCCGCCTGACGGTGCCTCACACAACGCCGTGGCATGGGCACCACGGGCCACGCCACCCCTTGCCCGACAACAACGATCCATGGCCGACGGCGGTGCGGGAGTGCCTCAACCAATGCGCCGATGAACACCTCCCCCTGGGACCTTGTGATAACCAGAGCTGTGTTAAATTCAATGCAACTCGGACCTCGTCCACATTGTAGCCCTTGAATTTCGAAATGTCATAGCCAAAAACCACTTCCCAGTTTGGTGGAGAGCTGCCTTCCATGCGCATCGGCACGTAGTATTTCACCAAATCTTTCAACTCCACTTCAGGTCGCTCCTTGGCTGGGCTAAATCGAAACTATAAATTCAGTTGGATTGAATTTAACACAGCTCTACTTATGACAGGGTCCTAGGGCATTATTGCCGCCGTGAGCAGGAGCCCACCAACCACCCTGGGTGGCGCGACGCCCTGGCCCACCTCTTCCACACCACCGGCACACGGGACCCCCGCCTGAGACTCGTCCACCCCACGAGGGCTAAGCAGGACGCCCACACCGGCCCACGGGTGACCCCGGACGGCCTGCACCTCCACGTCGGGGGCTACCGCCGCCAGGACGGCCTGTCCCCCCCCCACGCGGGGGGCGGCGTACCACCCGCCGGCAGCCCTCATGTACATCCTCCGCGACGTACTCGCGGAAAGCGAGCACCAAGAGCCTAACGCGGACGTGGCGTGGCCAGAGCCCTTACGCCCCCGGCCCCACGCGCCGACGCCGTTGTGGTTGGTGACCACGGACGACCAATGCACCCAAGCGACGGGACAAGCGCAGCTCCGGGCCGAGTGGGTAATAGTGCAAGTGGGGGCAGGCCAGCCCGAACCCCGTGGGCTCCCCCGTGGCACCGCCCTACTGGTGGCTACGGGGGTGCCGCACGACCCACACATGGCGGTGCACGCGCTGGAGGACCATCCGGAGGACACGGGACACCTGGTGGTGCACCAGCGCGGGGGCCCGGCGTGGCTCAAGGAACATGTGACGGCGCTACGGTCCTGGGCAAGCACGGTCGCTGGAGCGGAGATCCGGCTGCACGACCACCCGGCGATCAGCCCAGGCGACACCAGGGCGCTGAGCGTGGACCAACTGACCCCCAGCCACCCCGACGTCCGGTGGCACCCCGCTGACCTCAACGCGGGGTGGCTCAGCCCCACCGGATACTACTGGATCCCGGAGGCCTGGGGACACACCTCCTCTGACGCGTCCGGGGGCGGACCCTGCAAACACGCCACCAGCGTCGCTCTCGCCGCCGACCTCACCCGCACGTGGGCGATGGCCATCTCGGGCACGGTGCCTGACGGGGAGGGGGTGGCCGCCTCCCTCCCCCTACATTACGGTGCACACAGACCATGGGTCCACACGGTGGACGCCGAAGTCATCCTCCACCTCCTGCGGCACGCAGATTGCGAGCGAACCACGGGGGTCCCCGCGAACGCAGCAAAGGTGGTCAACCAGATGCCCCTGAGGTGGCTCCGGGACGGCCTGTGCGCGCGAAGGCAACACGCCGGGCACCCGTTCTGGTACGTCCGTGCCACCTCGCACCACAGTGACGCCCTACTGCACAAGGCGGACTGGGCGGCGTCCCAGGACACCGTCTTGCAGAACACGCCCCCAAACCCTGGCCACGCCCAACTCATTGTCGCCGGCCGTGACGGCCATCTCGATCTACGGCCCCCCATGATGCGGGTGCTCGGCGAGGTCGCGCAACGGGCGCAGACGGACCATGCGCTGACGCAACGGGGACACACACCTTTGGGCGCGGCCCACGCCACGGCCTACGTCCACGCCCGGGACCTCACCGCGGCGGCCACCAACCGCTGGGCGCTGCGGGCCCGAGACGGCCACACGCCGGTGCAGCGCAGGCTCCGCGTCCGGAAGAAGCGGCTCTCCGGCGTCGCCATCGTCCCACAACCGTGCCTTTTCTGCGGCGGCCCGGAGGAGACCCCGGTGCACATGCACGTGGGTTGCACACACTCACGGCTCCTCTGGCCCCACTACCGCCAGGCGGTACACGAGGCGGCCCGCCACCTCCCACCTGGGGACAAGGCCCTGTGGGTGGCCTCCTGGCGCTCCGCAGGCGCCACGTGGACGGAGGTGTTCTGCTCCGGACTGGTGCCCGAGGACGCGGAGGCGCAGCTCCGCGCCATAACCCGATACGACCCGCCGGGAGGGACCTCGGTGGACGATTTCCTCCACCACATGCTCCGGCTGGGGGACTTCGTGTGGGAGCTTCGCAGCCACCGGCTGGAGCAACTCCTCCGCGAGCCCCAGAGCGCGGCGGCCCGGGCGCACCGGTGGCTCACTGCGGCGGAGGGGGACCACCCTCCCCCTCCCCCGTGCCCTGACAAGGACTTCGTAGCCTCCCTCCGTGTTGTGAATGGCACTCTGGAGTGCCCGCCCCAAGAGAGCCCCCACCCGTACCAGGACCTGCCGGGGGGGTTCTCGAGGCACCTACAAGAAGCCCTCTTCCCACCGTGGATCATCGGGCGCGGCTCCATGACCGCATGGGAGGCGCGCATCGTGGGGGAGGAGTGGGCGCGGGATTGGAGCCGGTGGTGCGCCGCCACGCGCGCCTTGGAGACCCCTGCGCAACGATACGCCGCCATCCCGCTCCGGTGGTGGGGGCCGGACACCCGGCCGAGACCCACCATGATCCGCGGGGCGGGGCCTGACCACCCGTGGGACGCGGCGACGGGGGAATGGCTGCAGGCGGCCCCGGGGCCGCAAACGGGATGGACTGGGGACGTGTCCTCGCTCGTCAGGACGCCCGTCCCGCCCCGCATCGTCCTTCACGCCGCCAACGTGCTCCGGGCTACGGAGATACGCACGTGGGGACACGCTGCGGCCACCGTCCGGTGGCACCCCCCAGAGGACGGGGCCACCCAACTCACCGTGGCGCACTTCAAAGCTTGGGGGCCGGTATACGACGACGCCCTGTCCCGGCTGGGCGACACCCAGGGGCCCTTGCTCCTCATGCTCCCCACCGGCATTGCAGCCGCGCTGCGCCAGGAGCTAGACGGCTGAGAAGGGCTGCGAGTGGGGTGGGAGGCAGTCGCGGACGGCACCCTGCTGGCCCTCCTCCACAGAGACACCACGAACGGGTGCCAATGGGATGCGCTGGCGCCCCACCTCACCGGGCGCCACGTGTACATGGCGAGCCCCCCCCAGGGGCACCCCCGCCCGACGTGGGACGACCTCATCGCCGCCTTCCACGACCACTGAATCCTCCCCGGCGACACGTGGCAGGAGGTCCAGCGGAAGACGCTTGGCAAGGACTACCGGCGCCGCGTCCACGCCCGCCTGCTGGAGATCCGGGACCCCCTCCGACAGAGGTGGGACGACCTCTGGCTCCGCCATCTCGACCCTTGGTCGCCGCCCTCCCACCTCCCACACACCTGCCGACTCTGCGGAGAATGCGACACGGTGTCCTCCGCAGCATCGACAGGCGCCAACAGGTGCGCGCGGTGCACCCAGGTAGCCGCGTGCCCCTGGCCCGGACCTCCCGCAGGCCCGCGCAGGCGCACAGAGGAGGAGGCCTTGCGCCGGCGCATCGAGGGGGCACACACCCCCTCGCACGAACAAGCGGGCCCCGCGGGCGCTGCCCTTCTGTGGATCCACGTGCACCTGCGGGACCCCACATCCGTTGCGCACCTGTCGCACGTGTTCGCCCCCTAACCCCCACCCGCCGCCGCCCTTTGCAGAGCCCGCAGCACCATGCCACGCCGACGCGGGGATGGGCCGGGGCACACCAGGGCCCGCCGCAGAGCGCAGGAGGCGGCCGTCCGGGGCCTGGTGGCGGACGCGGTGGCGGAGGCAAAAGAAGCGCACGCTGCCGCACGGTGCGACCTGGAGGGCAGTGCGAGGGCTTTCCTCAACGAGACCGCCCTCCCGGTCGTCCGCGCCCTGAACGGAGCGGGGGCCCCTACGCTGCTCCCGGCAATGCACCGGATCGTGAACGCCATCCGGCCGGGGCTCATCAGCCCGGAAGCGGCCCTCTACGGGCACTGGATGGGGTGGCGCGAGTCCAATCGGTCGGGCCAGCCCCTGTCCATGGGGGACACCCTCCGGCTGACGGGAGCGGGGTCTGCCATGTCCCTCCGCAGTAGCGCCCCAGCCCTGCTGCACGCCCTCAGGACGCGCTACCCCGGGGACGCGGCCCCGTACCTGAACCAGGCGCGGGCCACGTACCCGGGGGGAGTGTCCGAGCTGGATGCGGCGCTCCACCTTCTACACCCGCCGGACGAGGACCTGGAGGTTGGCGAGGTTACGGTGTTCGTGGAAGGCGCGGACGAGGCGTCCGCCCGCCCCCGGCCGACCAACCCGGTGTACGACGGCACCGGGCCTACCCCCCCGTACCCCGTCGTCTACGAGGCGTTCCCCAGGGAGCCCACTTGGTGCCCCGCCCTCCCACCGGCGACGCACGCGCCCCGCGGCTGGGCTAACCCAGACCTGTCCCCCCCCCTCTCCAGGACCAGGGGTGCCCACCACAGGGGGCAGGTCCTCTGGCAGGAGTGCCCTGGCACCCCCCTCCTCCTCCTCGTCGTCGCGACCCGCGGGGACCCGGGGCGGATCCTGGGGGTCACCCCCACCCACCTCTATGGGGCCACACCCGTACCCCGCCCCCCCCTCCCGGCGCCCGCGGCGCGGGACGGAGTACACACCTTCTTGCGCACACAGGAGGTCACCGCCGTTACGGGGGTCCACCTGGTGCGGCTGCCCCCGACACCGCTCGACGACCCCCGGGGGCCCAGGGCCCTGGGCCCCGCCCCAGACTGGGAGCTGTGGCGCGACGCGTGGGCCGCGTGGCTCCCCCGCCTTCCCTCCCAATGCCGGTGGATGGCCGCGGGCCCCCGGCCGTGCGGGGCTGACGCCACAGCCGGCCCCCCACCCCCTCCCCCCCTGCCCCCCGCAGAGCACCACACGGCACTGCCCACGGCACGGCACTGATGCACCAGGAGGTAGTGGGAAGGGCGCGCCTGCCACCACGCATGCCTACCAGAGTAACAGTGATGGCAGACTCCGATGGGTCCCTCCAGCGGGACGACCGCCACCACCGCCGGTCCCGCTCCCGCTCCCCCGTCTCCTCCCCGGAGTGGACGGGGGAGACCCTCGCGGAGCGCGAGGAGCGGAGGCTGGCGGAGGCGGCGGTGCTGGTGGGGCCGCCGCCGCCGGCCCGGGAACCTGGGCCAGCCGAGACGGCCGCCCCCGCCGCCCAAGCGGCCAGCCCCGCCGCCCCGCCCCGCCCAGACGCGCAGGAAGCGGAGACCGCGGCGAGCCGCGCCGCGGCCCCGGCCGCGGCCCCCGGCACGCCGCCGACAAGGGGGGCAGCCCCGGCGCAGGAGCCGGACGCATCGCCGAGGGCTGCCGCAGCCGCAGAGGAGAGCAAGAAGGGCGCGCGAGGGGTTGCGACGGACCCCGCACGGGCCGCGGGCGCCTCGCCGGCGGCCGCCGCGGCAGCAGAGGAGAACGAGGAGGGCGTGCGAGGGGTTGCGACCGCGGCCACGGGCGCCTCGTCGGCGGCCGCAACGGCAGCGAAGGAGAGCAAGGAGAGCGCGCGGGGGGCTGCGGCCGCGACCCCGGCGGGCCGCGACGCCGCCTCGGCCGGCCACGCCGCGGCCCCCAGCACGCCGCGCAAGCGGGGGAAGAACCCCGCACGGGCCGCGGACGCCTCGCCGGCGGCCGCCGCAGCAGCAGCAGTGGGCAGGGAGAGCGCGAAGTACCGCGCCCACGCCAACCCCACCCACACCCACACCAGCCCCCCCAAGCCGTTCCCCCCCAAGCCCTTCCCCCCGGGGCGGGAGCGGCACGTCCGCCCCCCGACGCGCGAGCGCTCGCCGCAGGGCGTCACGCTGCCGCAGCTGCAAAGGCAGCGGGACGCCCGGCGAGTGGTCCAGGAAGGGCGCAGCGGCGGGGGGGAGGGGAGCAGCGGACGGCGCGACAGGCAGGGGGCAGGGGAGGGGTCAGGGCACGGGAAGGGCGCGCAGGGGCGCGGGCAGGGAGGCCAGGTGCAGGGGGCGGGGCGAGGGGAGGTGGGAGAGCGAGCGGGCCAGGGCGTGGTGGACGGGAGGCGGGACCCGCGACACGGGCAGGGGGCCGGGGAGGGGCCAGGGCACGGGAAGGGCGCTCAGGGGCGCGGGAAGGGAACCCAGGTGCAGGGGGCAGGACGAGGGGGGGTGGGAGAGCGAGCGGGCCAGGGCGTGGGGGACGGGTGGCGGGACCCGCGACACGGGCAGGGGGCTGGAAAGGGGCCCAAGGGCAAGGGCAAGGGCGCCGCGGGCCCCAAGGGACAGGCGGGACGGGGCATGGGAGCCCAGGGAGGAGGGCGGAGCGAAGGGAGGGGGGCAGAGGACGGAGCGCCCCCGCAGCCGGACGTGCAGCCGGTGAGGTGCATCCCCCCCGGCATCCAACAGATGCCGGCACACCACACCCACCACCACCACCACCACCACCACCACCACCTCTACAACATCGACCCTGACGCCGGCGAGCTCGTCCCCCCCCAACCCCCACGACACCAGCACCAGCAAGCCCCCCCCGCGCCGAGGGCGGAGCCGGCGCGGATGGCCTCGGCGGAGGGGGGACGGGGCGCGGCATCGGCGCCGCAGGCGCAGGGGCAGCGAGGGGGGCCGGCACGGGGGGCGGAGGAGGGCCGGCCATGGGACCGGGACTGGGGCGCGGTCCCGGACCCGCTGGGGGAGGAGACCCTCCCCCTGGTGGGGGAAGTGTACGGGTGGTTGTGCTGGGCCAACCAGGGGACCTCCAGGAGGTCGAGGAACCGGCCCTTCGATGCCGTGCTCCTCCGGAGGGACGGAGGAAACCGAGAGGTACCCCCGGGGGGGTGGGCGGCCCCAGAGGACCACGAGAGGGTCCTCAGGTCAGTGATCCGGGCGGCGTGGCCCGACAGGGAGCCGACGTGGCCGGCCTTCCTGGAAGGGGGAGCGGTGCGCCGCATCACGGATGCGGACGCCAACAACTGGCTCCCCCGGGCTTTGCGTAGCGCCCTCGCCCACTGGTGCTACCGCCGGCACAACCCGTCGACGCCGCAGCCCCAGCCCCCACACAAGCGGCGGCGCAGGTGAAGGCCCAGACGGCGGGTACGGGAGAGTTGGGGGGGGGGGGATGGGCCCCCCGACCCACGCCCCCCCCAACGGTATGGCGCGACGTACGAGGGCGCGCCACCTCCCGCGGGAGGGAGTGCGGAGACAACGAGCGCGGGGAGGAACCTGCTGCCCCGCAACCCGCTAACCACTGACCGCTAACCCTCACGGCCACCCCCGGCCGGCCAGCGCCGCGCGACAACGGCCGGGGGATGAGGGGCCCCGGCGAGGGCCTGCGCGAGAATCCGGCTCTCCATAGAGGGGGGCGGGAGAAGGGCGCGACCCCCTGGCCGATGGCTGGCCCCCGGGGTCAGGACTGCCATGCCGCCCCCGCCCCTCCCCCCCGGCCGACGAGAGGCATCGCCAGGGGACCAAAGGGCCCCCCCCAGCCCACCCCCCCCCCCATACAGACCCAAGGGCGGGCGGGGGGGCGGCCCCCCCACCCCCCCCCCCCCCCGCACCCAACACAGCAGGGGAGCCACAGGCGCGGCCCTCCGCCCCCCCAGGGCCGGGGGGGCGCCCCCCCCCTCAGGAGGAACGACGACGCGATAAGGGCAACGGCGGCTGGACCTGCTCCCGCGAACCCACACCGGCGTGCCGGAGCAACGCGCACAACGGAACAGGGAGGAGGCCGCGCCCCACATGACCCTCCCGTCACCACAGCCCACTCCGAGGTGACAGAGGGGGGGTTTCAGGTCAGATGGGGCCCCCAGGGGGGCGGTCCACGGGCCGCCCCTCACCCCCCCCCACCCCGGGGCGGCAGTTCAGCCCCGACCGCACGCGCGCGCCGGAAGGGAGCGCGCCGGCGACACGGAGAGAGCCAGAAAGGAGTACCGCAGGCCGCCGCCCGGAACGAGAGCAGGAAGGCCGCGGCGCGACACCCCCCCCCCCCCGCCCCCCCACCAGCCCGCCAGCCGCGGGGGCCCCGGCCCCCACCCCCCGAGACAGGGGGGATGGACCCCCCCCCGCCCGAGAGGGGAGCCGCAGTGTGACCCGCCCCCCCGCCCCAGCCGCTGGCTCAGATGGGGGCCGCGAAGAACAAGTGGGCCCACGCCTGCGCACCGGGACGCCGCGCAGATCATGCCCAGAGAAGCCTGGTGGGCGCGAACCGGAATGGTATGGGGGGCCACGCCCCCCATGGGCAGCACGACGCCAGTGACGCCCGCTTTGTTGCCTACCCAGGGAAAGCGGCGCGCCACCTCCCGCGGGAGGGAGTGCGGAGACAACAAGCGCGGGGGGAAACCTGCTGCCCCACAGCCCGCTAACCACTGACCGCTAACCCTCACGGCCACCCCCGGCCGGCCAGCGCCGCGCGACAACGGCCGGGGGATGAGGGGCCCCAGAGAGGGCCTGCGTGAGAATCCGGCTCTCGGTAGAGGGGGGCGGGGGAAGGGCGCGACCCCCCTGGCCGATGGCTGGCCCCCGGGGCCAGGACTGCCAAGCCGCCCCCCCCCCCCCCCTTTGGCCGACAAGAGGCATCGCCAGGGGACCAAAGGCCCCCCCCCCACTCCCCCCCCCCCCCCTCCCACACAGGCCCGAGAGCGGGTCGGGGGGCGGCCCCCCCACCCCCCCCCCCCGCACCCACCCCAGCTGGGGAGCCACAGGCGCGGCCCTCCGCCCCCCCCAGGGCCGGGGGGGCGCCCCCACCCTCAGGAGGAACGGCGACACGGTAAGGGCAACGGCGGCTGGACCTGCTCCCGCGAACCCACACCGGCGTGCCGGAGCAACGCGCACAACGGAACACGAAGGAGGCCGCGCCCCACATGACCCTCCCGTAACCACAGCCCACCCCGAGGTGACAGAGGGGGGGTTTGCAGGTCAGCTGGGGCCCCCAGGGGAGCGGCCCACGGGCCGCCCCTCACCCCCCCCCCACCCCGGGGCGGCACTTCAGACCCGACCGCACGCGCGCGCCGGAAGGGAGCGCGCCAGCGACACGGAGAGAGCCAGAAAGGAGTACCGCAGGCCGCCGCCCGGAACGAGAGCAGGGAGGCCGCGGCGCGACACCCCCCCCGAGGCAGGGGGGATGGACCCCCCCCCGCCCGAGAGGGGAGCCGCAGTGTGACCCGCCCCCCCGCTCCAGCCGCCGGCTCACATGGGGGCCGCGAAGAACAAGCGGGCCCACGCCTGCGCACCCGGACGCCGCACAGATCGTACCCAGAGAAGCCGGGTGAGCACGAACCGGAGTGGTATGGGTGGCCACGCCCCCCATGGACAGCACAACGCCAGTGACGCCCGCTTTGTTGCCTGCCCAGGGAAGGCAGAGGGACGAAAAGAGGCAGAGCGACCCCCCGCCCTACAGTCAGTCGGCGATCCGGCGGTGCTACTGTCCGCCTCTTACCCCTGTGCACGTCAGTCGGCGATCCGACGGTGCCGCACCCCACCGAGCCCCCTCCCCCCCTGTCCCGGCCCCGTGCACGTAGACTGGGGCCTCCCGGCACGCGCAACACGCTTCACAACGCACAGCCCCACCCTCGGGACTGGATTCATAGCCGACGGCACCCCTAAGTCGCGTAAGAGACTCCCGCGGCCCAGTAGTGAGAGCGTCGGTCTTCAATCGTCCAGTGCGGGGGTTCGGTCCCAGGCGTTGGTGCTCCTGGGATCCCTGCACGTAGAGCTCTCTAGTTGACGACGTGGGAACCACCCCCCCCTCCAGCAACTCGCGCGACCACCGATACCGGTGGATCGGGTGGAGGTCTCGTTCGTTTTACCCCCCACCCTAGAAAAACAAAACACATGGGAGCCACCCACCCCTGCAGCAGTGCGCACCGTCACCAGTACTCGAACAGGTCGACGGGAGGCCTCGTCCGGTATTCGAAGGGATCGGTGGGAGACCACCGATCACGGGGTTCGAACCAGCTCCTTCGCGGCGCGCGCCGGGTGCGCTACCTCCAGGGCGGCTGCCTTCTGAGATACACTGGCACCCGGGTCACAGAACAAACGCGCCCGCAACCCCCTCCCCCTGTGCTAAGTGTAAGCCCGCGGTAGGGGTGCTCTGCTGGGCCATGAACCGGAACATTGGTGCACCACTCCGGCCACGGTCACCCCAACCCCCCCTCGCATCCCGCAGGGCGAAGCTCCGTGCGCATCGGGCTCGTCATGGGAATCCGGCGGACCGGCGCCTGGACACCAAGTCGACACCTCTCTCCCCCCCCACAGGAACAGAGCGGGGCCCCCACAACCGCACGCCCGCGCCCACAACGCGGACCCCGACAGACCACCCAGAGGACGGGCAGTCGGGGGAGGAGGAGCGCAAGACCCCAAACGCCCCAAGCAACGGTCGAAGGCACCCCCCCGGGGATGCCCTGCCGCCGCCCCCACAACCCCAAGCCAAGTAGGGGGGAACCGGGACCAGACCGCCCCCCCCCCAAGCACGCCAGACGGAGCACGGGACCGGGGCAGGACACGCGGAGGGGCACGGACCACATGGAACGGCCCTACCAGCGCCCAGTGCCGGGACCACGCGAGATGCGCGCGCCACACCACCCAGCGGGGAGCGGACACCGCGAGAGCGCGAGCGCACACACACGAAAAGGACACGCGGGGACTACCGGAAGGCCAACCGGACCGAGCGCGCGGAACGCACAGACCGCATGGAATGGCGTACCAGCGGAACACGCGGGGCGGGAAGGGGGAAGAAGGGGAGACACAACACCAGGTACCGGCCCGAACCCCCCCGAACCGGCCGCGAGCGCCGCGCACACACAGACGGGACACTGCACCCGCCAAGGCAGTAGTGGCGCACAGCGCCACGCCCCAACCCCTAGGCTAGGCAGCCTCCGCGCCAGCCCAAGGGGGTCCCACTGGCGACAAGCCAGTAGCACGGGCCCGGCGGCGCCGGCGCCCCGGGCGACCACGCATTAGGGGGGCGACGCAGTGGGTAAGCGCCCGCAGCCACGGCTGCGAATTGATGCACTGACCGGGGAGTGGCGAAACGGGGACGCCGGGGAAGGACGGGGCTCCGAGCTCTGTGAACCCGGGGGACTCCGCCACCAGGCAGGAGGTGCGTCTTGGAGGGCCCCCCACTAGGACCCGGTGGGGAGGATATCACCTGGCCCGACCAGGTGGCCCCCGGGGCCGAAAGGCGTCTAGTACCCGCAAAATCAAACCTCACACCTCACGTCTTATCACGTTTCCACTGCTCCTGGTTGAGCAGGAAAAGTTCCAAACGCTTCTCCAGGCGTTCGTAGATATCCCCAAACTCCTTCACGTACTCGACTTGTTGGAGTCCATCTACAGGTCAGATCATGGTCATGTTCAGGTCAAGGTGTACATCCATACGGCTGAACGCCTCCTTGGCTAGCTCCCCAGACCTTGCACCAATCACGTCGTCAAAGTTGGTGCAGCTGATGTAGTGCGCACACTTGTTCTTGACACCCTGGATATGGTGTAGTGAGAGCCGTAGCTGGCTCAGGTAGATCCACCAGGATCTGAGCTTAGCCTTTTCAGGTGGTGGTCGCTTTTGGAAGGTGCAGATCGGTTCTTGGTCACATAGCCAACCCACAGGGTTGCTCCCCAACATTCAGGACTGAGATGATAGCAACAGCATACCCACGAGCAGTTCCTGCTCATAGGTGAAGTAGTTACGCCTGGCCTGGCTCAGGTTCCAGTTCCAATGGCCCAGGGGAACCAGGACCCATTAGTCCTCAGGGTAGCTATGCTTCAGGGCTCCGTCTTGGTTCAGTCTATCAGTGCCCTGTGGGGATATGGCCGAGTTGAAACCCTTCTTCCCTACTGCTTGCCTCTGAAACAATTTTCCGCCTCCGCCCACATTAGTAGCGTCAGTCACCAGAATAAGTTCCCCTTGTGCCTTCGGCACGCCCAAGCATTTAGCGTTGGCCACCTTGTTCTTGAGCTCTTGAAACGCTTGTTGCTCTCAAGAGCGCCAGCGCCAGTTAGTGGTCTTCTTGATGAGGTCCGTCAGGAAGGCGTTCCTGTTGGTGAAATTCTTTATGTGGTGGCGGTAGAAGTTGCAACCCCCAATGAAGCTGCGTACATCACGGAGTGCTATCTTGGGGTCTTCATGTTGTACCTTAGCATCCATCAGAGTTTTGGCCTTAGAGGCAGCAGGTGCCCATCATCTATAGAGAATGTCAAACCCCAGGTACTGCATAGTCTCCTGCATGAACTCACACTTCTCCAGCTTGAGTCATCTGTGGTTCCCCTTGCAGACAGCAAAGAACCCGCCCAAGAGGATTACCTGGTCCTCCTGGGTGTTCGTTCCCAGGCATACATCATCGATGTGTGCTTCAATCTGGGCGCCTCGGGATATGAGTTCTTGCACCACGGGTCTACGTTGTAGGATGGACAGGATCTTGTTCATCAGCTCTTGGAAAAGAGCGGGTGCGTTGGCCACGCCAAAGGGCACGACCTTCCACTTGAACACCTTTCCTGGAGGGGTGATGAATGCCAGTAGCTCTTGGGCACTGGGCGTCAAGTCCACCTGCCACAACCAACCTCGCTTGTCCATCTTAGTCTTGTGGCAGCAGGAGCCTATCTGTTCCAGCGTGGACTCCATGTTGGGAGTCGACCCCGAGTGGTTCCATGTTTTCTTGTTCAGCTCTCCTTAATCCACCACCAGCCGTTTGGCTGTAGACCGAGCTTTAGCCACCAGGAAACAGGGGCTGCAGTGCTGGGGGTAGTCCCCATCGTTGTACTCCTGGACCAGGCCAGCGTCGATACACACTTGTATCGGTTGTTAGATCTCGTTTGCCTGCTCTTGAGTAGCCGGGTAGGGCCTCCGACGTATCTTGTGACCCAGGAACTCCGGTTTCAACTTGAGGTCCATCTGGACCAGCATGTCACAGGAGGCTGGAGGGGGTAGTTCACCGAACACCTCCAGGTATGTCCTGATGAGCTTCTTTATTCTTGGGTCCAAGGGTTTGATCTTGTCCTCCACGTCCTTGTCAGAGTGTAGGCTGCTTGCCCCTTGGTGGATAGAAGCAGGGGGGGGGGCCTCAACCGGCTCAGCGTCCTTAGCGGGGTCCTTCAGCCCTTCATAGGGATACAGTAGGACCCGCTCCACCATCTCTGTTGGTCGGTTACAGCATAGGCACGCTCGAGGGGGTTCGCATACGCATTCCTCTAAGAGTTCATCTTCTTCGGGAGTCCTCACATGGGTACCCCACACGCTGTTCATGAGCTTCAAGTCCACCTCTCGTTGTGAGGAAGTTATCTTTCGTTCCAGATCCTCCTTCAGTTGCGAAATATCCCCCATAGTCCTTTGCTTTAACGGCCAAGAGCGGCCGGTAGGTCTAGCGTAACATAGCCTTTTTGCTATAACCCTCCTCTTGGAGTCCACATACTCTCTCAGCCTGGATCGGGGATCCAACCCCTCATCCAATGGCTCCTCTCCCCTCATGGAGAATACGGTTTTCTGTGGAATAGTATACTTGGGGTTCTCCACTTTCTCCACGCAAGTGTTTACGAAGAGAGTGTCATGGTCTGTTTCGTCATCAGAGTGAGCTGAGGTGGGTAGCTCGGATAGCCCACAGTCTGAGACTACATCAGGATTAGGTACATGGCAGGGGACGTTGGGGGCAACAGCGTAGGACACAACGTACTCGTCTCCGCTAGGAGTAGTCTTCAGTGCGTCTCAAGGCCGCAGTCGGTCTTTCAGGACTTTTAGGGTGACGCCGCTGCTCTCACATTGAATCTCCTGTACAAGAGCAGTTTCCGCATCTTCCCACAATACTGGGGCCAGGCTCCCATCCACAACGCTTAGCATACTCCGCCATCCTGGTTTCCCTATAGGCGTCTTCCTGCAAGTGGCCCGTAGATGGCTTCGTCGGACAAATGGATGGAGGTAAGCGTCAGCTTCTCCAAAAGAGTACGCCAGTAGTTATTTCCCCCATGGGCTCCCCAATCGGGGGAACACATGACCATATGGGAACGTTCTAGCGCCACCTTGGTCAGAACCTTCTCCAGTTCATTGAACCTGGCGTTCCGGTTGCGATCCCCAGAGAGGGCCAGTAAAATTTGTAACAGCAATTGCGCCCTTTTGCTGCAGTAGAGTTCCAGGATGTGCTCCTGGTCACTGGCGAACAACTCCAAGTTGAAGACTTCCCTTGAGTATCCCAACGTCTTGAGACCTTGGTCTAGGACACCCCCGAGGAGCTGATCGTCCTCCGTTTAGGAGGCAACCATCATTGCACAGGGCTCCTTCTTGCACACCCTCAGGTAGCTTCCGTCGGCTCAGAGTGCTCCACTGGTACAGATTCCTGTCCCTCACCATGGTCCCCATAGAGGACATAGGGCGCTGGCAGCGTGAGGGATAGAATCTGGGGATGGTCGGCAAAGAAGTTGGTCCTTAGAACGAAGTCAATGGCCTCGGTATCCATCACGTTGAACCGATGCATCATGCTCCTTGTTTCCATAGGCACGTCGACCTCGCAGTGCTCACAGCTGTGCAGCAGGGGCCATCCCCCATGCATATGGCTGCGGTAGGCATGATGTTCTTCAGGTCCGCACGAGGTAAAGTTTTCTTGGCCACGATGGATATAGTTGCCCCAGTATCCAGTACCCTCGGGTATTCTCGTCCCCCACGACAAATACGTACACAGAACACCAAATCTGTAGACCCCCCAGAGCATCCCTGTCAGAACTCCGCACGTAGTGTAATGTCAAACCCCTGCTTGCAAAGCTTTCGCGCCATCCGCATTAGGCGGGAGCGTTCGCGGGGACCCGACTCCTCGCCATCTTCCTGGCCACGCTTGGCAACTTCTTCTTGTTGAGCCTGTGTTTGAGAACGGGTCGTAGGCCCGGTATTTGGTTGCCCATCAGAAGGCTCAGGGTCGGTCCCCCCTGATGTAGGGCTAGAGTTTCCCCTGGATGTGTCCTGGTTCCTCTTGGTCTTCTTGTTGGGGCCTCCACGTCCTTCTTTGCCCTATTCTTGGCCCTTGCTACCGCCCCTGGACTTCCCCTTGCCCTTGTAACTGTTGCCTCTCCCGTTTTGACCCCCATTCGGAGTCTCACTATTCAGCTTGTCAAACACGAGCCCCCACGGCGCCCCCACAACCCACACAGCAGATCCGCCGGTCTGACCATCGCCGCCGCCACCCCACGCCGGACCAGGGGGTGTGACTGACCCACAGCACAGCACAGCACAGCACAACACACTGCAGCACAACGCAGCGCAGCACAGCACACCGCAGCACAGCACAACACAGCGCAGCACAACACACCACCACACAACACAGCACAGCACAGCACCGCACGGCACGCCGCAGCAGGGCACAGCACAACACAGCACGGCACGCCACGGCGCGCGCGGCACAGCACGGCACGACGCGGCGCGGCACAGCACAGCACAGCACGTCACGGCGCAGCACGGCACAGCACGGTGCAACACAGCACAGCACAGCAAGGCATGACACGGCACGACACGACATGGCACGGCACGGCAGATCAGGGCACAGCACTGCACAACACAGCACGACACAGCACAGCGTGGAACAGCACAGCGCAGCACAGCACAGCAAAGCACAACACAGCACAGCACAGCACACCTAAGCAAACCACGGCGCAGCAAGGCAAGGAAAGCTAACCGTCGACCTAACCCTATCAAGCCAGCTCCCGCCCCCAAAAGGAAACAAACACGCCCACTGGCACGGGACACTGCCACACGCCAGCCCACTGCACACTGAAAAGCAGCCTAACCCTCAGGAACCACAAGGGCCACAAGACGGCGACCACCACACACCAAGCGGAGCAACCCCCCCCCCAGCGGGGACGCCGGTCACAGGACCGGAGGAACCGGACACAGCCACCAAACCCCCGCCCGCAACAGCCCGCCCGCCAAACCCGCCACGGGGGACACGAAAGTTCAACCCGCAGACACCACGCCGGCACCACAAGGGCGGGGGAACACCAGGCAACCCCACCCCAGAGAAACGCCCCGGCAAACCCCCACCCCTCCCAGACCCCACATGTGCCACGAAACCGGCTGGTGCAACCGCCCAGCCGGCAGAGCCAGAGCCTAATCCAACAGGACGCGCCGTCAGCCCATGCGTGTACATAGGCGACACGGCACACGGAGCCGGAGCACGGCCCAAAGCCACCCACAACACAGCGGCACGCTGCAACACAATCACTGAGATAGTTGGACACGCCGCTCACCGACCAGTGCATGCAGCGGCCCAGGGAGGGCAGAGGGAGGAAGAGGCAGACCCCCCCCCAAATCAAAACAACAGGCACGGGGGGAAACCCCACCCACGCACGAACAGGAAACTGCCGGACCAAGCCTAAGGGCCCTCTCCGCCAAACTAGGACAAACCCGTCCACCAGGGGGGGCTGAGGAAGACAGGACAGACAGCCACAACACCACGAAGCCACGCAACCACCCCACCTAAGCGGGCAATCCTGGAGCCAGGCGAGACCAGGAGCGACGCCCACGGAACCCACCGCTATGACACCGAGAGAACACCCCGATGACAGACCCCAGACAGAGAAGGCGAACCACAGCGGCCACGCAGCCATCGACGGGCTAGAGGAAAGACCACCCCGGCCAGCCGGACACAGACCCCCCCCGGGGAAACAGCAGACCAGCAACCACGGGGACGCGGACACAACAAGGACCGCCGGCAGGGAAATAGAGCCACAAAAAAAAGGGGGGGGGGGGGGTCGAGACTAAGGGGACCGCAGCCGGAATAGGCAACAGTGGCCACCAGTTGGCCACAACACGAAAGAACCGAAAGCCACACCCACAGGAAGGCAAGCCCCAGCCAAGAAAGGCAGGACAGGAGCGACACCCCTACCCTCATACCCACCACCGACCCCGCAACCCGCACCCAAATGCACGCGCCGCAAACCCCAACCTAAACAGGTGAGATACAGGGGCAACCCGCACCCACACGCACAAACCACGAGCCACAGCCCGGAACGCAAGAGGGCAGACAAACACCCAGACCCGAGCATGCGCCAAATCCAAACCCCAAACCGAGGCGGACGAGCCGCAAACCCAAGCATGCGCGCCACACAACAGTAGGAAACCCAGTGTCCAAAGCCCGGACACTGAGGCAGCCCGTGCCATGCAGATGACCCGGCCGAACGACATCCGGAGCCCGGGGGTAAGCGTGCATCCTAAGGCTAACGCTGCTTTGAGACTCGAGGCGGAGCGTGCGACACCCCAGCACCTCGGAACCCAAATACCAAGAACGCGCCGCTGGCATGCCTTGGGAACAGGATACGCCAGGAAGTCCGGTGAAGCCCTAGGGTTCCGCCCGCAGGAGGGGACGTGCCCAAGCACAGGGGCACACCCTCCCAGGGTGACAAGTACGTCACGCCTGCGGTGATCAGCTCTCCCGGAGCTGCCCAGGGCCGCTTCGTTGGGAGCCACCAGTCAGGTGTAGCAGGATGTAAGCCGCCTCCCCTTTTCAAGCGCGGAGCCTCTTCCTGTTCGTCAAAGCGGCAACGCTAGCGGGAACCATCTGCTGTTGTCCAGGCTGCCGTCAACTCTGCGTTTCTTGCACCCGAGTCGTTGGAGGAACCAGGGCACAAAGTATGTGTTCGTGTGTAACACGGTCGCAGTGCGCGAGGCCTCGCGCACTCCATGACACTGTTTTCCCTCGTAGGACTCGACATTCAAGCACTGGAGGGACATCTTCTCCTTGGCGTACTAGTGCGGTTACTGGTATGAAGAACCTCGAGGGTAAGAGCAAGAAAGAGGACGTCACAAGGAACGCCTTCAAGAAGCTGGAGGGGCTGCATCTACCAAGTTTATTGCAGAACGTCTGTGCGCATATGAACCTGAAAGACTCGACCTTACGCACCACCCAGAACTACATTGACACGCTGATTACGGAACAATGGGTTACTTTCCATCTTGACCATCCGGACAATAAGGATTTCGTCAACCAAACTGCAGGTATGCGTCAGTTTCGCAGCTGCAGTGCTCGAGGGCCCGCGCACTCAACCAGCTTTTTCACATCTGCACAGCTGCCGATGCGAAGATCCGAGCAGAAGTCGCAGCTCTGGGCACGACGCAACTGAAGATTGGCCTGGGAAATTGGGGTTATTGGGAAGACGCAAAGAGTTCCAGGTGCCGGTCACCGTGGCCAAGGTGGCAAACGTTGACCGGTGCACCTGTGTGGCGGACTGGGGACAAGGGGGCACCTCCATCACCGCAGACGCTGGCCGTGCGGAAACAACGGCAAAGGAAGACTGAGGCATCATCATCGGCACCGCCACAGACACAGATGAGTACTGGCGAAGTCATCAATGTCTCCAAGCAAGGCGACCAAGGGAACAAATGCTATTTGACAGCATGATGTATTGATAATATCGAAGAGACACCACCAGCCCGTTTCCGGGACTTGCAGTACCCCTTGCTGGTCGTCAACGCTGACCTTTTCGTGGAATATGAATCTGCAGGATTTGTTCCGAAGTGGCTGTTCGATGTGATGATGCTTGGGATGGACGTCATTTTCTATGACGATGCTGATGTTGTGCACCGTATTGGCCGCGACATGCAGAGGCTGTGGCGTATGGAAAAGGACAAGGATCCAACTACAGCGCCTTTCTCCCATGCCCGGTTGCCGGTATACTCTTGGTTGTCAGGTTCCATGACCAACAACATGTATCAGTCTGACGAGCACTTTATGTGGATCCGAACAGCGAGTCGCTGGGAGAAGCAGGTATATCTGCTTCTTTCACCAGTTTTCATGCCGCTGTGTGCGCGAGGCCTCGCCCACTGCTGTCTCCGTTATTCGTCTTTATTCATCGCATTTGCAGTTGCGGAACTACGTGACGTATTCCGCTGGACATTTCGAACAGATGCAGAACAAGAACCTCGGTGGTTTCATGCCTCTGATTGACGTGCTGTGGTACCTTGACAAATATCTTTTGGACTGTGGGCATGCTGATGCAGTGGTTGTTGTGGATGACGCGCCTGCCATGGCTGCAAAGATTGCGATGTCGGACGAGTTGGGGAGGACTAAAGTGGCGTTTCTGGCTGTGTCAGTGATCAAGCAAAGGGACCTTGCGAATGCCGTTGGAGGTGCTCTGCAGCATGCCATCATCATGCGATACATGTTGGAAGCCGATTAGACGGAGCAGGGAGCAACAGCTGCAACTTGGGACACTCAAGAAGAGTGGCTTCTGCGTGGGATTCCACTGTGGGTTCTGGACAGCAGCCGAGGGTTCGAAGGGCACCAGAAGGTGCATGCCGCAGAAGCTGTCCAAGAGCAGATCGTGACTAAGGCCCCCGCTGACGACACTGAGCCTTTTGCGCCTGCACCTACCTTGCCAAGCCAAGCCAAGGAGAAGACGACCGCCAAAGTTTTACCAACTCAGTGTACTGCAGCCGGAAAAGGAACCCCCTCGAGTAGCAATAAGTCGGCGAAAAGAAAGGAGAAGGACTCGAACAAGCCCGGAGAATCAGACGACGACGATGCCGACGAGGAGACAGAAGAAGAGGATCCGGCGCAAGTACTGGAGACCCAGCTGAAGCGCAAGCGGGCAACCGCCGCTCACGTCGATGTGAGTCCCGATGATTCGGGTAAGGACCAGCCAAAGAAGAAAGCAAAGACTGCTGCGCCTGCTAGTGCAGAGTTCAAGCCGCCCTCGCATTCTGGTGCTCAGCCATCCCGTGGTACTGTTGCTTCCCCAAGTGGGACAAGTACGGTGGCAAGAAGCCTGGGTTCCAGGTTGGCTATGGTTGCAGGACTAAAGAAGAAGTAAGTCACCATTCACCCAAGCGTTTTTGTCTCTTTTTGCAGTCATGCGTGCGCGAGGCCTCGCGCAGTCGCCTTCGACGCGAATACAATTATATGCCCTTAAGGGCTTGTACATTCTTGCCGAGCTTTTATTTCAGTGTATGTTGTATGTTGTGTATTTCGTGTCCTGTTTTGTTGTCTTCCGTACACAATTGTTTCCGCGACCTTGAGTGCGCGAGGCCTCGCGCACTGAGGGACATAAAAAAGCAATTTATTTTGCAGGACAAACCTACGTACAACTGGAGATCCACAGAATGTCATTTTAGAAAATGAGCTCCTGAAAAGGCACACGCTAGTGGGATTTTGCAATACAAAAACCACAACATTGGTAAAACACACCCTTCAAATCAGACAAAACAATAGTTTATTTTGGTAAACAAAATACGGAAAAAAAGCAGCAAATTGCGTAAAATGCTTTTTTTTTGTGGTGTCTGGTTCATGTGTGCTGCAAACGTCCAAAAACAATAGTTTTTCCGGCTGTCGTTTTTTAGGTCCGCCTCTTCCAAAAGGGTGTGCAGTTTGCGTGGGCTAAGACCATGGAGCGCCTCTCCACTACCAAGTGCACCTACCTATGTACCTACCTCCTTGACAGTGGTTGCAATGGTTTTCCGAGAAAAGTGTGTGGATATTCTTGAACTCTTTCCGTCTGGCTTTGTACATCTGCAACTGCCTTTTGCCAGGTAAAGCCCCTTCCACCTTTCAACCCTTGACCTCCCGTGGTAACAAACCAAAAGCATCGTACTCAACTTCTTTTTGGTAAACATCTTCTTGGAACGTGCACTGAATTCCCCTACCATATCGCTGTGGGTTATACCATTGAGTGGAAACCGCGTACATACATTTGTTCTATCACGATAACGCAATGTTTCCCGTTTGTGCAAACCAATATCCAGATTGACAAAAAAAGGCCCACTGTGGCTATCTTGGGCCGTGATGGTTTTTTTACCCTTTCTTGCATCGAAAGTTTAGATTTATGTTCTTGGGTGCCCCTTGGTGGTGTGTGAAATAGGCTGCCCCGGGTGCTTTGGTGTCTTTCTCAGATATTAACAGAAAATTAAATATTAATGAAAAATGTGCATGTGCTTGTAGATACATGTGGTGATTTGATTCATGCAATCACTGTTTCGTGAAAAATACAGGGTTACACATGCTCTATAGAGTTGTGTTGTGCTGCGGTGATCCAACACTGCTTCATCCAATGAGAAAAGTGATGTGTTTTAAATGTGTTGGTGGCACGCAGGTCAAAGAGCCCTCCACAAGTGCACTCGTCATATGCATATGCAGCAATGTTCGGCAGTTTTCACAGCTGTACTCATTGCACAGCTCTCCAATGTAGCTCTATGGTCTTGAGATGGCCGTGTTTTGTCAGCCACAACCTCTGGCTTGCACGTTACATACGCAGCATACCTTTATCTTGCCATCAGATCCCTGCAAATAGGTCAATCTGTTGGCGAGGCTGTGATTTCTTCCTGGCATACTGACCAATCGCCATGCCCTGTCTATTTACCGCTGACGATTCGCAGCTCTGCCAGGCGCTGAGCCACCCATCATGGATCCAAAATGCTTCAAGTCAAAAAGACAAACCCATATCCAGTGGTGCCTGGGAGCACCATTAAGCAGCGGCACCGGCCAATATCAATCACATCAATGCATCACAAGTAAATACAATTTACTAGCGTAATGGGTACTCAGGGAAACTTGATATTGAGACACCGCAAGTGGAAAAAAATTGCACTGTCTAGTAAGTGGGTCAAGAAATCGGAGCTTTCCAAACATTGGTTGGCCATAATACCAGAGACGATGCATGCAGACTGTGAGGCCATCACGTAGACTACCGGTATTCCCAAACAACAGTTGGGTCATGGCATTGCGTAAAATTTCCTCCTCAGATGTAGAATAAGGCTGCACTGTCCAGTAAATGGGTTAAGAAATTAGACCCCTCTGCAGAATTTCCAACCCAGTGGTTGACTACAATACCACACACAATGCAAGCATACTGCGAAGCCATCATGTGGAGCGCTCATCGATCCCCTGATACCTGACGGAGCGCACTATGTTGTTGCACTACAAGCTTTGTGCAGTTCCATGTAGAAGCGGGACACAACCCATAAGGAGATACTGGTCATCAAACAGATCAAATGTGGGCCCAATTCACACGACCACAGACCAATGAGGTAGATGGACCCAAAACTGCGGGTCATTGTTGAGCGGTTGGCACAAAAAAAAGTTTGCCACAACACCACAATTAGGATGAATGTACCGGTCAGCCCCAAAGCGAAGTCTACATGCCTACATCCGAAATTGGTAGCATCCTCTGGGCAGGGGTGGGGTGGCTCAAAGGCCTGGGACTTTTGACTTGATTGGCCGAGAAAATTGTGGCATTGATATGACTTTGCCTATGTCAGGCAGGTGGGCCAGGAGAATGCTTCAAACGAGCAAGCGTTGACAAGCCTCCTACAGAGTGGCACCATTCTTCCGATTGGGAAATGACCAGTAGTGTTAGGGTTACGGTCACCGAGCTGGTGGAACCAGTCTTGGTTTTCTAACCCTTTTTAGTGTCTAGGGTGGACCTACCAGATTGTGAACCACGCAACTGAATTGCTCCACGGGTTAACATTAGGACAATTTTACACACGTTTAGCAGCAGCAGCAGCAGCAAGCAAGCACCAAGCAAGCAAGCAAGCAGCAGCACGCGCGAAATGGACAAAAATCCGATGTCCGCCGTGGTGCTTCACATTTGGTTCAAATTTTGGTGGATGATACCTATGGGTGTGAAGTACCATCACACAAAGTTTCAGCAAAAAACTCAATGGTGGCAACTAGGAACGGGATTCGCAAATGGCGGACCTCAGTTTCAAAAACTGAAGTTTAGGGCCAAAAACAGCCATTTTTGGGCCAAAAAAGCCCTAGACCACATTCAAAACGGCCAAACGAAGGGAAACGGTGGTCACATTTCACGTGCGGCTTGACATCCCCGTGTCAACGAGCTCTTTGCAGCCCTCTAACTCCATGATATGTCCCGGAAACGGCCCAAAAACGCCCCCAGAAGTTCAAAATACCGACAGCCACAACCCAAGAATAGGCCATATCTTTGGCTACATGGCTCAAAATGCGATTCCAAGGGCACGTACATCACCCGCAACCCCCCATTTTTTGTGGTTTCCACCCCTCAGAACTGCCCAAACGGAAGCCTAGACCCCAATACCTAGGCCCACTAGGCTGCGGCAAGCTGCAAGCTTAAGCCCAAACAGGTGGATGCCCAAATGGGTCAACATGGTCCAGTAGGCGCAAAAAGATGACTTTTCTCAAAAAAATGATCCTAGACCATGTGCGACGCTAAAACAAGTGTTTTTGAACTGTTTTAAGCTTGTGGTGGCCCGTTTTGGTACTCCGAAAATCCCAAAATGCCTTACAAATGGGCTGTTTTGGGACCAAAAATGGGTCAAAGATTGGTCAAACAAGCATTGTTCCAAACCTCATCCTAAATCATTTGGGGTGCACAAACGGGTGAAATGAACCCATTTTGAGCCCATTTTGGGGGTATTTTGGCCCCTTAGAAGTCCAAAAGCCCTTGAAAGTGGGCCTTGTGGTGATGGGGTTCACTTGCAAGCTGATTTCACTTAGTCAAGAGCAATCAATGTGTGAATCATTCTTGATGCCCCTCACCAGTCATAGGAACGTTCCCTCCCCCACCAGCTCGGTCCCAATATGCCGTCTTGAAAAAAGTTAGGGTTAGGGTAACATCTCACCGAGCTGGTGGAACCACTCTTGGTTTTATAACCCTTTTTGTGTCTAGGCTGGACCTACCAGGCTTAGCACCAAGCAAGCAGCAAGCAAGCAAGCAGCACGCGTGAAATGGGCCAAAATCAGAACTCCGTTGTGGTACTTCATGTTCGGCTCCAAGTTCGGTGGATGATACCTATGGGTGTGAAGGACAATCACACAAAGTTTGAGCGTGAAAATCTACGGTGGCGGCCATGAACGGGATTCGCAAGTGGCGGACCTCAATTTCAAAAACTGCAGCTTAGGGCCAAAAACAGCCATTTTGGGGTCAAAAAAGCCCTCGAACACATTCGAAATGGCCAAACGAAGGGAAATGGGGGGTACACTACACGTGCGGCTTGACTTCTCCGTGTCAACGAGCTCTTTGCCGCCCTCTAACTGCATGATATGTCCCGCAAACAGCCCAAAAAGGCCCCCAAAAGCTCGAGATTGGCTGCCGACAGCCACAAACCAAGATTAGGCCATATCTTTGGCTACATGGCTCAAAATGCGATTCCAAGGGCACGTACTCCACCCGCAACCCCCCACTATTTGTGGCTTCCACCCCTCAGAATTGCCCAAACGGACGCCTAGACCCCAATACCTAGGCCCACTAGGTTGCGGCAAGCTGCAAGCTCAAGCGCAAACAGGTGGACGCCCAAATGGGTGAACAGGGTCCAGTAGGGGCTAAAAGGTGACTTTTCTCAAAAATGTTTCTAGACCAGGTGCGACGCTAAACCGGGTGTTTTTGAACCGTTTTTTGCTTGTGGTGGCCGATTTTGGTCCGCCGAAAATCCCAAAATGCCTTGAAAATGGGCTGTTTTGGGACCAACAATGGGTCCAAAATGGGTCAAAACCGCATTTTTCCGAACCTCATCCTACACCATTTGGGGTGCACAAACAGGGGAAATGAGCCCATTTTGGGCCAATTTTGGGGCATTTTGGCCCCTTGGAAGTCCAAAAAGCTTTGAAAGTGGGCCTTGTGGTGATGGGGTTCACTTGCAAGCTGATTTCACTTTGTCAAGAGCCATCAATTTGTGAATCATTCTTGATGCCCCTCACTAGTCATAGCTAATGTTCCCTCCTGCACCAGCTCGGTCCCAATACTCAGTCTTGATAGGGTTGTTGTGCGGCTGGCAGAGCTAAAAAAAGAGGTTGCTACAAATTGATGATGGTATGAGGCCAGGTATGGAAGCAGAGGCCTAGGTCAGCCCGAGGGCTGAAAACCGAAACAGGCTTAAGCAAAAGGTCCCGGCGGGGATGCCGCTCGCACCATCGGATGTCGAGCTCCAAAACCGTGCACAAGAAAAACGGGTACTTAGTTTGGCAGACAATTCGAGTTTGCAGGACGTGCCAGCGTGGGCACGCAAAGGCAGAGCGCATGAGCCAGCGCCTTGGCCACAGACTCTAAGCAATCCATGGTGCATGCACAAGCCCCTCGGTTTGCTTACTGCGTGACTTATGGGGATCACATGTCCTTGTCCACGGCCTCCAAGCAATCCATGGTGCATGCACTTGCCCCTCAACCTGCTTACTGCGTGACTTATGGGGCTCACGTGTCCTTGTCCAAGGCCTCCAAGCAATCCATCGTGCATGAATGTGCCCCTCAGCCTGCTCACTGCGCAACTTATGGGGATCACATGTCCTTGCCCATAGCTTGCAAGCAATCCAAGGTGCATGGACGTGGCCCTCAGCCTTCTTTTTGCGCGACTTATGGGGATCTCGTGTCCTTGCCCACAGCTTCCAAGAGATCCATGGCGTGCGGTAGACCTTACACTAAGTCTACCGTGAAGCCCAGTTTCTAATGCACTGCATGTTGTGCACACCAAGATGTGCAATTACGCGACCTTGGGACAAAGACCTAACATGTGCAAATTCAGCATGTGTGTCGTTGTCCAATATGGAACACCCAATAAAAAAATGATAAGCAAGGCATCTCCCCCTCAATAGCATTGTGGAAATGGGGAGAAATGGGCCAAAACCGAATGCCATGCCTACCCAAAAGCAAGCCTTCAAAGTTAACATATTCAGCATCCAATATGCTACACAGTGTGCACATGGAAAGTGTAACACATGCTCCCATCCAAAGGGGTCAAACAGGGTGAGAAATGGTGTGTATACCCTTCAGTGAATAATTCAAAGGACATCATCAAATGTACACCAACACCAAAGGTTATAAAAGAAAAAAATTGTCTCCAAAAAAATGCAAACAATTGGCCACTTCAGGGCGGCCCTTCGCCCCACACTTCTTTCAAGATGTTGCAAAACCGTGAACAAAGCAAAAATACACAAGTTGCAAGCAACGCGTCAAAACACATCATTTTTCTTGATGCACCGCTTGCCATTGTGGTCCCCGACAATGTTTCATGGTTGTTCATGTGCTATTGGTTGGTTCTTTTACAAATCAAATGTGTCAACATTTTGTTAGCAGTCGAAATACACTTGTTTTCTTTGATTCTTCGAAGAGTTCATTTTTTCCTTTCTGATCTCAATATGTTACGACAACATTGAATTTTCGTACGAAGATTTGTAACTTCCATTTTTGTTTGACTGCACAATATTTTTACCACCAAAAGGCTCATTTGTTGATAATACTTCGGGCAACGCTATTGCAAATTTGACGTCTTTGAACTAGCTATGCTTAACACTAGCCGCTCCACATTCTTGTTGTTGGAATGCGAATGAGATGAGTCACAAAACTAAGTCATTGAAACAACCAAACATATGTAAAAACCGTAAAAAAAGAAGCGCCATGCATAGATGGATTTCCAGCATCCCCAAAAATCAGCTTTTCCGTCCTGATTTGTCCCATTGAAATTCAACCATCCAAATCTTTGTAGATTGGGGTTCCAAGCAAAAAAGAATTGACTGTGGTGTTGGACAATGCAAAATATAAATTATTTTTTCACCTTCATGCAGCAAATGGCAAAAGGCGCCACAAAACAATGCATAAATAAGCAAAAAAAACAATTGTGCTACAAACTACCGGTTCGAAAAAAAAGCAAAAGCGTCCAAACCGAATTCAAATCAACTGGCTGTTTTTACATATAACATGTGACAACCCAACATCAATTTGTTTGCTCACTACTTTTTGTACACAACTTCCGAATGCAATTCATGATGAACAATGCTACAAAGCGATGCAGTTTTCCTGGTCCCCAACCATTCAATGTTTCTTGAAATTGCTTGTGGTTCCTTACCCTTTTGCAAAACCTCCCTCATCTTTGATTTAGCGGAGTAGCCGCAGTAGCTGCTGCCAGTTCTACATTGCATGATCATTGCAAAAAAAAAAATGGGGAACATGCAGGGTTAGTAATTGATGTGATGGTGATTACCTTGGGACCATGATTTGCTTCTTGTATGGTCACCGCCTTTGCCACTTCTTGTGATCCATGGTCCATAGCCCTCACTAATAATTAACACTGAAATCAACACCGCGCCATGGGGGCTGCCGCCGGCCAATGTGTGACCCCAAAAGATGTGCATCCATTTCGGGGGTTGTAGGGGAACCCGCCCCCCCCCCCCCCCCCCCACCCCCCCCCCCCCCCCCCCCGACCTAAACCTAGGTGGTTGGTGGGTAGGGCGGTCAGCCGCCGGGGGGACAGGGGGGGGGGGGGGGGTGTCGGTGGGTACCCCAACATACATACCTCAAGATGATCCCCATGACGGGCTCATCATTTTGAACATACACAACTGGGGTGTATACTTTTTTCAAAAAAAAATTTTGCATATCAACTGAGGCTGCCATCAGCCAATGTTTGACCGAGAGGTCAGGTCACGATCAAAGTTCTTTTTTTGTGTTTTTCATCCATTTTTGAATTCTCCACCAAATTCTGAGTATTTTGAGTAGACACATAGGCTCAAACAAAAAATTTGCCCTTGCTGTATGCCTAAAACAAAATCTCCGGCGCCCACAAAACCGATTGTTCCGTAAAACCATTTTGCCCCACCCCCCCGCTCCCCCCCTACCAGGCCCTGGACAGTCACCCGTTCTTCCCTCCACATGTTGCTTCGGGTTGCTTCTTTCTGTCGGCCGCTGCGTCCGGTGCTCCCCCCCCCCCCCCCGTGCACCATGCCAAAAAATTTTGAACCAAAAAATGGGCACAGACACTCTCTGTAAATCATGAATTTTATGTGGTACTCTCTGTCGCACCTTGCACAACTGCTGTGCACCATTTTTTTGGGATGTATCAGATCAAAATCTGAACCCAATTCTTATTGAGGACTCAGGAATACCATACCAACACAATAGTTGAAGGGTGCCAAAAATGCAGTACGAACATTCTGGCCAACCACACAACACATCATTCTCTGTTTCCTTCCATGTGTTCCTCATGCTTGTGCAAAAAGAAAGTTTACACAAAATGCATCATCAATGTTCTGCACAACCAAATGCTAAATCACTGTTGCACGGCAGCATGTGCCTAAGCCACAACGACGGGGCTAACAGCACATGCAACCATAAAAAGTGCCACTTGCAATAAACATATTTAACACCAACATGTGACTTGATGCACAAATCACTACAGCCAAAGCACTGCGTGTACTGCACCTTTGTGTTTAGGTTCAAAAAAGTAACCAAACTTCAACCAAACTTGATATATAAAGCCTTACATAGGGACAATGCTGGATTGTTTTCATGTTGAAGCATGCAATAGATCAGATTAGCAGACACCTATTGCCAGCAGGCATTCCAATCTTTTTAACGGCTGAGGCCAACCGCAAGTGTTCTTCATCCATCCCTCTGCTCTCAGCGCCTTGCTGGGTAAGATGGTTAGTCCTAAGCGCCAGATGGCATTTCATAACCAGTAAGAAATTAGAGAAGCCACGCTGCTCAGCATTCACCAAGCAATCACGAAACAAAAGAGGCTCTTTGGTACCAAATCCTGTCCAATGCAGATCAGTGGAGAAAATGAAAGCTTACATGGCATAACCAGAGTTGTCCATTGGATTACCACCAACTACAAGCGCCTTTGGCCCAGGAATCTCAATAACCACTGCCTCAGAAGTCAAGAAGAGTTTGGCCACAGAGCATGCATTTTCCAAGCAGCACCGAATAACCTTGGTGGGATCCACAACTCCTGTGACCATGAGGTCATCGTAAGTGCCACTGGCAGCATTGAAACCCATGTTCAGATTGTCTGCAACAAATATGTGTGGGGTGCAGAATACATTGATCAATGATCAGAAGCGGATTGGAAGCTGACCGCATTGTACAGAATCACCTCGCAGAGGTTGTTAGATCAAAGCCAGGCAGGCGTATATACGGGAAAATGCCACATACCCCCCCATTTTGGGCCTTTTTGGGCCTATTCGCGTACCCTACCCCAAGGGGTTGAATTGTTAGTTTAACCCCTTGTAAAATCATTATTTTGTCCAATAAACGCATCCCCCAATGAGGTTTTGGTCCGGATCCCCCCCAGACCCCCCCAACTTAAAACCCACTTTTGTGAGGTTTTGAAGAAGGTGGGTGGGGGGGGGGGGGGGGTGGACCCCCCCTTTCTTTGGGTTGAAAATCATGAATCTTTTGGTTTTTTTTCGATTTTGAGCCACAAAAGTGTTTCCGGGTCCCGACTCCATGGGGTTTGTATGGGGTGGAGTGGGATGAGCGCTACTTTTCAGCCATTTTTGTTCTGTGGGCGGTTTTGGCGACCTCCGTGACGCCGCGCTACCCACTCTGAGGGGCGTGAGTGGGGATGTTGTGACAGTATATGCCTACTAGGATCCGAAAGGACGTTTTGTGCAGTCTCTAGCCTTGCCGAGGGCCGGTCAAAACCCGTGCCAAAGACGCGAAATGACTGTTTCCAATAATGGCCTAGTGAATGGCCCGGTGCACAACCTGCTGATGCAGTTTTTCACCCTGGGCAGCTCAAAAATGAAAGATTTCAAAACTCATTTTTTTGGTACCTTCATCACCTAAAATGACCATTCCAGGTATGTAAAGCATGTTTTAGGCACTGTGTATGTGTTTTTCACCCTATTTGGGTATTGGGCGCGCAAGGGGGGGGGGGGGGGGGGAACGGAATGGTACATAACCTGCTCATGCAGTTTGTCACCCCGGACAACTCAAAAATCGAAGTAAAATATCGCGCGCGCTCGCGTACATCTGAGGAAAATATAGAGTAAACAAAATGGAAGTAGAAAACCCAATAGAGCAATTACAAGCCGTCGAAAATGACGCAAAAATGGAAAGTACGTATGACGATATACACAGATATACACAGAATATACCAACGCGTTGTACAGAATCACCTCGCAGAGGTTGTTAGATCAAAGCCAGGCAGGCGTATATACGGGAAAACGCCACATACCCCCCCATTTTGGGCCTTTTTGGGCCTATTCGCGTACCCTACCCCAAGGGGTTGAATTGTTAGTTTAACCCCTTGTAAAATCATTATTTTGTCCAATAAACGCATCCCCCAATGAGGTTTTGGTCCGGATCCCCCCCAGACCCCCCCAACTTAAAACCCACTTTTGTGAGGTTTTGAAGAAGGTGGGGGGGGGGGGGGGGGTGGACCCCCCCTTTCTTTGGGTTGAAAATCATGAATCTTTTGGTTTTTTTTCGATTTTGAGCCACAAAAGTGTTTCCGGGTCCCGACTCCATGGGGTTTGTATGGGGTGGAGTGGGATGAGCGCTACTTTTCAGCCATTTTTGTTCTGTGGGCGGTTTTGGCGACCTCCGTGACGCCGCGCTACCCACTCTGAGGGGCGTGAGTGGGGATGTTGTGACAGTATATGCCTACTAGGATCCGAAAGGACGTTTTGTGCAGTCTCTAGCCTTGCCGAGGGCCGGTCAAAACCCGTGCCAAAGACGCGAAATGACTGTTTCCAATAATGGCCTAGTGAATGGCCCGTTGCACAACCTGCTGATGCAGTTTTTCACCCTGGGCAGCTCAAAAATGAAAGATTTCAAAACTCATTTTTTTGGTACCTTCATCACCTAAAATGACCATTCCAGGTATGTAAAGCATGTTTTAGGCACTGTGTATGTGTTTTTCACCCTATTTGGGTATTGGGCGCGCAAGGGGGGGGGGGGGGGGAACGGAATGGTACATAACCTGCTCATGCAGTTTGTCACCCCGGACAACTCAAAAATCGAAGTAAAATATCGCGCGCGCTCGCGTACATCTGAGGAAAATATAGAGTAAACAAAATGGAAGTAGAAAACCCAATAGAGCAATTACAAGCCGTCGAAAATGACGCAAAAATGGAAAGTACGTATGACGATATACACAGATATACACAGAATATACCAACGCGTTGTACAGAATCACCTCGCAGAGGTTGTTAGATCAAAGCCAGGCAGGCGTATATACGGGAAAATGCCACATACCCCCCCATTTTGGGCCTTTTTGGGCCTATTCGCGTACCCTACCCCAAGGGGTTGAATTGTTAGTTTAACCCCTTGTAAAATCATTATTTTGTCCAATAAACGCATCCCCCAATGAGGTTTTGGTCCGGATCCCCCCCAGACCCCCCCAACTTAAAACCCACTTTTGTGAGGTTTTGAAGAAGGTGGGTGGGGGGGGGGGGGGGGTGGACCCCCCCTTTCTTTGGGTTGAAAATCATGAATCTTTTGGTTTTTTTTCGATTTTGAGCCACAAAAGTGTTTCCGGGTCCCGACTCCATGGGGTTTGTATGGGGTGGAGTGGGATGAGCGCTACTTTTCAGCCATTTTTGTTCTGTGGGCGGTTTTGGCGACCTCCGTGACGCCGCGCTACCCACTCTGAGGGGCGTGAGTGGGGATGTTGTGACAGTATATGCCTACTAGGATCCGAAAGGACGTTTTGTGCAGTCTCTAGCCTTGCCGAGGGCCGGTCAAAACCCGTGCCAAAGACGCGAAATGACTGTTTCCAATAATGGCCTAGTGAATGGCCCGGTGCACAACCTGCTGATGCAGTTTTTCACCCTGGGCAGCTCAAAAATGAAAGATTTCAAAACTCATTTTTTTGGTACCTTCATCACCTAAAATGACCATTCCAGGTATGTAAAGCATGTTTTAGGCACTGTGTATGTGTTTTTCACCCTATTTGGGTATTGGGCGCGCAAGGGGGGGGGGGGGGGAACGGAATGGTACATAACCTGCTTATGCAGTTTGTCACCCCGGACAACTCAAAAATCGAAGTAAAATATCGCGCGCGCTCGCGTACATCTGAGGAAAATATAGAGTAAACAAAATGGAAGTAGAAAACCCAATAGAGCAATTACAAGCCGTCGAAAATGACGCAAAAATGGAAAGTACGTATGACGATATACACAGATATACACAGAATATACCAACGCGTTGTACAGAATCACCTCGCAGAGGTTGTTAGATCAAAGCCAGGCAGGCGTATATACGGGAAAACGCCACATACCCCCCCATTTTGGGCCTTTTTGGGCCTATTCGCGTACCCTACCCCAAGGGGTTGAATTGTTAGTTTAACCCCTTGTAAAATCATTATTTTGTCCAATAAACGCATCCCCCAATGAGGTTTTGGTCCGGATCCCCCCCAGACCCCCCCAACTTAAAACCCACTTTTGTGAGGTTTTGAAGAAGGTGGGTGGGGGGGGGGGGGGTGGACCCCCCCTTTCTTTGGGTTGAAAATCATGAATCTTTTGGTTTTTTTTCGATTTTGAGCCACAAAAGTGTTTCCGGGTCCCGACTCCATGGGGTTTGTATGGGGTGGAGTGGGATGAGCGCTACTTTTCAGCCATTTTTGTTCTGTGGGCGGTTTTGGCGACCTCCGTGACGCCGCGCTACCCACTCTGAGGGGCGTGAGTGGGGATGTTGTGACAGTATATGCCTACTAGGATCCGAAAGGACGTTTTGTGCAGTCTCTAGCCTTGCCGAGGGCCGGTCAAAACCCGTGCCAAAGACGCGAAATGACTGTTTCCAATAATGGCCTAGTGAATGGCCCGGTGCACAACCTGCTGATGCAGTTTTTCACCCTGGGCAGCTCAAAAATGAAAGATTTCAAAACTCATTTTTTTGGTACCTTCATCACCTAAAATGACCATTCCAGGTATGTAAAGCATGTTTTAGGCACTGTGTATGTGTTTTTCACCCTATTTGGGTATTGGGCGCGCAAGGGGGGGGGGGGGGGAACGGAATGGTACATAACCTGCTTATGCAGTTTGTCACCCCGGACAACTCAAAAATCGAAGTAAAATATCGCGCGCGCTCGCGTACATCTGAGGAAAATATAGAGTAAACAAAATGGAAGTAGAAAACCCAATAGAGCAATTACAAGCCGTCGAAAATGACGCAAAAATGGAAAGTACGTATGACGATATACACAGATATACACAGAATATACCAACGCGTTGTACAGAATCACCTCGCAGAGGTTGTTAGATCAAAGCCAGGCAGGCGTATATACGGGAAAACGCCACATACCCCCCCATTTTGGGCCTTTTTGGGCCTATTCGCGTACCCTACCCCAAGGGGTTGAATTGTTAGTTTAACCCCTTGTAAAATCATTATTTTGTCCAATAAACGCATCCCCCAATGAGGTTTTGGTCCGGATCCCCCCCAGACCCCCCCAACTTAAAACCCACTTTTGTGAGGTTTTGAAGAAGGTGGGTGGGGGGGGGGGGGGGGGTGGACCCCCCCTTTCTTTGGGTTGAAAATCATGAATCTTTTGGTTTTTTTTCGATTTTGAGCCACAAAAGTGTTTCCGGGTCCCGACTCCATGGGGTTTGTATGGGGTGGAGTGGGATGAGCGCTACTTTTCAGCCATTTTTGTTCTGTGGGCGGTTTTGGCGACCTCCGTGACGCCGCGCTACCCACTCTGAGGGGCGTGAGTGGGGATGTTGTGACAGTATATGCCTACTAGGATCCGAAAGGACGTTTTGTGCAGTCTCTAGCCTTGCCGAGGGCCGGTCAAAACCCGTGCCAAAGACGCGAAATGACTGTTTCCAATAATGGCCTAGTGAATGGCCCGGTGCACAACCTGCTGATGCAGTTTTTCACCCTGGGCAGCTCAAAAATGAAAGATTTCAAAACTCATTTTTTTGGTACCTTCATCACCTAAAATGACCATTCCAGGTATGTAAAGCATGTTTTAGGCACTGTGTATGTGTTTTTCACCCTATTTGGGTATTGGGCGCGCAAGGGGGGGGGGGGGGGAACGGAATGGTACATAACCTGCTTATGCAGTTTGTCACCCCGGACAACTCAAAAATCGAAGTAAAATATCGCGCGCGCTCGCGTACATCTGAGGAAAATATAGAGTAAACAAAATGGAAGTAGAAAACCCAATAGAGCAATTACAAGCCGTCGAAAATGACGCAAAAATGGAAAGTACGTATGACGATATACACAGATATACACAGAATATACCAACGCGTTGTACAGAATCACCTCGCAGAGGTTGTTAGATCAAAGCCAGGCAGGCGTATATACGGGAAAATGCCACATACCCCCCCATTTTGGGCCTTTTTGGGCCTATTCGCGTACCCTACCCCAAGGGGTTGAATTGTTAGTTTAACCCCTTGTAAAATCATTATTTTGTCCAATAAACGCATCCCCCAATGAGGTTTTGGTCCGGATCCCCCCCAGACCCCCCCAACTTAAAACCCACTTTTGTGAGGTTTTGAAGAAGGTGGGGGGGGGGGGGTGGACCCCCCCTTTCTTTGGGTTGAAAATCATGAATCTTTTGGTTTTTTTTCGATTTTGAGCCACAAAAGTGTTTCCGGGTCCCGACTCCATGGGGTTTGTATGGGGTGGAGTGGGATGAGCGCTACTTTTCAGCCATTTTTGTTCTGTGGGCGGTTTTGGCGACCTCCGTGACGCCGCGCTACCCACTCTGAGGGGCGTGAGTGGGGATGTTGTGACAGTATATGCCTACTAGGATCCGAAAGGACGTTTTGTGCAGTCTCTAGCCTTGCCGAGGGCCGGTCAAAACCCGTGCCAAAGACGCGAAATGACTGTTTCCAATAATGGCCTAGTGAATGGCCCGGTGCACAACCTGCTGATGCAGTTTTTCACCCTGGGCAGCTCAAAAATGAAAGATTTCAAAACTCATTTTTTTGGTACCTTCATCACCTAAAATGACCATTCCAGGTATGTAAAGCATGTTTTAGGCACTGTGTATGTGTTTTTCACCCTATTTGGGTATAGGGCGCGCAGGGGGGGGGGGGGGGAACGGAATGGTACATAACCTGCTTATGCAGTTTGTCACCCCGGACAACTCAAAAATCGAAGTAAAATATCGCGCGCGCTCGCGTACATCTGAGGAAAATATAGAGTAAACAAAATGGAAGTAGAAAACCCAATAGAGCAATTACAAGCCGTCGAAAATGACGCAAAAATGGAAAGTACGTATGACGATATACACAGATATACACAGAATATACCAACGCGTACAGAATCACCTCGCAGAGGTTGTTAGATCAAAGCCAGGCAGGCGTATATACGGGAAAACGCCACATACCCCCCCATTTTGGGCCTTTTTGGGCCTATTCGCGTACCCTACCCCAAGGGGTTGAATTGTTAGTTTAACCCCTTGTAAAATCATTATTTTGTCCAATAAACGCATCCCCCAATGAGGTTTTGGTCCGGATCCCCCCCAGACCCCCCCAACTTAAAACCCACTTTTGTGAGGTTTTGAAGAAGGTGGGGGGGGGGGGGGGTGGACCCCCCCTTTCTTTGGGTTGAAAATCATGAATCTTTTGGTTTTTTTTCGATTTTGAGCCACAAAAGTGTTTCCGGGTCCCGACTCCATGGGGTTTGTATGGGGTGGAGTGGGATGAGCGCTACTTTTCAGCCATTTTTGTTCTGTGGGCGGTTTTGGCGACCTCCGTGACGCCGCGCTACCCACTCTGAGGGGCGTGAGTGGGGATGCTGTGACAGTATATGCCTACTAGGATCCGAAAGGACGTTTTGTGCAGTCTCTAGCCTTGCCGAGTGCCGGTCAAAACCCGTGCCAAAGACGCGAAATGACTGTTTCCAATAATGGCCTAGTGAATGGCCCGGTGCACAACCTGCTGATGCAGTTTTTCACCCTGGGCAGCTCAAAAATGAAAGATTTCAAAACTCATTTTTTTGGTACCTTCATCACCTAAAATGACCATTCCAGGTATGTAAAGCATGTTTTAGGCACTGTGTATGTGTTTTTCACCCTATTTGGGTATTGGGCGCGCAAGGGGGGGGGGGGGAACGGAATGGTACATAACCTGCTTATGCAGTTTGTCACCCCGGACAACTCAAAAATCGAAGTAAAATATCGCGCGCGCTCGCGTACATCTGAGGAAAATATAGAGTAAACAAAATGGAAGTAGAAAACCCAATAGAGCAATTACAAGCCGTCGAAAATGACGCAAAAATGGAAAGTACGTATGACGATATACACAGATATACACAGAATATACCAACGCGTACAGAATCACCTCGCAGAGGTTGTTAGATCAAAGCCAGGCAGGCGTATATACGGGAAAACGCCACATACCCCCCCATTTTGGGCCTTTTTGGGCCTATTCGCGTACCCTACCCCAAGGGGTTGAATTGTTAGTTTAACCCCTTGTAAAATCATTATTTTGTCCAATAAACGCATCCCCCAATGAGGTTTTGGTCCGGATCCCCCCCAGACCCCCCCAACTTAAAACCCACTTTTGTGAGGTTTTGAAGAAGGTGGGGGGGGGGGGGGGGGGGGTGGACCCCCCCTTTCTTTGGGTTGAAAATCATGAATCTTTTGGTTTTTTTTCGATTTTGAGCCACAAAAGTGTTTCCGGGTCCCGACTCCATGGGGTTTGTATGGGGTGGAGTGGGATGAGCGCTACTTTTCAGCCATTTTTGTTCTGTGGGCGGTTTTGGCGACCTCCGTGACGCCGCGCTACCCACTCTGAGGGGCGTGAGTGGGGATGTTGTGACAGTATATGCCTACTAGGATCCGAAAGGACGTTTTGTGCAGTCTCTAGCCTTGCCGAGGGCCGGTCAAAACCCGTGCCAAAGACGCGAAATGACTGTTTCCAATAATGGCCTAGTGAATGGCCCGGTGCACAACCTGCTGATGCAGTTTTTCACCCTGGGCAGCTCAAAAATGAAAGATTTCAAAACTCATTTTTTTGGTACCTTCATCACCTAAAATGACCATTCCAGGTATGTAAAGCATGTTTTAGGCACTGTGTATGTGTTTTTCACCCTATTTGGGTATTGGGCGCGCAAGGGGGGGGGGGGGGGAACGGAATGGTACATAACCTGCTTATGCAGTTTGTCACCCCGGACAACTCAAAAATCGAAGTAAAATATCGCGCGCGCTCGCGTACATCTGAGGAAAATATAGAGTAAACAAAATGGAAGTAGAAAACCCAATAGAGCAATTACAAGCCGTCGAAAATGACGCAAAAATGGAAAGTACGTATGACGATATACACAGATATACACAGAATATACCAACGCGTTGTACAGAATCACCTCGCAGAGGTTGTTAGATCAAAGCCAGGCAGGCGTATATACGGGAAAACGCCACATACCCCCCCATTTTGGGCCTTTTTGGGCCTATTCGCGTACCCTACCCCAAGGGGTTGAATTGTTAGTTTAACCCCTTGTAAAATCATTATTTTGTCCAATAAACGCATCCCCCAATGAGGTTTTGGTCCGGATCCCCCCCAGACCCCCCCAACTTAAAACCCACTTTTGTGAGGTTTTGAAGAAGGTGGGGGGGGGGGGGGTGGACCCCCCCTTTCTTTGGGTTGAAAATCATGAATCTTTTGGTTTTTTTTCGATTTTGAGCCACAAAAGTGTTTCCGGGTCCCGACTCCATGGGGTTTGTATGGGGTGGAGTGGGATGAGCGCTACTTTACAGCCATTTTTGTTCTGTGGGCGGTTTTGGCGACCTCCGTGACGCCGCGCTACCCACTCTGAGGGGCGTGAGTGGGGATGTTGTGACAGTATATGCCTACTAGGATCCGAAAGGACGTTTTGTGCAGTCTCTAGCCTTGCCGAGGGCCGGTCAAAACCCGTGCCAAAGACGCGAAATGACTGTTTCCAATAATGGCCTAGTGAATGGCCCGGTGCACAACCTGCTGATGCAGTTTTTCACCCTGGGCAGCTCAAAAATGAAAGATTTCAAAACTCATTTTTTTGGTACCTTCATCACCTAAAATGACCATTCCAGGTATGTAAAGCATGTTTTAGGCACTGTGTATGTGTTTTTCACCCTATTTGGGTATAGGGCGCGCAAGGGGGGGGGGGGGGACGGAATGGTACATAACCTGCTCATGCAGTTTGTCACCCCGGACAACTCAAAAATCGAAGTAAAATATCGCGCGCGCTCGCGTACATCTGAGGAAAATATAGAGTAAACAAAATGGAAGTAGAAAACCCAATAGAGCAATTACAAGCCGTCGAAAATGACGCAAAAATGGAAAGTACGTATGACGATATACACAGATATACACAGAATGTACCAACGCGTACAGAATCACCTCGCAGAGGTTGTTAGATCAAAGCCAGGCAGGCGTATATACGGGAAAACGCCACATACCCCCCCATTTTGGGCCTTTTTGGGCCTATTCGCGTACCCTACCCCAAGGGGTTGAATTGTTAGTTTAACCCCTTGTAAAATCATTATTTTGTCCAATAAACGCATCCCCCAATGAGGTTTTGGTCCGGATCCCCCCCAGACCCCCCCAACTTAAAACCCACTTTTGTGAGGTTTTGAAGAAGGTGGGGGGGGGGGGGGGTGGACCCCCCCTTTCTTTGGGTTGAAAATCATGAATCTTTTGGTTTTTTTTGGATTTTGAGCCACAAAAGTGTTTCCGGGTCCCGACTCCATGGGGTTTGTATGGGGTGGAGTGGGATGAGCGCTACTTTTCAGCCATTTTTGTTCTGTGGGCGGTTTTGGCGACCTCCGTGACGCCGCGCTACCCACTCTGAGGGGCGTGAGTGGGGATGTTGTGACAGTATATGCCTACTAGGATCCGAAAGGACGTTTTGTGCAGTCTCTAGCCTTGCCGAGGGCCGGTCAAAACCCGTGCCAAAGACGCGAAATGACTGTTTCCAATAATGGCCTAGTGAATGGCCCGGTGCACAACCTGCTGATGCAGTTTTTCACCCTGGGCAGCTCAAAAATGAAAGATTTCAAAACTCATTTTTTTGGTACCTTCATCACCTAAAATGACCATTCCAGGTATGTAAAGCATGTTTTAGGCACTGTGTATGTGTTTTTCACCCTATTTGGGTATTGGGCGCGCAAGGGGGGGGGGGGGGGACAGAATGGTACATAACCTGCTTATGCAGTTTGTCACCCCGGACAACTCAAAAATCGAAGTAAAATATCGCGCGCGCTCGCGTACATCTGAGGAAAATATAGAGTAAACAAAATGGAAGTAGAAAACCCAATAGAGCAATTACAAGCCGTCGAAAATGACGCAAAAATGGAAAGTACGTATGACGATATACACAGATATACACAGAATATACCAACGCGTTGTACAGAATCACCTCGCAGAGGTTGTTAGATCAAAGCCAGGCAGGCGTATATACGGGAAAACGCCACATACCCCCCCATTTTGGGCCTTTTTGGGCCTATTCGCGTACCCTACCCCAAGGGGTTGAATTGTTAGTTTAACCCCTTGTAAAATCATTATTTTGTCCAATAAACGCATCCCCCAATGAGGTTTTGGTCCGGATCCCCCCCAGACCCCCCCAACTTAAAACCCACTTTTGTGAGGTTTTGAAGAAGCTGGGGGGGGGGGGGGGTGGACCCCCCCTTTCTTTGGGTTGAAAATCATGAATCTTTTGGTTTTTTTTCGATTTTGAGCCACAAAAGTGTTTCCGGGTCCCGACTCCATGGGGTTTGTATGGGGTGGAGTGGGATGAGCGCTACTTTTCAGCCATTTTTGTTCTGTGGGCGGTTTTGGCGACCTCCGTGACGCCGCGCTACCCACTCTGAGGGGCGTGAGTGGGGATGTTGTGACAGTATATGCCTACTAGGATCCGAAAAGACGTTTTGGCCAATCTCTAGCCTTGCCGAGTGCCGGTCAAAACCCGTGCCAAAGACGCGAAATGACTGTTTCCAATAATGGCCTAGTGAATGGCCTGGTGCACAACCTGCTGATGCGGTTTTTCACCCTGGGCAGCTCAAAAATGAAAGATTTCAAAACTCATTTGTTTGGTACCTTCATCACCTAAAATGACCATTCCAGGTATGTAAAGCATGTTTTAGGCACTATGTATGTGTTTTTCACCCTATTTGGGTATTGGGCGCGCAAGGGGGGGGGGGGGGCAAACGGAATGGTACATAACCTGCTTATGCAGTTTGTCACCCCGGACAACTCAAAAATCGAAGTAAAATATCGCGCGCGCTCCCGTACATCTGAGGAAAATCACCTCGCAGAGGTTGTTAGATCAAAGCCAGGCAGGCGTATATGTGGGGAAAACGCCACATACCCCCCCATTTTGGCCTTTTTGGGCCTATTCGCGTACCCTACCCCAAGGGGTTGAATTGTTAGTTTAACCCCTTGTAAAATCATTATTTTGTCCAATAAATGCATCCCCCAATGAGGTTTTTGGTCCGGACCCCCCAAGACCCCCCCACTTGAAACCCACTTTTTTTGAGGTTTTGAGGGAGGGGGGGGGGGGGGGTGGGGGGGGGGGGGGGGTCAAAAAATGACCCCCCCTTTTTTTGGGTCGAAGATCATGAATCTTTTGGTTTTTTTCGATTTTGAGCCGAAAAAGTGTTTCCGGGTCCCGACTCCATAGGGTTTGTATGGGGCGGAGTGGGACGAGCGCTTATGCAGTTTATGCACTTTTTGGCCATTTTTGCTATGTTGGCGGTTTTGGCGACCTCGGTGACCTCGTGGTACCCACTTTGAAGGGTGCGAGTGGGGATGTTGTGACAGTATATGCCTACTAGGATATAGAAAGACATTTGTTGTAGTGTCTAGCCTTGCTTAGGGCCGTTCACAACCCATGCCAAAGAGGCAAAATGGCTGTTTCCAGCAATAATGGCCTAGTGAATGGGCCGGTACACAACCTGCTTGCGCAGTTTTTCACCGTGGACGGCTCAAAAATCGAAGTTTTCGAAACTTGTTTTTTTGCTATTGTGAGCACCTAAAATGACCATCCAAGGTATATAAAGCATGTTTTAGGCCGTATTTTCATGATTTTCACCCTATTTGGGTAACAGGTCCGGGGGGGGGGGGGGGGGGTCCTCCCAAGGGATTGGTACACAACCTGCTTATGCAGTTTTGCACCCTGGGCAGCTCAAAAATCGAAGTTTTCGAAACTTGTTTTTTTTTGCTATTGTGACCACCTAAAATGACCATCCAAGGTATGTAAAGCATGTTTTAGGCCGTATTTACATGTTTTTCACCCTACTTGGGTATTAGGTCCGGGGGGGGGGGGGGGGTGTCTTTCAAGGGCTTGGTACACAACATGCTTATGCAGTTTTTACCCCGGGTGGCTCAAAAATCGAAGTTTTCGAAACTTGGTTTTTTGATGTTCTGACCACCTAAAATGACCATCCAAGGTATGTAAAGCATGTTTCAGGCCGTATTTACATGTTTTTCATCCTATTTGGATATCAGGTTCGGGGGGGGGGGGGGGGTCCTCCCAAGGGATTGGTACACAACCTGCTGATGCAGCTTTTCACCCTGGGCAGCTCAAAAATCGAAGTTTTCGAAACTTGTTTTTTTGCTATTGTGAGCACCTAAAATGACCATCCAAGGTATATAAAGCATGTTTCAGGCCGTATTTTCATGATTTTCACCCTATTTGGGTAACAGGTCCGGGGGGGGGGGGGGGGGGTCCTCCCAAGGGATTGGTACACAACCTGCTTATGCAGTTTTTCACCCTGGGCAGCTCAAAAATCGAAGTTTTCGAAACTTGTTTTTTTGCTATTGTGACCACCTAAAATGACCATCCAAGGTATGTAAAGCATGTTTTAGGCCGTATTTACATGTTTTTCACCCTACTTGGGTATTAGGTCCGGGGGGGGGGGGGGGGGGGGTTTCTTTCAAGGGCTTGGTACACAACATGCTTATGCAGTTTTTACCCCGGGTGGCTCAAAAATCGAAGTTTTCGAAACTTGGTTTTTTGATGTTGTGACCACCTAAAATGACCATCCAAGGTATGTAAAGCATGTTTCAGGCCGTATTTACATGTTTTTCACCCTATTTGGATATCAGGTTCGGGGGGGGGGGGGGGGGTCCTCCCAAGGGATTGGTACACAACCTGCTTATGCAGTTTTTCACCCTGGGCAGCTCAAAAATCGAAGTTTTCGAAACTTATGTTTTTGATATTGTGATCACCTAAAATGACCATCCAAGCTATGTAAAGCATATTTTAGCTTGTATTTATATAGTTTTTACCCTATTTAGGGTGTGTTTTGCCTGGGGTAGATTCTCTGCGAGGTGGACTTGCGGAAGGCAATAGAATATAGAGTAAACAAAATGGAAGTAGAAAACCCAATAGAGCAATTACAAGCCGTCGAAAATGACGCAAAAATGGAAGGTACATATGACGATATACGCAGATATACACATAATATACCAACGCGTTGTACAGAATCACCTCGCAGAGGTTGTTAGATCAAAGCCAGGCAGGCGTATATGCGGGAAAACGCCACATACCCCCCCATTTTGGGCCTTTTTGGGCCTATTCGCGTACCCTACCCCAAGGGGTTGAATTGTTAGTTTAACCCCTTGTAAAATCATTATTTTGTCCAATAAACGCATCCCCCAATGAGGTTTTGGTCCGGATCCCCCTAGACCCCCCCCACGTGAAACCCACTTTTGAAGTTTTGAGGGACGTGTGGGGGGGGGGGGGCTGGAGAGCGCGGGGGGGGGGGGGGGGGTAAAAATGATGAAAAAAATGACCCCCCCCCCCTTCTTGGGTCGAAAATCAGGAATCTTTTGGTTTTTTTCGATTTTGAGCCGAAAAAGTGTTTCCGGGTCCCGACTCCATGGGGTTTGTATGGGGCGGAGTGGGACGAGCACTCATGCAGTTTATGCACTTTCCGGCCATTTTTCGTATGTTGGCGGTTTTGGCGACCTCGGGGACCCTGTGGTACCCACTCTGAGGGGTTTGAGTGGGGATGTTTTGACAGTATATGCCTACTAGGATCCGTAAGGACGTTTTGTGCAGCCTCTAGCCTTGACTAGGGCCGGTCACACCCCGTGCCAAAGATGCAAAATGACTGCTTCCACCAATGATGGCCTAGTGAATGGGCCGGTACACAACCTGCTGATGCAGTTTTTCACTCTGGGTAGCTCAAAAATCGAAGTTTTCGAAACTTATTTTTATGATATTGCGATCACCTAAAATGACCATTCAAGGTATGTAAAGCATATTTTGGTCCGTATTTATGTCGTCTTCACCCTCTTTGGGTATTAGGTCGGGGGGGGGGGGGGGTTCCCAAGGGATTGGTACACAACCTGGTTGTGCCATTCTTCACCCTGGGCACCTCAAAAATCGAAGTTTTCGAAAGATATTTTTTTGATATCGTCATCTCCTAAATCACCTCGCAGAGGTTGTTAGATCAAAGCCAGGCAGGCGTATATACGGGAAAACGCCACATACCCCCCCCATTTTGGGCCTTTTTGGGCCTATTCGCATACCCTACCCCAAGGGGTTGAATTGTTAGTTTAACCCCTTGTAAAATCATTATTTTGTCCAATACACGCATCCCCCAATGAGGTTTTGGTCCGGACCCCCCCCGGACACCCTCCACTTGAAACCCACATTTTTGAGGTTTTGAGGGAGGTGGGGGGGGGGGTCCAAAATCGACCCCCCCTTTGTCTGGGTTGAAAATCATGAATCTTTTGGTTTTTTTCGATTTTGAGCCGAAAAAGTGTTTCCGGGTCCTGACTCCATGGGGTTTATATGGGGTGGAGTGGAACGAGCACTTATGCAGTTAATGCACTTTTCAGCCATTTTTGTTCTGTGGGCGGTTTTGGCGACCTCCGTGACGCCGCGCTACCCACTCTGAGGGGCGTGAGTGGGGATGTTGTGACAGTATATGCCTACTAGGATCCGAAAGGACGTTTTGTGCAGTCTCTAGCCTTGCCGAGGGCCGGTCAAAACCCGTGCCAAAGACGCGAAATGACTGTTTCCAATAATGGCCTAGTGAATGGCCCGGTGCACAACCTGCTGATGCGGTTTTTCACCCTGGGCAGCTCAAAAATGAAAGATTTCAAAACTCATTTTTTTGGTACCTTCATCACCTAAAATGACCACTCCAGGTATGTAAAGCGTGTTTTAGGCACTATGTATGTGTTTTTCACCCTATTTGGGGATTCGGCGCGCAGGGGGGGGGGGGGGGCAAACGGAATGGTACATAACCTGCTTATGCAGTTTTTCACCCCGGACAACTCAAAATCGAAGTAAAATATCGCGCGCGCTCGCGTACATATGAGGAAAATATAGAGTAAACAAAATGGAAGTAGAAAACCCAATAGAGCAATTACAAGCCGTCGAAAATGACGCAAAAATGGAAAGTACGTATGACGATATACACAGATATACACAGAATATACCAACGCGTTGTACAGAATCACCTCGCAGAGGTTGTTAGATCAAAGCCAGGCAGGCGCGTATACGGGAAAACGCCACATACCCCCCCATTTTGGGCCTTTTTGGGCCTATTCGCATACCCTACCCCAAGGGGTTGAATTGTTAGTTTAACCCCTTGTAAAATCATTATTTTGTCCAATAAACGCATCCCCCAATGAGGTTTTGGTCCGGATCCCCCCCAGACCCCCCCAACTTAAAACCCACTTTTGTGAGGTTTTGAGGGAGGTGTAGGGGGGGGGGGGGGGGGTGGACCCCCCCTTTCTTTGGGTTGAAAATCATGAATCTTTTGGTTTTTTTTTCACTTTTCAGCCACAAAAATGTTTCCGGGTCCCGACTCCATGGGGTTTGTATGGGGTGGAGTGGGATGAGCGCTACTTTTCACCATTTTCGTTCTGTGGGCGGTTTTGGCGACCTCCGTGACGCCGCGCTACCCACTCTGAGGGGCGTGAGTGGGGATGTTGTGACAGTATATGCCTACTAGGATCCGAAAAGACGTTTTGTGCAGTCTCTAGCCTTGCTCAGGGCCGGTCAAAACCCGTGCCAAAGACGCGAAATGACTGTTTCCAATAATGGCCTAGTGAATGGCCCGGTGCACAACCTGCTGATGCAGTTTTTCACCCTGGGCAGCTCAAAAATGAAAGATTTCAAAACTCATTTTTTTGGTACCTTCATCACCTAAAATGACCATTCCAGGTATGTAAAGCATGTTTTAGGCACTATGTATGTGTTTTTCACCCTATTTGGGTATTGGGCGCGCAAGGGGGGGGGGGGGGGCAAACGGAGTGGTACATAACCTGCTTATGCAGTTTGTCACCCCGGACAACTCAAAAATCGAAGTAAAATATCGCGCGCGCTCGCGTACATATGAGGAAAATATAGAGTAAACAAAATGGAAGTAGAAAACCCAATAGAGCAATTACAAGCCGTCGAAAATGACGCAAAAATGGAAAGTACGCATGACGATACACAGATATACACAGAATATACCAACGCGTTGTACAGAATCACCTCACAGAGGTTGTTAGATCAAAGCCAGGCACACGCATATACGGGAAAACGCCACATACCCCCCCATTTTGGGCCTTTTTGGGCCTATTCGCGTACCCTACCCCAAGGGGTTGAATTGTTAGTTTAACCCCTTGTAAAATCATTATTTTGTCCAATAAACGCATCCCCCAATGAGGTTTTGGTCCGGATCCCCCCAGACCCCCCCCACATGAAACCCACTTTTGAAGTTTTGAGGGACGTGTGGGGGGGGGGGGTAAAAATGATGAAAAAAAATGACCCCCCCCCCCCCTTTTCTTGGGTCGAAAATCAGGAATCTTTTGGTTTTTCCGATTTTGAGCCGAAAAAGTGTTTCCGGGTCCCGACTCCATGGGGTTTGTATGGGGCGGAGTGGGACGAGCACTCATGCAGCTTATGCACTTTCCGGCCATTTTTCGTATGTTGGCGGTTTTGGCGACCTCGGGGACCCCGTGGTACCCACTCTGAGGGGTGTGAGTGGGGATGTTTTGACAGTATATGCCTACTAGGATCCGTAAGGACGTTTTGTGCAGCCTCTAGCCTTGACTGGGGCCGGTCACACCCCGTGCCAAAGATGCAAAATGACTGCTTCCACCAATGATGGCCTAGTGAATGGGCCGGTACACAGCCTGCTGATGCAGTTTTTCACTCTGGGTAGCTCAAAAATCGAAGTTTTCGAAACTTATTTTTATGATATTGCGATCACCTAAAATGACCATTCAAGGTATGTAAAGCATATTTTGGTCCGTATTTATGTCGTCTTCGCCCTCTTTGGGTATTAAGTCGGGGGGGGGGGGGGGGTTCCCAAGGGATTGGTACACAACCTGGTTGTGCCATTCTTCACCCTGGGCACCTCAAAAATCGAAGTTTTCGAAACATGTTTTTTTGATATCGTCATCTCCTAAATCACCTGCAGAGGTTGTTAGATCAAAGCCAGGCAGGCGTATATACGGGAAAACGCCACATACCCCCCCCATTTTGGGCCTTTTTGGGCCTATTCGCATACCCTACCCCAAGGGGTTGAATTGTTAGTTTAACCCCTTGCAAAATCATTATTTTGTCCAATACACGCATCCCCCAATGAGGTTTTGGTCCGTACCCCCCCGGACACCCTCCACTTGAAACCCACATTTTTGAGGTTTTGAGGGAGGTGGGGGGGGGGGGGGTCCAATATCGACCCCCCCTTTGTCTGAGTGAAAAATCAGGAATCTTTTGGTTTTTTTCGATTTTGAGCCGAAAAAGTGTTTCCGGGTCCTGACTCCATGGGGTTTATATGGGGTGGAGTGGGACGAGCACTCATGCAGTTTATGCACTTTTTAGCCGATTTTGCTATGTTGGCGGTTTTGGCGACCTCGGGGACCCCGTGGTACCCACTCTCAGGGGTGTGAGTGGGGATGTTGTGACAGTATATGCCTACTAGGATACGGAAGGACGCTTTTTGCAGTCTCTAGCCTTGCTGAGAGGCGGTCAAAACCCGTGCCAAAGACACGAGATGACTGTTTCCACCAATAATGGCCTAGTGCAATAATGGCCTAGTGAATCGGTCGGTAAACAACCTGCTGATGCAATTTTTCACCCTGAGCAGCTCAAAAATCGTAGTTTTCGAAACTTGTTTTTTCGATATTGTGATCACCTAAAATGACCATCCAAGCTATGTAAAGCAGGTTTTATGCCGTATTTATGTGTTTCTCACCCCATTTGGGTATTGGGTGCGGGGGGGGGGGGGGGGGGCTCCCAAGGGATGGGTACACAACGTGCTGATGCAGTTTTTCACCCTGGGCAGCTCAAAAAGCTAAGTTTCTGAAACTTATTTTTTCGATATTCTGATCACCTAAAATAATCATCCAAGGTATGTAAAGCATGTTTTAGGCCGTATTTATGTAGTTTCCACCCTATTTTGGGTGCGTGTTGCTCGGAGTAGTTTCTCTGCGAGGTGGACTTGCCGAAGGTAATAGAATTTTTCCAAAATTAGATTTTTTCCGAAACCCTTCTGTTGCCCCTTGCTGCCCCTGGGATGGGTTTGGGTGATCAGTTGGTGACAATACGGGTACTTGAGCACCCATAGGGACTCATGTAGTGGCCGCTAGGCCCATATAGCCCGAGCCAAGGCCCCCCCAAAGACCCCAAAATTGTTGTTGTGTGGGCCGTTTAGTGATACATGCAATTTTTCCAAAATCACCTTGCAGAGGTTGTTAGATCAAAGCCAGGCAGGCGTATATACGGGAAAATGCCACATACCCCCCCATTTTGGGCCTTTTTGGGCCTATTCGCGTACCCTACCCCAAGGGGTTGATTTGTTAGTTTAACCCCTTGTAAAATTATTATTGTGTCCAATAAACGCATCCCCCAATGAGGTTATGGTCCGGATCCCCCCTAGACCCCCTCACGTGAAACCCACTTTTTTGAGGTTTCGAGGGAGGGAGGGGGGGTCAAAAATGTCGAAAAAAATGAATCTTTGAATCTTTTGATTTTTTTTTCGATTTTGAGCCGGAAATTGTTTCCGGGTCCAGACTCCATGGGGTTTGTATGGGGCGGAGTGGGACGAGCGCTAACGCAATTTATGTACTTTCTGGCCATTTTTGTTCTATTGGCTATTTGGGTATTGGGCGGGGGGGGGGGGGGGTCTCCCTTGGGATGGGTACACAACCTGCTTGCGCAGTTTTTCACCGTGGCCAGCTCAAAAATCGAAGTTTTTGAAACTTGTTTTTTTTGATACGGTGATCACCTGAAATGACCATCCAAGGTATGTAAAGCATGTTTTAGCCCGTATTTTTTTACCCTATTTTGGGTGTATGTTGCTTGGGGTAGATTCTCTGCGAGGTGGACTTGCCCTTAGGCGCCTCAAGTTGCATGGTATAAAACGACGGAAAATGCTAGAAATATAGGGCCTCAAAAAGCACACAAAAACCATTCTTTGGCTTGCAAAAAATCAAGCCGTTTCTGAAATACAAAAAAAACTCTTATGTAAGGAATTTTCACCCCTGTGCGTCCCAATGGCTCCCAAAAATGCATTTTGTTGGGGCAATGGACTGTTCTATGCGCGAGGCCTCGCGCATAGAGCAGTCCATTGCCCCTCCAGCACCAAGTCATGATAGTAGAATTTATGAATCAAGCAGGCAGCTACACTGGAGTGACATTACAGGCATCCTTGATTTGATCACATTGTACCATATGTTTATGCGGGCGGACACTCGGCGCTCTAAACAAGCCTTGCAAATCGGATGGATGATTTAAGAAATCATTTCTAATGTTGTTGCCTTCCTGACAAAAGGAGCACATATGTTGGAGGTGTTGCACAAAGTGCATCCTTCAGCATTGCTGATGATGGACACTTGGGGAGTGTCAAGCAAAAACAAGAATATCACTGGTGGCTCATGAAGCACGTCCACTCAACATATGACGTTGAGCTGGACAGGGACCACCCTTGTAGCTTTGGCTGAAGAAAAATTGATCTTCCCGCTGTCGACTATCAATCAAAGTAAATTGTGCAAAGAAAATGCGTGGTACTTTTTTTGGCGTGTTTTTGGGCGACAAAAATTGATTTTGCGGCGAGTAAAATGCAATGTACCGCAAACCACACCAGTAATCAAGATGATGTCAGATGCCTGGAACAAGAGGGTGCCCTAGGGGAAGCAATCTGCTAAGCTTAGGGGCTGACCAAGCCCAAGAAGAGTTTTTGCGCCTCCGGGGGTGCCGGCTTCTGGGAAATTTCAGTGAATCAATGACAATTTAGGTACTCGTTCCTTCAGTGACTTTTGTGCACGAGCGCTATCAGATGAGAACCCATCAGAATGGTACAAAAAATATATTTTCTGGGCTTTTTCTTATGAGCGAGGACTCGCGCATGAGCACTGCAACGCAGTCCCAGAACGTGAAAGTCAGAACCTATAAATCTTTATTCGGGCAGTGCAAATCAAAAATGAAACCGTGAGGTGGGTGGCAAGATCACTCGACCCCGAAGCTGTCTTCCCAAAGGAAAATGAATTGGTTGAGGTTTGTGGTTGATTAACTTATGCGCGAGGCCTCGCGCATGGGGCAGCCCTTGAACCACATGTTGCATATGCTTTGCACTGGTATACAATCCTGCATGCTTCGGTTTTAATGTTCTTTTGTCTTGCATGCGCGAGGCCTCGCGCATAGAATTCCATCAATAATGCTTTTTTTCGGGTATGCGATGAACATGAAGAACGCAAATTGATGTTGCAATCATTTGTTCAGCATACCATGTTCATGCCACAAACAAGGGGAGCACAAAATGCATTTATTGCTTAATTTCCGCTAAAAGGACATCGTTTTCCACTGAAATAATAGTCTGTTTTCTGTATTTGGTTGTTCGAAAAAGGGCACAAAAAATGGTGAGAAAGATACTTTCTTTGGACTAATATTCTGTTTTCAAAAAACAGAGCCCGTGAAAAATTATTTTTTGCATGGTCCAGATTAGGTGCATTTGGTGTGATTTTGACCATGCAACTTGAGCTGCCTAAGCTGCCGAGGCAATAGAATCTTTTGGTTTGTTTTCGATTTTGAGCCCAAAAAGTGTTTCTGGGTCCCGACTCCATGGGGTTTATATGGGCCGGAGTGGGACGAGCGCTTATGCGGTTTATGCACTTTTGAGCCATTTTTGCTATGTTGGCGGTTTTGGTGACCTCGGTGACCCCGTGGTACCCACTCTCAAGGGTGCCAGTGGGGATGTTATGATAGTATATGCCTACTAGGATACGGAAAGACGTTTTTTGCAGTCTAGAGCCTTGCTAAGAGCCGGTCACAACCCGTGCCAAAGACGCGAAAGGACTGTTCCCACCAATACTGGCCTAGTGAATGGGCCGGTACACAACCTGCTGATGCAGTTTTTCACCCTGGGCAGCTCAAAAATCAAAGTTTTCGAAACTTGTTTTTATGATATTGTGACCTTACAATATGACCATCCAAGCTATGGAAAGCATGTTTTAGGCCGTATTTACGTGTTTTTCACCCTATTTGGGTATTGGGCGGGGCGGGGGCAGGGGGGGGGGTGGTCTCCCAAGGGATTGGTACACAACCTGCTTATGCATGCTTATGCAATTTTGCGCCCTGGGCAGCTCCAAAATTGAAGTTCTCGAAACTTGTTTCTATGATATTGTGGTTACCTAAAATGACCATCCAAACTATGTAAAGCATTCTTTAGGCCCTATTTACGTGTTTTTCACCCTGGGTATTAGGTAGGGGGGGGGGGCGGACCCCCTGTCACCCCAGCCAGCGGGGGGGGGGGGGGCAGCAACCCGAGACCGACCCCCCCGGCTTCCTCCGCTCGCGCGGAGGTCGTGGGGGCGCCACCGGGTAGGGGGGCAGCAGGCCTCCTCTCGCCCTGGCCAGCAGGGGAGGGCGAAGGACCGGGGCCGCCCCCCCCCCCCCCCCCCGCGTCCTCCAGCAGAGCGGGGGCCTCGGTGGAGCCGGCGATGCGGCAGGGACCCCCCCCCCCCCCCCCGCCGCCCTCCCCCCAGCAGAGCGACCCCCACCGTCGCTCCTGGAAGTTTTCGGCCGCATCTCAGCGGCCCTGAGCAGCCGCGCTCCGCCGCGTTGGCGGTCCCCTCCGCGGGCGCGACGACGGCCCCAACCCAGGGCCACCAGGACGGTGGCGGACATGCTGCGGGCGCGCCCGCCCCCCCCCCGCGGGCCGCAGACGGCGCGGCAAGAGGGGCCTCCTCCTCCTCTGACCCAGTGGCGGACGCGCCCTCGGCGGCGTCGCCATCCCAGTCCACACTGCCGCCGCGGCGGCAGCACGGCAGGGCCAGCACGGAAGAGACTTAGTCCCCTCCGGCTCGTCCCTCCTGGCCGCCGTGCAGACACAGGCGGGGGGCCTGCAGGGGAGGCCGCGGGCGCCTGAACTCAACTCGGCCCACCTCCCCGCCCCTCTGCCTCTGTACATAGACCAGTGGACGCTAATCGACGAATGCCGTATTTATGTAGTTTTTACCCTATTTTGGGTGTGCGCTGCTTGGTGTAGATTCTCTGTGAGGTGGACGTGCCGAAGGCAATAGAATTGTAGTGCAAAATCACCAACAATTTTGCAATCTTTTTGCTCATTTTTTCTTTCCATCTTTTCCAGGAATGCAGCAGAATCTAGTCTTGGCATCTTGCACCCAGCAGTTTTGGTGTGCAAGCCCAGGTGCTCAGCAAAAACAGCAAATAGCTTCTCCCAAATGGGGAGTCTGCTGGTTCAAGCAATTATGGGAAAGTAATGTTCCAAAGAATTACAAAAAACAGCTTAACGAAACGAGCAAATAAATAATCAACCACTGGTACTTCATTGAACACGTCACACAAGAGATGCAGTGCAGTCACAGTCACTAACCAGCACACAATGAGCAAATCAAAACGGACACTGAAAGGCACAAACCATGGACATGCCACAAGGACAGAAATGGATACACATGAACAGGCAATCAATCACCAACACCGCGGCAGTGCAGCAAGTGACTCCAAGGAACTACCGTTTTCTGCTGCAGCACGGCGAATATTCTCCAGCACAACATAGCCATTCTCCCCAGCATTGTGGGCTACCAACCTCAATGGATAGCTCAGAGCACGTTTGATGATATCAGCACCAACCTGTGCATGAGAAGTAGGGCAAAGATTTGGTGCCGCAATGGCCACTGAAAAATATCACAACAACAATGTGAATTGTTGTTTTCACCAGTGCAGTGTCCAATCCAACACGCATTGAACAGGTTTGTCAACATTGGCGCCCACACTCTGTGTCAGCATCCAAAGCACACTGCACACACACGCTGCAGCCTGAGATCTCCGTGGAGTTGACCATTGTTCATATCATTGCTACGGTGATGCAACATACAGAACAATACAAAACAGTCGAGAACCAGAACGGGCAGTGCCTCCAGGTGGCATCAGGATTCCGTGAGAAACGATGCTCCTTTTCAAACGTTTTACAACTTGGTCAAAACCTGCGACAAGGTCCACAACAAAGGCTTGCCACGGCCCTTGTTGCACAGAGTATTTGTTTTGACGAACGTGTGCACCAACAGTTTGTTGGCCGAACGGGGGAAAGAGGTTGTGTCTCCATCTCGGGAGGATGCACAATGTGATGGCTCCTGTTTTGTGCAGTTGGTAAAACCTAGTACGCGCTCTCGCAAAAGCTAGTAAAATCTATTGAAACCAAGGAAAATCCAGTAAAACCTGGCAAAAGAAATTTAAAAAAAAATTGTAAAACAAAAAAAATTCACTAGGGTACCAGGGAGACAGACACAAACTTGTACAAAAACTTGAATCACCTCGCAGAGGTTGTTAGATCAAAGCCAGGCAGGTGTATATACGGGAAAACGCCACATACCCCCCCATTTTGGGCCTTTTTGGGCCTATTCGCATACCCTACCCCAAGGGGTTGAATTGTTAGTTTAACCCCTTGTAAAATCATTATTTTGTCCAATAAACGCATCCCCCAATCCGTTTTTGGTCCGGATCCCCACCCAGACCCCGCCCACTTGAAACCCACTTTTTTGAGGTTTTGAGGGAGGTGGGGGGAGGGCGGTGGGTCAAAAAAAGAACCCCCCTTTCTTTGGATGGAAAATCATGAATGTTTTGGTTTTTTTTTCAATTTTGAGCCGAAAAAGTGGTCCCGGGTCCCGACTCCATAGGGTTTGTATGGGGCGGAGTGGGACGAGCGCTACTTTTCAGCCATTTTTGCTATGTTGGCGGTTTTGGCGACCTCGGGGACCCCGTGGTACCCACTCTGAGGGGTGTGAGTGGGGATGTTGTGACAGTATATGCCTACTAGGATCCGAAAGGACGTTTTTTGCAGTCTCTAGCCTTGCCGAGGGCCGGTCAAAACGTGTGCCAAAGACGCGAAATGACTGTTGCCACCAATAATGGCTTACTTGAGTGAATGGGCCGGTGCACAACCTCCTGGTGTAGTTTTTCACCCTGGGCAGCTCAAAAATCGAAGTTTCTGAAATTTTCTGATGCCGTGATCACCTAAGATGACCTTCCAAGCTATGTAAAGCATGATTCAGGCCGTATTCATGTGTTTTTCACCGTATTTGCGATTGGGTGCGGGGGGGGGGGGGGGCCAAATGGGATTGGTACACAACCTGCTTAAGCAATTTTTCAGCCTATACAGCTCAAAAATCGAAGTTTTTGAAACTTGTTTTTTTTTGTGACATTGTGACCACACAAAATGACTATCCAAGGTATGTAAAGCATGTTTTAGGCCCTATTTATGCGTTTTTCACCTTTTTTTGGGTATTGGGTGCGGGGCGGGGCCGGCGGGGGGGGGGGGGGGGGGGGGGGCTCCCAAGGGATTGGTACTTAACCTGCTTATGCAGCTTTTTACCCTCGATAGCTCAAAAATCGAAGCTTTCGAAACTTATTTTTTGATGCCATGATCACCTAAAATGACGTTCCAAGCTATGTATTCAGGCCGTATTCATGTGTTTTTCACCGTATTTGCAATTGGGTGCGGGGGGGGGGGGGGGGTGTCAAACGGGATTGGTACACAACCTACTTATGCAGTTTTTCAGCCTATACAGCTCAAAAATGGAAGTTTCCGAAACTTTTTTTTTGACATTGTGATCACCTAAAATGACCATCCAAGATATGTAAAGCATGTTTCAGGCTGTATTTATGTAGTTTTTACCCTATTTTGGGTATGTGTTGCTTGGGGTAGATTCTCTGCGAGGTGGACTTGCCGAAGGCAATAGAATTGTAGTGGCGCCCCACCCAGGCCAAACCAATGGGCACACATGTGCTGGTATATGATATATCATATATTCCTACACCCCTCTCACCTTAAATCTAGCTCACAACAAGCAACAAGCACTTCTTCTTTCCGTTTTGGCCATTACTCCGTCCCAACGCTTCAGGCTCTACTCTACTCTAGCCATCTTTTGCATTGACACATGGCATTCCCAAATCCAAAATATGAGCCCCCAACTCATGACTTGCCGCCTGGGGCGTAGGCGCCAAATCGTGAGGTGCCCTCCCAACTTTGCGCCATTTTGAGCCAAAACTAGCCGTTTTTTTTTATAAAAACAGCCCGAGGAGCAATTTGAACGCCCAATAAGGAGAACGATTCCTACACTCCAAGTGCCGCTTGACTTCCTCGTGACAAAGAGCCGTTTCTTGTCCCAATGCTTTGGGTCCTTTGCTAATCTAGCCATCCTATGTGGTGGCCATGTCAATCCAAGGTTTGAGCCCAAGGCTCACTGGTGGCGCCAAGTCTGGAGGTGCCCTCCCAAATGCACGCCATGTAGGGCCAAAAAGAGCCATTTTTTAAGGACGGACCGTCGAGCTCGATAGTCGTGATCGAGATGCACATGAAAGGAGGCGTCGAGGATAACCCCCACGGTGTGATGCCGCATGAGCACCATGAGCAGAGGTCATTGTCATCATATTCTTCGCGCGGTTGGGTTGCCGGGTGCTACATGGAGGGGGGATCCATGCTACGGGTAGGCAACATCAGCCGCTTGTCACGCAATACTAGGCCCATATGGTGACATGACTGGCTCGGGACCGTAGCTGGAGCCACAAACGATGTCCTTGAGCATGTGTGGCAATGTCGTAAGATATGGTACCTCCGATAAGCGTGCGGAGCGGCGGTGGGAATTCGCCATAGAACCAAGCGATGCGCCCATTGATATGGTGCCCAAAACGGCAACATCAGCCGCTTGTCACGCAATACTAGGCCCATATGGTGACATGACTGGCTGGGGACCGTAGCTAGAGCCACATACGATGTCCTTGAGCATGTGTGGCAATGTCGTAGGATATGGTACCTCCACTAAACGTGCGGAGAGGCGGTGGGAATTCGCCATAGAACCAAGCGATGTGCCCATGGATATGGTGCCCAAAACGGCCCTCGAACCCATTCAACACAGCCAAACGAAGGGAAATGGTTGCTACACTACACATGCGGCTTGACTTCCTCATGACAAAGAGCCCTTTGTTGCCCTTTGCCACTAACTCCACAATATGTCCTAGAAACAGGCAAAAAATGGCTAAAAATATCGTTCGGTTTGCCCCGTTTGTGTCCACTCGTCCCGGAACCAAGAACGGGCTGCATCTGTGCACCGAGGGGGTGGCACGAGGGAAATCCTTGGGGGGATCGCATTACCAGGCAGGCCACCGGGGCACTAAACGAACGCCTACCAATGCAGTTGATTGATGTGGGAATCAAAGGAAGGCAGGGGGGGGGGGGGGTGCTTCTATGTGGTACAGGCACTGGTGGCAACAGGCTATCTTTCGACTTCCCTTCCTCGTGGTGTGCTTCCACAAGTGGTCCAAGCGACCGTATGTGTTGGCGATCGGAGTCATGCCGATCAATTTGTGTGACGTGCTGCCGTTTCCCCAGTCAACGGGACTGGTAAGGGTCCTGCAACCTCGTTTCCTTCGGTATCCTTGCCGTCACCCGGCACATCCACCTCCGTATGTCTGACATGTGGGAAATCAGCCATGGCTATTGTAAAAAGGAAATAGCAACTTACGTGTACTTAATGAACGGGACACAGAACCACACGGTAATTTTAACACCACCGCACAGTATGCACCAAAGTCAATTGCAATGGATTAGGGTATAGTGCAGATGTGTACTAAGACTCCAATACACTCACACCCGCCAAAACAATGCAAACATCGCACCACTAAGCTGCAAATATACCAATGTGCAAACAGTATAAGGTGTGTTGTGCGGTGCTCCTAGACAGCCGCTAACTGTGATTCATAGTCCAATTATGTCACACAACAGGGGCCATTGTTAGGGTCTGGGCTTATAATATGCACCCCGTAAGTACCCACCATATGAATACTAGGCTCTGTAGAGCCCACATTGCTTGAAAGTCCTAATAAAGGTGTGGTTTTGGCATTTTCACCTGGATGGTGTGGTGCCTATCGCAGCGCCCAACAGTCAGTCATGTATATAGGCGTTGTAACCTTGATTCCTGTTCCAGCTGAACATATCGGGGATGACGTTTAGGCTGACCATGTTACGGCAGCAGGAAAGGTATATCATTTTACCAAGTCAACAATGGGTCACACACGCGTTTGTGATAGTGGACCATTTGCAATGCTCAATCAAGTTGTTTTAGCCCATTAACAACATGTGGTGACACATTTTGGCCCATGGAAAATCCGCAAAATGCCTTGAAAATGGGCCTATCTCTTAGGAGGCCCATAGTGCCCCCTATCGTTTCAGCGAAACAAGGGGTGAAAGGTGCCTTTTTTTGCATATGCAGTTTTGCATTAGGTTGGGGTTTTCAGAGCCTAGACCAGTTGTGAATTGCACATTGTTTATTGCTCGGCTTTGCAGAGCCCAAGCTACAAATTATTCCATGTTTGCCAACCCCCGTGGCAACAATTGGCCCATGCATACAGTGGTGGAGGGGCTGCGCCACATGGAGCCACATGGATTTTTGGTCCCAAAACGGCCCATTTTAAAGACATTTTGGGATTTCCCATGGCCCACAACGCGTCACCACATGCCCAAAATGGGCTAGAAGCACTTGTTTGAGCATCCCAAATGGTCAACAAAGAACTTTGGAAAAGATAATGTTTTTCGGCCCCCAAGGCCTCGGTGGACCCACCGTGGCTCCCACCGTGCGCGGGCCGGGCTGCCCTCCGGCTCCACCAAGTGACCACTGGGAATGCGGATTTGAGCCACGTAGCCCAAGTCCTCGTTCTTGGTTTTGGGGCTGTTTGACACAAACTATGCACATTCTGGGCCATTTTTTGGCCATTACTAGGCTGTTTCTCAGACATATCGTGGAGTTGGAGGGCAACAAAGGGCTCTTTGTTATCACGAAGTCAAGAACCACATGAAGTGTACAAACCGTTTCCCTTCGTTTGGCCGTTTTGAATGGGTTCCGGGGCCGCTTTGGTCCAAAGAAGGCTGTTTTGGGGCACGAAATGTGCCATTTTGGAAGGGCACCTCCTGACTTGGTGCCCTCGCACCGGGGCGCCACTGGTGAGTTTTTGCTCAAAACTTGGATTTGGCAAGGGCACCACCTAGGCGCTAGGGTTGCTATAGCAACCCAGCCCCCGAATCGGCGGCCAAATTCGGCCGATGTCGCCGATTTGTTCTGCCGATTTGGGGGAATTCTGTGACTTGGCCGATTGGTTCTGTTGACTTGTTGGGGCTTCTAGGATTCTAGGACACCCAATTGGGAGGCGTCACTCTAAGATGTGCATCATTTACTTTGCGACACTAGACAATAGCTTTTCTTTCTATATTGGTTGTTCAGATTGGCACCATGAAGTGTTTTTACTGCCCACAAAAAGACCCATCACATTGACTACTGCAAGACGGCTTTGGTTGCAAATCACAGCTCCACACCCACCCAGCACACAATGAGATGGAAACGGCAAGCCTATGTGCGTTCACCTTCTTCCGGCAGGCTTTGTTTGTGCATAGAAAACCAATTTTCTCATCAACACAAGTGACAAAAAATGCAAAAAAAAACCGGTCCGGGAATTGAACCCATGCCAGACAATTTATAGACCAATGCATATACCATTAGACGACTGCCCGAAATTGCCATAATATGGCTCAAGGACCATGGAGAGACCAAGAGACAAAATTGTTTTCGAAAATTGTGAGATACTTTGGGTTACAACATGACTCCAAGGACAGAGCAGCCAAAAGGAAGGTGTGTTTGGGGCTTGGGACTGAGATCCACGGCACTGTGAGCCTGTTTTGGTGAAAAATCAGTCCTCCGATTTATTGGGATTTCTTCGCCGATTTTTGGGGCCACGTTGCTAGAGTAGAGTAGAGCCCGAAGCGTTGCAACGGAGCCAAAATGGAAAGGAGAAGTGTTGCTTGTTGCTTGTTGCTTGTCGCTCGGTGCTTGCTTGATTGTTGCTTGTTGCTTGTTGCTAGCTAGATTTAAGGGGAGAGGGGTGTAGCAATATACATGTCTGTGTGTGTGTGGGTGGGTGTTGGGCAAAGGGGGGGGGGGTTAAATCCCCGCTACTCGTTATACTAGCAAAAAGGGAAATTTCGGGAAACCGTGTTGGGCTGCCCGGTGCTTGGCACCAAAGTGGGTGGTGGGCATACCCCACCCCCCCCATTTTGGATGTGCAGCATCCAAAAAACAAGTCCCACAACCCTTTGGAACGCTGGTGGCTATACGGCTACCAAAATATGAAATGTTTTGCTCGAAATCTGGTAATCTAACAGACTAGCTGTTGACTATTTTTCAGCAAATTATCATGTTCCCTTCATTTCTTGGTTATCTCACCTCCCTAGAAACAAAACAATGCCCAGGGTAAAACGATGCAGTGTGGTGTGAGGTTTGCAAAAATGCAAGTGTTTCCCTTCAACTCAACAACATGACCATGCAATGCACAAAACACGGCAAGTACTGCAAAACAAATTCAAGGACGTGTCGACGGCATTTTATGATTGACGCAAACAATTGGCACCAACACTCCATCATATTGTGTCGTTGAGGCATAGCTCTTGGTTTTTTGGATTTGGCACATCAAAATGCACCCATTTAGCCTATCTGGTTGTGTTGTGATGTGACGATATGTTAGAGCTAGCCCACTTACTTCGAAAACACACCACATGACCTGTGCAAGCAACATAGGTAGACTGCCCAAAAGAGTAGACACATCAAACTTTGGTCCAAAACTCCGAAAAAAATATGATCCCCGCATCCCCTCCCCCAACCCACACAACTCAAAAAAAAACCTCTTTCTTGGAGATTTCAGAAAAGTATAACATACCCCTACCTATGGCTCAACATTCTTCCGGAATTCAGCCCGCACCAGAAAATCCCTGCTAAAAACAGTGATGTCATGCCGTATTCTTAGCCCTCACGGGTCCTTTGTGGGGGCAAATACCCACTAATAACCATGCAATTCAGTTCTAAAACATGTTTTTTTGTGTTTTCCGACCCCAGAATGGAGGGGAGGGGGGCTACACCCCTTCCCAAGCCCCCTTTCCGACCCTCCAACGTGGTAGGCACACTGCCCTACATATGCCATAAATATATATATTATATATATATATATATATATATATATATATATATATATATATATATATATATATATATATATATATATATATATATATATATATATATATATATATATATATATATATATATATATATATATATATATATATATATATATATATATATATATATATATATATATATATATGTATATATATATATATGTATATATATATATAATGTATATATATATATATATATATATATATACATATATATATATATACTCTAATCTACACCTCTCTCCCCCAACTCTAGGTGGCTCCACCATACGGCTCTAATGTACGTGAGAAGGGCACAACTTGGTGCATACACGTAGTAGCGGAAGGGGCTAAACTCGGTCAAAACGGGCTCATAATGGGCTCCTTTTAGTTGTTTGTGCACCCCCAATGGTCGCAGGTCAGTTTTGGAAAAACGCGTTTTTGACCCATTTTTCACCCATTTTGCTCCCAAAACGGCCCCTTTTCAAGGCATATTGTAATTTCCATGGGTCGAAATGCGTCACCACGGGCTTAAAATGGGCTAAAACCACTTGTTTGAGCATCCCAAATGGTAAGGCATCACTTTTGGAAAAACGCGTTTTTGACCCATTTTTGACCCATTTTTGACCCATTTTTGGTCCCAAAATGGCCCATTTTCAAGGCATTTGTGGATTTTCCATGGCCCAAAACGCGTGAACACCGGCTCAACACGGCCTAAAAACACTTATTTGAGCACCCCGTAAATGTTTTTTTTTTCGCCCCGGCGACCCTGGTGGACCCATAGTTGGCCGCCACCGTGCGCGGGCCGAGCGGCCCTCCGGCTCCACGAAATGACCACTGGTACGGGGGTCTAGGCCTCTCGTTGGGCGAATTTTGAGGGTGAAAACCACATAAATGTGGGGAGTTGTGGGTGGACTAGGTGCCCTCACAATCGAATTTTGGACCACGTAGCCCAAGATACGGCCCGTTCTTGCTTTTTGGGGTGTTGGTGCAGATTGCGCAGATTTTGGGGCTTTTTGGCGCCTTTTTGGGCAGTTTCTCGGACATATCGTGGAGTTGAAGGGCACTAGAGGGCTCTCTGACATGGCTAAGTACAGCCGCACGAGGGCTGTAGCGACCCCTTCCCTTCATTTGAGCATTTCGCCTAGGTTTTGGGGCTATTTTGAGCGAAGATTGGCTATTTTTGGATATATATATGTATATATATATATATATATATATATATATATATATATACATATATGTATATATTGTGTATATATATATATATATATATATATATATATATATATATATATATATATATATATATATATATATATATATATATATATATATATATATATATATATATATATATATATATATATATATATATATATATATATATATATATTACTACACCCCTCTCCCCTTAAATCTAGCTAACAAGCAAGCAACAACAAGCAAGCAACAACAAGCAAGCACTTCTCCTCACCGTTTTGGCCATTGCTCCACCTCATCGCTCCGGCCTCTACTCTACTCTAGCCATCTTGGAGCCTAGGTGGTGGCCTTGCCAAATCCAAGTTTTGAGCCAAAAACTCACCGGTGGCGGCCCGGGGCGGTGGCGCCAAGTTAGGAGGTGCCCTCCCCAATCTGCGCACTTTTGGGCCAAAAACAGCCATTTTTCGCCCAAAACAGCCCCAAAACCCGGGCGAAGCGCCCAAACGAAGGGAAACATTGACTACACTGCACGTGCGGCTTGATTTCACCGTGTGAAAGAGCTCTCTAGCGCCCTTCACTTCCACGATATGTCCGAGAAACGGCCCAAAAAGGCGCCAAAAAGCCCCAAAAACCTGCGCAATGTGCACCAGCACCCCGAAACCAAGCACGGGGCGTATCTTGGGCTACGTGGCTCAAATCTTAATTCCGAAGGCACCTAGTCCAGCCGCAACCCCCCACTTTTTGTGGTTTCCAAGCCTCAGAATCGCCCAACGAGACACCTAGACCCCCGTACCAGTGGTCACTTGGTGGAGCCGGAGGGCAGCCCGGCCCGTGCACGGTGGGGGGCCAACGGTGGGTCCACCAGGGTCCCCGGGGCGAAAAAAATCATTTTTTCCAAAGTTGTTCCGAGACCACTTGGGATGCCCAAACAAGTGTTTTTCGGCCGTTTTGAGCCCGTGGTGGCGCGTTTTGGGCCACAGAAAATCGCAAAATGCCTTGAAAACGGGCTGTTTTGGAACCAAAAATGGGTCAAAAATGGGTGAAAAACGCGTTTTTCCAAAAGTGATCCCGGACCATTTGGGATGCTCAAACAAGTGGTTTTAGCCCATTTTAAGCCCGTGGTGACGCCTTTTGGCCCACGGAAAATCCCAAAATGCCTTGAAATTGGGCCGTTTTGGGACCAAAAGTGGGTCAAAAATGGGTCAAAAACGCGTTTTTTTTGAAAATCATCCTGAACCATTTGGGATGCTCAAACAAGTGTTTTTAGCCCATTTTGAGCCCGTAGTGACGCGTTTTGGCCCATGGAAACTCCCAAAATGCCTTGAAATTGCACCCTTTGGGGACCAAAAATGGGTCAAAACTGGGTCAAAAACGCGTTTTTCCAAAAGTGATCTTCAACCATTTGGGATGCTCAAACAAGTGTTTTGAGCCCATTTTGAGCCCGTCGTCATAGAGGTTAGGGCCTTCCACCACCTGAATGCACAAAGTTGTGTCTCTCGCACGTACTATAGAGCCGTATGGTGGAGCCACCTAGAGTTGGGGGGAGGGGTGTAGATTGGAGGATATATATATATATATATATATATATATATATATATATATATATATATATATATATATATATATATATATATATATATATATATATATATATATATATATATATATATATATATATATATATATATATATATATATATATATATATATATATATATATATATATATATATATATATATATATATATATATATATATATATATATATGTATACGTATATATACATACACACACACACACACACACATATATATACATATACATAAACATATATTACTACACCCCTCTCCCCTTAAATTTAGCTAACAAGCAACAAGCAACAAGCAACAAGCAACAAGCAACAAGCAACAACAAGCACGTCTCCGTGCCGTTTTGGCCATTGCACCTTCCCAGCGCCTCGGGCCTGACTCTACTTTAGCCATCCTAGAGCCTAGGTGGTGCCCTTGCCAAATCCAAGTTTTGAGCCAAAAACTCACCGGTGGCCGCCCGGGGCGGTGGTGCCAAGTCGGGAGGTGCCCTCCCAAATCTGCGCAGTTTTGGGCCAAAAAAAGCCATTTTTCGCCCAAAACAGCCCTAGTAAGGGTTCAAAACAGCCAAACGAAGGCAAACGGCTGCTACACTGCACGTGCGGCTTGATTTTCTTGCGACCAAGGGACCTTTGGTGCCCTTCAACTCCACGATATGTCCGAGAAACTGCCCAAAAAGGCGCCAAAAAGCCCCAAAAACTGCGCAATGTGCACCAGCACCCCGAAACCAAGAACGGGCCGTATCTTGGGCTACGTGGCTCAAAAACGAATTCCGAGGGCACCTAGTCCACCCGCAACCCCCCACTTTTTTTGGTTTCCAAGCCTCCCAATCGCCCAACGAGACACCTAGACCCCCGTACCAATGGTCACTTGGTGCAGCCGGAGGGCCGGCCAGCCCACGCACAATGGGGGCCAACGGTGGGTCCACCGGGGTCCCCGGGGCGAAAAAAATGATTTTTTTCAAAGTTGTTCCTAGGCCACTTGGGATGCTTAAACAAGTGTTTTTAGGCCGTTTTGAGCCCGTGGTGGCGCGTTTTGGGCCATGGAAAATCCCAAAATGCCTTGAAAATGGGCCGTTTTGGGACCAACGATGGGTCAAAAATGGGCCAAAAACGCGTTTTTCCAAAAATGATCCTGGACCATTTATGATGCTCAAACAAGTAGTTTTAGCCCATTTTGAGCCCCGTGGCGACGGGTTTTGGCTCATGGAAAATCCCAAAATGCCTTGAAAATGGGCCATTTTGGGACCAAAAATGGGGTCAAAAATGGGTCAAAAACGGGTTTTTCCAAAAGTGATCCCGGGACCATTTGGGATGCTCAAACAAGTGTTTTTAGCCCGCTTTGAGCGCGTTTTGACCGAGTTTAGCCCCTTCCACCACATGTATGCACCACTTTGTGCCCTTCGCACGTACCTTAGAGCCCTGTGGTGGAGCCACCTAGAGTTGGAGAGGGGTGTAGATTAGAGGATATAATATATATATATATATATATATATATATATATATATATATATATATATATATATATGTATATATATATATATATATATATATATATATATATATATATATATATATATATATATATACACATATACACATATACATATTATATATATATATGTGTGTGTGTGTGTGTGTGTGTATCCTCTAATCTACACCCCTCTCCCATACTCTACGTGGCTACACTCTAAGGTACGAGCGAAGGGTACAACTTGGTGCATACACGTAGCGGAAGGGACTAAACTTGATCAAAACGGGCTCAAAACGGGCTCAAAACACTTGTTTGTGCACCCCCAATGGTCCCAAGATCACTTTAAGAAAAATGTGTTTTTGACCAATTTCACGGATTTTTGCTCCCAAAACGGCCCCTTTTCAAGGAATATTGGGATTACCATGGGCCAAAACCCGTCCAAATGGGCTCAAAATGGGCTAAAAACACTTGTCCGAGCATCCCAAATGGTCCGGGATCACTTTTCGAAAAATGCGGTTTTGACCCATTTTTGACCCACTTTTGGTCCCAAAAGGGTCTATTTTCAAGGCATTTTGGGATTTTCAATGGGCCAAAACACATCACCACGGGCTCAAAGTGGGGTAAAAACACTTGTTTCAGCATCCCAAATGGTCTAGGATAAATTTTGGAAAAACGCGTTTTTGACCCATTTTTGACCCATTTTTGGTTCCAAAACGGCCCATTTTCAAGGTATTTTGGGATTTTCCATGGCCCAAAAAGTGTCACCACGGGCTCAAAACGGGCTAAAAACACGTGCTTGAGCATCCCAAGTGGTCTGGGAACAACTTTGGAAAAAATGATTTTTTTCGCCCCGGGGACCCTGGTGGACCCACCGTTGGCCCCAACCGTGCGCGGGCCGGGCTGCCCTCCGGCTCCACCAAGTGACCACTGGTACGGGGGTCTAGGTAGCTCGTTGGGCGTTTCCGAGGGTTGGAAACCACAAAAAGTGGGGGCTTGTGGGTGGAATAGGTGCCCTCGGAACTTGGTTTTGAGCCACGTAGCCCAAGATACGGCCCGTTCTTGGTTTCGGGGTGTTGGTGCACATTGCGCAGATTTTGGGGCTTTTTGGCGCCTTTTTGAGCCGTTTCTCGGACATATCGTGGGCACCCTTGGCCACCCTGAAGTCAAGCCGCACGTGAAGTGTAGTAACCGTTTGCCTTCGTTTGGCCGTTGTGACTGGGTTTCGGTGCCGTTTTGGGCCAAAAAAGGCTGTTTTGGGGCACAAAATGCGCAGTTTTGGGAGGGCACCTACCAACTTGGCGCCTCCGCCCCGGGGCGCCACCGGTGAGTTTTTGGCTCAAAACTTGGATTTGGCAAGGCCACCAGCTAGGCTCTAGGATGGCTAGAGTAGAGTAGAGCCCGGAGCGATGAGGCAGAGCAATGGCCAAAACGGAAAGGAGAAGTGCTTGCTTGTTGCTTGTTGCGTGCTTGTTGCTTGCTTGTTGCTTGCTAGATTTAAGGGGAGAGGGGTGTAGTAATATACATATATATATATATATATATATATATATATATATATATATATATATATATATATATATATATATATATATATATATATATATATATATATATATATATATATATATATATATATATATATATATATACATATAGGGAAGGGTAGGGTGACGACGGGGGCCACACGGCAACCCCCCCCCCCCCCAGCGGAGGGACAAGTGCCGAGCCTCGTGCCTGCGCCGTGCTTCCGACGTGCTTGCGCAAAAGGGAGGACAGCGAGAACCCCCCCCCCCGCCCCCTTCTCCGACGCCCACCCGCAGAAAGGGCGAGGGCGGCGAGGAGACAGAGAAAAAAAAAAAAAACACAAAGCGAGCAACCAAGGACACCAACACGCCGGAGCAGGGACAGGCAGCAGGGGCAGACGGGACATGGCGGGAGCCAGGGGGCACAGCAAGGGGCCAGGGTCAGCGCCCCTGGGGATGAAAGAAGGGGAGCAGGGACCAACGGGGGGGGGCGGGGTGACAAGAGCCCGCGAACAACGCTGGTGAGGTACCCGACCTCTGGGGTTTGGGGGCCCCCCCGGTGTCCGTATCGGCCCCATCTGAGCGCGAGCAATAAGGTGGGTTACGCCCGGGACCGATGGCCAGCGGCCCGAGGTGGCACCGGCCTGGGGGGGTGGCCAATGGGCCTGACCAAGAGCACTCCCCACGGCACGTACTACGGTTCGTGTCCTGTGAGGGGCTGCGGGTAGGGCACACCGTCCATCGGGGTAAGCAAGAGACGTGCCTAACCCGCAAGGACTCCCCAGAGACCCACAGTGTACCCGACCCCGGTGTGGGGAATGGGCCGACGTACCTGGTTACGACGCAGGTCCATTTGTACTGAGCGGGTACAAATGGACGGCTCGTACAACAGAGTTACACCCTGACGGGGAGTGCATGCATCGGCCCCCCCGTGGGGAAACTCCCGGGGGGAGGGACCAGAGCCAGCGTCGGGCGCCCCCCCCTCCCCCAACCCCCCAACCCCCCCAACCCAAGGGCCAAGGGGCACACCAAGCGAGCACAGTCGGGGGCACAGGAACACGGAGGGGAGAAGGGGCGAGCAAGAGGGGTGCGCAGCTGTGTCGTGCGAAGTGTCGTGCAACCATACGCCAACGGCAAGCGGGACGGGCCATGGAGTCCACCCGTTCTCCCGTGTCCTTAGCTCACACAGCCTTCGTTAGCTAAATGTCGCTATCTGTCCCCACCAATCCCGCGGAGTTGCCAGCCTTCCGGCGACGTGCCCGGCGCCTGGTAGACACAGTGTCTGATCTCGTCAGACACGGGCCGCACACGTACGCGGCGTTCCAGGCGCGCGTGGACGCGGACCGTCCGGCCAGGGACAACGGGTGGGACCACTTCGTCGACGTCTGCTTGCGGCAGATGTTGGCCCGCGATCCCCACCCGTACAACGCGCCCGACGTTCAGGCGCGGTTCGCGGCGGGCACGGTGCCGTTCGGGGTGCACCTGCTCAACCGACTACTCCGATGTCTACAACATCTCGGGCAGCTCGAGGACGCGCAGCGCGGACGGCCCCCAGTGGGGTCGGCGGGGCAGCCGGGGTATGCGGCGCCGGGTGCGTTTCCGATGCCGCCGCCCCCTGGCCTCGGGCCCATGCCCATCCCGCCCTTTGGGACTCACCACCACCACCAACTTCATCTCCATCACCTACTTCATCACCCCGTCGGGTTCCCCATGATGCAGCATCACCTCCCACACCAACACGTACACCCGGCAGCTGTGCCACAGCCCCCCGTCCATCTTCACCTTCACCACCAACTGGCGGCTGTGCCACAGCACCCTGTCCACCTACACCATCACCATCATCATCACCATCCGCACCGGCATGTGGAGTACCCGCATCCCCTGCCCCAGCAGCACCCAAGACCGCCTCAGCACACGGTGCCGGTGCCGGAACCGGTGCCGGTGCCTGGGCCGGGGCGGAGTGCCCAGCAGCAGCGGGTGTCGCAAGGGGCTGTGCCACAGCACCTCGTCCACTTTCACCATCACCGTCACCATCACCATCCGCACCAGCAAGTGGAGTACCCACATTCCCTGCCCCAGCAGCAATCACTGCCGCCTCAGCACACGATGCCGGTGCCGGAACCGGTTCCGGTGCCTGAGCCGGGGTGGGACGCCCAGCAGCAGGGGGTGTCGCAAGGAGCTGGGCCACAGCACCCAGTCCACCTTCACCATCACCATCACCAACATCGTCCACACCAGCATGTGGAGTACCCACATCCCCTACCCCAGCAGCACCCACGGCGGCCTCAGCACACAATGCCGGTGCTAGAGCCGGTACCGGTGCCTGGGCCGGGGCGGAGCGCCCAACAACAGGGGGTGTCGCAAGGGGCTGTGCCACGGCACCCCGTCCACCCTTACCGTCACCATCACCATCACCGTCCGCACCTGCATGTGGAATGCCCTCGCCCCCCGCCCCAGCAGCACTCACGGCCGATGCCTCAGCACACCGTGTCGGTGCCGGTACCGGTGCCGGCTCCTGGACCGGGGCGGGGCGCCCAGCAGCAGGGGGTGTCGCAAGGGGAGGCACATGGTGTGCCCCCGGGCGAGGCGAAGAGTATGGGGGCACCTGCGCCACCCCTGGCAGAGCCTCAGCCGGAGGTTCCCGCGGCGGGGTCGCCACCGCGGACGGTCCAGATGCCGGACCCAGCCGTGCCGCGCGAGGCCCCGCCCGTGGTGCCGACGGGCCCGGAGCCAGTGGTGCCGGGTGGGATGCAGGGCGCGGCCCCCGTGGGGAGGACTACGACGGGGGTACAAGCGGGGGAGGATGCGGCGCACGAGGCGGCAGTGGCTGGCCCGCGAGGCATCAGCGAGCTGCTCGCGCAGGCCCTGGAGGAGTACCGGCGGACGGCCGTGAGGAGTGGGGGAGCCGCGCCGGAAGGGGCTGACGCCGGCGAGCTGATAGCGCAGGCGCTCGCGGCTGTCGCCCCGAGGACGGACGGGGCCAAGGAGACGTCGACGGAGGCGGTTTCTTCGGGGGGACAGGACGCGGGGCGGGGTGTGCCGAAGGCGCAAAGGCCAGCGGGGGGCGGCGGGGTTGTGGAGCCCAGTGGGGGACGTGCCAAGGGGGAAGGAGTGGAGGAGTGGATGTGGGAGTGGCGGGAGTGGCGCCAGGTGGCACCCGGTGAGCCGTGTCCGGCGGGGCTGGCGTACCGCATGGATCTCCATGCGGGCACCAGCTGGGCCCGGCTGCCCGACAACTTGCGGGCACGGCTGGACGCGGCGGAGGCGGCAAGGGGCGGAGGCGCTGACGAGCGGCCTCTGGCGCCCTTCCCGCCGCGGCCGGACACGCCGCCGGCGGTGGTCGCAGCCGGGGACGGGGCGGAGGGGGGGCAGGAAGCGGAGGAAGTGGAGAACGAGGAGGCATACGGGCCCGGCGAGTCGGCGCTGGCCCTCATGTTTGAGGACGACGCCGGGCCCGACGTCTACGCCGGCATGGACGAGGACCCGGCCAACGAGCCGCTGCGGCCCATGCCCACTGCGGTGCCGCCCCCTCCCCTGGGGAGCTGTGAGCGGCGGCACTGCAGGTACCATGCGGCCGAGGGCGCCCACAGGCACCGCCTCACGGGCACGGGGCAGCGGGGGGCAGGGATGCTGGCGAGCGCCCTGGAGCGCTATGAGCTCCAGCGCCCAGGGCAGGTCGCCCGGGAGATGGCCCTGGCGGCGGCGTCCCCGGGCGACGGCCAGGTCCGCTGTGTCCAACTGGGGGATGCGGCGGTCCTGGGTCATCACCCCGGTGATGTCCGGGCGGCCGAGCCCCAGGAAAGCCTCCCCCTGTCGGTGCGCCTGTCCGTGGTGCGCCTGATGGGCGAGGCAGGGCTGGAGGACGTGCGGCGGGACGAAGGCCTGTACGTGGCCTTGTGGCGGGGTGGGGCTGACGCTTGGCGTCGCGAGCAGGCTGGGCGGCCCCTCACACCCCAGGCGCTGGGGTCCCATGCGCTCCTGGTGGCGTTGCACACCGAGGGTGCAGAGGTCGTGTTCGGCGCGGACCGCCTGCTGCTGACCGGGGATGGGGCGGTCCTCGTCCCCACCTCCAGCAGCTACCGCCTTGAGAGCCGCGGCGGTGACCTCAAGCTGCTGGTGGTGGTGGGCACGCGCCTCGACGGGAGCGCCGCCCCCCAGGGGTCCGAACGCGCGATCCCGGTGGGGGGAGACGGGGAAGCAGGCCGTGGCGGTGACGAGGTGGGGCAAGAGCAGCCCACGGGGGAGGAGCAGCAGCAGGATCAGCCGGAGGTGGCCAGGGAGGAGGTGGACGTGCAGGCCATTGTGGCGGCGGCCCTGGCGAGGATCTCGGATGCTGCGGGCCCGCCGCCGACGACGGAGGAACTGGAGGAGGAGGACCAGCGCAGGGGGAGTGAGGATGCGCAGGTCGCCATGGAGCAGGACGAGGAGCCGGAGTTCAAGGGTGAGGAGGCGCAGGGTGCCGGGGAGCAGGACGAGGAGCTGGTGATCGTGGGGGCGAAGGAAGCGCGTGAGGTGAGTCCCAGGGAGCCGGGGGTGGCGGATAAGGCTGGGCCGAAGACGGGGGAGGAGGAAACCTGCAGGCACTGGGCCAAGGGGTGGTGCATGCGGGCAGATGCCTGCCGGTACGCCCACCCCCAGCCGCCGGTGCCGCGGGGAGTACCCCAGGAGTTGCTCCTGATCCTCCAGGCCATGGCCCGTGTGGGGGCTCTCAGCCTGGACCGCAGCCGGGACCACAGCAGGGGCCACGGGACGTTGCTGCAGGATGCGGTGGTAAAGGCGCAAGGGGGAGGACTCCCGGCGGTGGTGTATGCGGTGGAGAGTGGGGGCCTGACCGAGTGGGCGGTGGCGTTGCCGTGTGGCATGGCGGCCCTGCTCACTCCGTTCCCGGTGGTCCCGTGGAGGGACATGGTCACCGTCCAGGAGGCCAACCTGGGATGGGTGTGCACGTGGCACACACACCCCGCCGGCATGGACCCTCGCGAGTGGCAGGCTAAGGCGGTCGTGACGTACCTGTCCTGGTCGTTGCCGGCAGCGCCGGGTGCGTGGGCGCAGTGGTGGGACAGGGCGCTCAGCTGGGCGAGGGATGGCAGTGCTGTGGCGGCCTGCCCTGACCTCCCTCGCGAGCCCGTCTCAGTCCAGCCGTGGACTGTCTCCCTGCATCTCCCCACGGTGGCGGCTCGTCTTGCGACCACGGACCCGGAGGTCTCGCTGCTGGGAGACCGAGAGGGGCCAGGGCTTCGCCTGAGTCAGGGGCTGGAAGTTCGCACCGCCCGCCTCCCCAGCCCTGTGGACGGGGACATCCTGGGGGGACTTCAGTTCACGCGGGCTGGCGGGGCTGACGTGTGGACCGCTGTCCATCGCCAGCTCCCAGACGCGTGGCCCCAGGTGTACCGGCCCCCTGGTCACGAGCGTCTTGTGGGAGTGGAATGGCGCGTGTGGGCCGCCAACGGCCCGTGCCCACCGGTGGTGGTCCTGCCCAGGAGAACCAACCACCCCAGCTGGGAGACCGTGGCGGTCTTGTGGGGATGGGTGGCGGTCCGTGGGGCCGATGGCCACGTCTTCACTGCCCCAAGGGGCACGGTGATCGAGACCGACGGGGGGACGGCGTTGCAGCTCACGGCGGAGCCCCTGACCACGCATGCTGTAGTGGCCGTCCTCCAGTGGGGTGCCAACAAGCCGCAGCCCTGGCGCGATCAGGTCGCAGTGGCTGTCTGGCGGGACCTGCCGGTCCTTAGGGCCGCCGTCTGGTCAGGAGGGGCGGGGCGGCACCTCCCGGGCGCACTCCCCTGGCTGCGGGGCTGGGGAGACGCCTCTCCCCCGCCAGCTGAGTTGCGGGGCGCCCTGGAGCGAGTGTACTCCAAGCCCAGGCACCAATTCCAGGTGGCCGCGGACCATGGAGTGGAGCTCAGCGACGACGTGGTCGCGCTGGCAGCCGACGTGGTGCAGTGCCTGGCCCCCCACGCCATGATGCTCCCGAGGGAGGGGTGGGAAGGCCAGCGGCACGACCAAACCCCGGCTGCCCTCCTCATTGCGAGGTACGTCGAGCTGGGGGGTTCAGAGGCGGTGTACCTCAACCGGTTGGAGACGCCGGACATGCGGCACTGGACGGCCCACCACCTCGTGGCCCCTGACACGCGGTTGGCAGTGGACCCGCTGGGCCGGCCTGTGGTGTCGGGGGCCCCGCCCCAATGGCCGCACACGTGGGACATGGCGGTCCGGACGATGCGCATGGCACCCAGGGGCCAGAGGGCGGGATGGCCGGGTGCGGAGCGTCTACTGGCGGAGGCCCGGGCGGCACAGGTGCAGCAGCCGGCCGGCAACACCAAGGACTGTGGCGTGTGCGCCCTCATGTCCGCCGTCGGTACCCTCCTCAGGGTGCCGAGGCCGGGCAACCTCCTGTCCGCGCTGGACAGGCGGTGGGTGGCGGCGGTGGTCCTCAACAGGGACATGGGGCCCATCGCGCGTCTGCCGTCCCTGGGGGAGCTGCCTGCGGCGGTGTTGGAGGCCCTGCCGGCGCCCCGCACGCCCTTGGACCTGGCAAACGTCCCGCACAACGTGGGGCTGCCCGGGGCGCGCATGCAACATGCCCTACTGTGTATGGCAGCGGCGTCGGACGGGGGGATGTCCATGCTGGCGACAGTGTCCCTGCAGCACGTGCAGGACGCGATGCAGCAGCAGCGGATGCATGCCCCCCAGCCGTGGGAAGAGAGCGCCAAGCGGTGGCTGAGGGTGGAGAGCGTGTCCTCCACCCATACGGTGGGCATGGCGGATATGGGGCGGCTGGTGGTGTTGGAGGGGGCGGAGTATTGGGCCTGTGTTCGGGTGGAAACGGGGGGACTGGAGTGGGTCGTAGTCACCGCGTGCCGGCTCAGGAGGCAGCAGTCCAGGGGCCCGGCCTGCTACCGGGTGTTCCAGGAGTGCCTCAGTGGGCTGGGGCCGGTGCGCAGGGCGCACAGGTGCACGGCCGAGGACATCCCGCCAGCGCCGGCGGTCTTCGTGGAGGTCACGCGGCCGCCAGTGGTCCAGGGGCAGGACGTCTGGCCCGTAGCCCCGAGCAACATGTGGCAGGCTGAGCATGCAGCTGGCATATGCAGGGCGCTGCAGGGTCACGCGGCGGCCCTCCCCAGGGCCCCGGCGGCGCAGTCATCCAGCAACAGGCCGGCAGCCTCGCTTGCACTGCTGCATAGCGCGTCGCGGGCGTGGTACTGGGTTGTGGCGGCGTTGGAGCCCCACTCCTCGGCGCTGCGCCTGTACGATCGCGGGCAGGGCACGGTGCTCACGGTCCGCCCCGCCGACCTGGAGGCCCTGCACCTTAGTGCACTGAGTGGCGACGGGGGCGACGCGCTGTACCTCCAGGGGACCGTGGCAGGCGCGGCCGCGACACGCTTCCGCCGGCAGAGCGGAGGAGATGCCCTCCGCCTGGTTATGGCGGAGAACATGGGGACGTGGCTCCGGGCGTTCTCCACTTCCAGGTGGAGGGTCGAGGGCGACCGGGAGAAGTTCGCCGACGCGTGGCGCCGCTGGGTGGATGAGCAGTTTCCCGTGGGGGGAATGCTGCACCTGCCGCAACCACCAAGCGTGCCACCAGTGCGGCCTGCGGCGCCCCCGGCTGCGGCGGCGAAGCAGGCCCCGAAAGCGGCGCCCCAGCCGCCGCCCAAGAGGAGCCCCCCGCCTCAGTATGGCGCCTATGTCAACATTCGGTACGTGCTGCGGCACTTCGGCGGTGACTTGGCCACGGATCAGCGTGGGACAAAGACGATCAACGTCTGCCCCTGGTCTCGGCTGGATGGGGCTGGTCACTGCACATGGAAAGCTGGCACGCACTGCCGGCCTACCCACCTCCACCCCAAGGACCTGCTAGACCACATCCAGCGGGACCATGTGACTGATCCGGCACAACGGGACCAGGCGCTGGCCATGCTGGCTGGCGTTATGCCGGGGGGCCAGGCGGGGCCTTTCGCGTCGGCCCAGGCGGGGTCCAGAGCGCTCACGCTGCCCACGGGTGCCCGCCCTGCAGCGGGGCGCGGGGCGTCGCCGTCGGCAGCACGGTCTCGAGCGATTGGGTCTGCAGCGCGGCGTGGGGCAGTGACTTCTACGGGGAGTACGGCGGCAAGTACGTCCGGCGGGCAGGCTGAGGGGGAGCCCGCCGCATCTGCCGGGTCTCAGCAGGCGACGACATCCTCGGGCGGAGGCCCACGGGGTCAGGGGCCACCTCGCCAGCCACCCGCGCCGGATGCAGGTGGTCCCCCAGAGCCTGCTGGTGGCCCCTCTCCGTCCAGTGATCCGGATCCGGCGGGGGGCCCCGATCCACACGTGCAGCCATGAAGGGGCCCCGCCTCCGACACCAGAGCGGCGGTGTCCTGGAACGTCCAGGGCTCGATGCGGGGGGACGGTGTACCAGTGACCCCAGGTATGCTCGACGGTGAAGCGGTGGCGGCGGGTATCATGAAGGCCGAGGGTGCCATCCTGGGCCTATTCCAGGAAACTGGCCTGCAGGACCCTCAAGGTGTGGTGCACTCCGAGAACCAGTGGCGTCACCATGGGTATCATACATACCCAGGGGTGGATGCCCAGGCGGCGTCGGCGGCGGCGGTGCGCGGCGGGCTCTTGATTGCCCTTCGGGCGGACGTGTTCGCCGCGGAGGAGGTTCGAGACATCGTGGACATCGTGCCGGGCAAGGCCATGGCCCTGGATGTGGTGACCGCAGGTGGCACCCTCACGGTCATCAACGTCCACGGCCCGGGTAGCGGCGGCGACTCCTGGGCGTCTAAGGCGTCCTTCTGGGCTGACGTGGCCATGTACGCGGCGGCCAAGAGCGCGGGTGGCACCAGGGCCGTGCTCCTCGGAGGGGACTTCAACGTGTGGCTGGAGTCCCCGTGGCACCCTACCACGAGGAGGTTCCAAGCCCTGTGGGAACAGTGTGGCTTCCACAGGGCAGGCCCGGAACGGGAGGAGAACAGGAGGCCCACGAGGGCGGGGCACCGACTGGACTCCTTCCTTCTGAACTCGCCTCTGGTCCCGTGGGCGGCGCGTGAGCGCCCTCACTTGGCGCCGGGGCGGTCTCCAGCGTCGCTGGGGTCGGATCATGGCCCTGTGGTCCTGGACATCCCGCTGGCGGTGGCCGGCAAAGGGAGGGTCACCAGGATGGCCTACTCGCACGCCCAGGGCAGGCTGCACGCCATACGCCCGGACTCCCCGGGGGTTCGTGAGGCGGTAGCGGCAGTACTGCAGAAGGCCTGCGGGGATCAGCGGCTACAGGCGTGGCTCTCATCGGACCAGGACACTGCCACCATGGGCACGTCGGAGGTGCAAGCGGTCTTTGACCTGCTCTACGCCTTCCGTGATGACGTGTCCAGGGTCACGGGAGTGCGCATGCCTTCCGGCGTGGACCCCCAGTACCCATACGGGCAGGCGGAAACGGAGGCGTCACTGGACCAGGTCCTCTCGGATCAGCAGGCCCTGGCCTGGCGTGCCCATCAGCTGTGGCAACGGGACGCGGCGGCAGCCGGGCTCCACTCCCAGGATGCGACTGCCCTGCTACAGCACCTCCGGCGAGTGGACCCCGACCTGTCCCCCGCCTCGGTAGAGGACCTGCGTGCCGCATTGGACCAACAGCTCCGCCAGCTGGAGACACGCGTGGAGGAGCTGCGGGATGTCCTCAGGAGCAACAGGCGCCGGTCCATCAAGGACTACTGGCGGGGCAGGGTACCGGACCTGCAGCTCCGATGGACGGCGATACGGGGGGCCATCAACGTGGTGAACTATGCCCCGTCAGGCCTATGGTCCGTACGCGTCCGCGAGTCGGAGAAGGTGCTCTTGGAGGCCTCGGACGTCATTGGCGAGGTCCAGAGGTATTGGGAGGCGTTGTACGCCAAGCGGCCAGTGAACCTGCCGGCCTTCGAGCGGCTGGTCCGGGCCCACATTCCCAAAGGGGTGCCGGAGGAATGGAGGTCGGTACAGGACTACACCATGCAGGACCTTAAAGACGCCGTGAGGCAGGCCGTGGCGGACGACAAAGCTCCGGGGTCCAACCGGGTCACGGCTGCCCTCATAGCAGAGCTGCCTGAACCGGTGCAGGGGCTCCTGGTGCATGCGTACAGGGCAATCCTGCGGGGTGCGGATGTCCCGGAGTCCTGGCACGAGGCCATTATCTGGCTGATGCCCAAGGGCAGAACCACGGGCAACCTGGACGAGTACAGGCCGATAGCGCTGGGGCAGCAAGACATGCGAATGCTCATGACCCCCCTCATGCGGAGGTTCACAGCTGTTCTGGCACGCAAGGGACTGGCCGCGGACTGGCAGTTCGGAGCCATGCCGGGCTCCACGGCGGCTGCCCCGGTGTTCCTGGCCCAGCGCAGGCTGCAGCGTGGGCTGGAGGAAAACCACGTCCTGGCCTTCGATGTGTCGAAAGCTTTTGACACAGCGCCGCACGGAGCACTGGCGCTCCTCCTACGCCACATGGGTGTCCCGGAGGAGCTCATCAGGCTCTTCCACACCCTCAGCTGCGGGTCCCTGGTGCGCATCGTCACTGCGCACGGCCCGACGCCGAGCATACGGCTCCACAGGGGCCTGCGGCAGGGCAGTGCGGAGAGCGCTGTGCTCTACCTCCTCCTATTGGAGCCTCTCGTGCGGAGCCTTGCCTGTAAGGCGCGGGGAGATGCTCGCCACGCGGTGCCACCCCTGGTACAGGCGTACTGTGATGACCTCCTGCTGATAGCGCACTCCCTGCCGCAATTCCTGGAGTATGCGGCGATGATAGCGCGGTATCTCACTGACATGGGCATGTCCCTCAACGTGGGCAAATGCGCCTATGCCAGTACTGCTCGCATCCACTCGATTATGGTATACCTGAACCCGGGGGACACAGCGGCCCCATGGGTATGCTTACGTGGCAAGGGCACGGTACCATACTTGGGCCTGCGCCTCGATCCCAGGGGGATGGCGACCATGAAGGAGAAACATGTACTCCGGTGTGAAGCCCTGCTGGGCTGGTGCAAGAACACGCTGGGGCCGGCGTCGGTGCCTCATGAGGTGATGGCGGCCGTGGTTGGTGGCATCGTGCGGTACGCGGCGCCCTACCTGTCCGACACGGCGGAGGCGGTGATCAAGCTGAATACTGCCATCAAGGCTGCGGCCCTGCAGTTCGAGAAGCTGCCCAAGGACCTGTCCAACGTGGCGGTGCGGTCAGGTCATGGGTTACGGTTGGCAGATGTCCAGGTTATATGCCGCGACTCCGTCGTGGCGACCGTGGCTCAGCTCACCCACCACAGGTCGATGACGGTCCGTGATGAGCTGCGGGCCATGCTCCGAGACATGCACGTACAGTACGGAGTGTGCGGGCAGTTCATGGTGCCCTCTGCGTCATTCGCCACACACGCTGGCAATACGTGGGTGGACAGGGTGCTCAGGGCGATGGGGACGTTGCGCGTGGGGCTTCTCATGCCATCGTCGGTGTACTCGTGTGTACACGCCCATCTGCCGCAAGTGCAGTGGGCGGGGCGGAAGTGGGTATCCCAATCCTACGCCTTCAAGGGTAGGGACATCTGCATTCTCTCGGGGCCCCGCACAGATGCGGCAGTGCAGTCCCTGACTGATCCTGCAAATGACCTCCTGCATGCGCGGCTCCCCTGCCCTGCGCCTGGGCACTGGGCGGTCCAGCTACAGGAGTGCCACGAGGACCACCTGCACCTTCCGCACGCGGGAGTAGGGCCCCACCAGCTGGACCACGTGTGGCTCACGGGGCTTCGCGACGTCTTCCGGCCGCAGCTGCCCGGTCCGTTGACTCACCGTCTCATTCACCCAGTGCGCCGAAAGAAGGCCAGCAAACGCAATAGACAGTCCGCTGCGGGGGACGTGTATGTGGTGGGCGGATACAGGGAGGAAGGATGGGACCCGGCCAACCCGGGGCTGTCCATGCCGTTCGTCCCGCTGGCCGCCCTCCTGTTTCTGTTGGGGGACGTCTTTGAGGGCTACCAACAGCAAGACGATCCGGCGTCCGTCCCCCTACTCACTCCTCACGCCGGGGGCGGCATAAGTCCGCCACCACTGTGGGTTGTGCACGGACAGCCAGCGTTTTCCAGGGCGTGCGCGGCGGTGCACAAGTGCAGCGAATGGGCAATTGTTCTTCTGCTACCGGCAGGCCCAATCCCGGATCCGGATGAGCACTCGGTCCCGGAAGTGGTCCGAATGTCCAACGTGCCGCATGATCCGCATGTCGCCGTCACGTCGTTGCGTGGTGGTGGCGCAGTGGAGCAGGGGTCTGTCGTGGTATACCAGCCTTCCTGCTCCGTAACGGTTTGGGGGGCGGAATACACCACCGCCCTGGACGCCATAATTTCAATCTGCGGATGTGACCTGGCCTGGAGACCACATGCGGTGTATCGACCAAGGGTGGTCCTGTCCCCGGAACTCACGGCCTCCAGCGCGGCGTCCCTGGGAAAGGTGGTGCAGAGCCCCCACTCCGACGTGGCGTGGCTAGAGCCCCACCGGTACTGCTGGGTGCCGGTGGCGACTAAAGTCACATCGTCTGACGCGTCGCCCCAGGGAGACGACGCCACAAATGTGGCGGTGGCCAGCCACGGAATCCCCACGTGGACGGGTGCCATCTACGGCACGGTCCCGGAGGCAGAGATCATTGGCGCGGCGGCGTACTTGTTGCACACGCCCCCGTCAGCGTGCACGGTACACGTGGTGGATGCGTCCGTCATAGGAGCGCATCTCCGCAGGGCGCAGGAGGCCCTGTACCGTGGCATCAAGGGGCCGACGTCACATCTGGTCAATCAACATGCACTGAGCTGGATAGTGGAGGGGCTGCGGCGGCTGCCGCGCCGAGTTGGGGGGCCGCACCACTGGGTGGTGAGGCAGAGCTCGCACTTGGCGGCGGTCCCGCTTGAGGCACCGGACTCTGCCGCGGCCCGTGCGATGGCCCCGCCAGTCCATCTTGTCCTGCCGAAGGAGCACGCCATCCTCTTGGTACCGGGGGATAATGGTGAGCTCGAGCCGCGTGTACCATCCATGCAAGCCCTTCAGCAGGTCCGGGAGATAGAGTGGCGTTCGCTAGCGGCACGCACCAGGGCGCACACGCCACTAGCTGGCGCCTGCGAGGCGATGTCCCTGGGAGCTGTGCACCACGGCCCAACGCACAGGAATATGCTGCGGGCACGTGACGGTCGCTTGTCCACCATGCAGGTCATGCGACGGTGGAGACAGAAGCTCACGCGTGTGGCAATACCAGCCCACCCCTGTATCTTCTGTGGGGGGCCGGAGGAGGACATCGGCCACATGCGCCTACTGTGTGCGCGGGACGAGGAGGTGGCTGGGCTCCTGTGCAGGCGTGTGGAGGAGTTCACGGCGGAGCTACCCCTAACGGACAGGGCGGTGGAGTTCGTGGCGTGGAGGGAGCACGGCTGCAGGTGGGCAGAAGCCCTGATGGCAGGTGTCGTCCCCGGGGACCTGAAGCGGCTGTTCGCTGCGGTGCGAGCGGCGTCGTCCCGGGGCCCTGCCAAGGCCAGGCTCTTTGTGGAGGACATGGTCCAGATTGGGGAAGATGTGTATGCCCGCAGGAACCATCGGCTCACCCAGATCATGCAGCTGCCGATGCAAGATCGAAGGAGGGCGGTATACGCGTTCCTGCGCGGTGACACACCCTTCTGCCCGCCGGCAGGGAGGATCCTGCAGCGTCCGCCGTGGAACCCGTTTGCCGGCCTCCCCGGCGACCTGCGGGCAACCTTTCTGAGGGCACCGCTGCACGCACCGCTGGTGTCGCGGTCGACGAGGCCCTGTCCTTGTTCCCACACTGGATGGCGGCGGTGGCGCAGGCCTTCGACCGGTGGATCGGTTCCTGGGTGGCGCGGGACATCATGGCATTCAGGGAGTGGTCCCGCGTGGTGTCGGCGCAGTCCTGGGCCCAGGTGCGGGGTACCAAGGTGAGAAACCCTGACGGCCAGAGTGATCCCTGGCTCCAGGTGTACGCCAACCATCCAGCTGTGGGGAACGTCATGGGCTGGCCTCGCGAGGTGCTGCCAGTCCTTCAGCAACCTCTGTGCGGCCTCCCAGTCCTGGCGGTGGCCGTCGTACTTGGCGTGGGTACGTTGTGGCTATATGACCGGCAGCTGCGACGAGCCGTACCGGCGGTCGCGGAGCAGCGGTCCATGGCAGTGTTAGTGGGCTCCAAGCAGCTGGCGCGGGTACAGGGCGACGACGCGCAAGGCCAAGTCACGGAGGCCATGTTCTCTCTGCCAGAGGGGGACGACCACGTGGCTGCCCATGCCCGTCACACCCTTGACACCCTGGGCCTCAGGGCGGTCATTGAGGCTCGGGCGGGGGGGCAACGCTTGGTTCTGGCTTCCGCCAGGGGCCCGGAGCAGGACGGGGTTGTTGTCATCGGGGAGGTCTTGCGGGACTACGGTTGGGAGCTCCTGGCGCATGGCGCGCGCGGCCCCAAGGTGGCGCGGTGGCCCCGGCTGCTTGAGAGCCTGCCGGAGATGCCCGACGGACGACCGATACTCCGCCCGGTGTCCACGTGGGAGGAGGCGAGGCGCAGCCTCCTCAGTAGTGCCACAGCACGCACGCTGACAGGGGCTTTGCTCGGGCTCCAGGACGCGTGCTGCGATGTATGGCAGGACCTGTGGTCGCAGTGCTGTGATGGTAGCTGCGTTCCATCGCGGTCTGTGCTTCCGCAGCGATGCCACGGGTGCGGGGAGACGGTGTCCGTTTGGGTTCATCAGTGTGCCTCCGCCCCGCTGTGCGGGACATGTCAGGAGCATGCCGACAGGGGGTGGCCTAAGGCGAGGTGGGCACTGCGGCACTCTGGACGGATGTCCTCAAGTGCCTGGACGACTATCCAGGGTGGCCTGAAGAGCGTCCGAGTGGAAGGGGTACGGTGCCCTGGAGCGCCGTCTGCGGCCCTGCCCCTGATGCTGTGGTGGGCGGCTCTGGAGGGCGACTCACGGATACTCTGGTTGTGGCATCACGGAGGAAATGGTGACGGAGTGGTGGGTGCCGGGGGTGCAGGTTGATGGGGATGGGAATTGTGGGTGCACCAGCTACCATCCCTACGCTGGACGCAGCGGAGGGAGTGGCGCCTGAGAAGCAGTGCCTACGCGGCCTGATTGTGCGGTACTGGCAGGCGGCGTATGACGGCCAACGCGATGTGACAGGTCGTGCCGGCCTGATGGTGAGCCGTACTGCCCCCGTGCATGAGGGTCGGACAGGGATGCTTCACCCGCCTGCCCCGGGTCGCCGCATACAACAGTGAGGTGTCATGGGTCGTCCCGACCAGGGTAATAAGGCCCAAACCCCTGTAGGGTATTCCCATGGCACCGGGGTCTCTACTGGCGGCCCGGCTACGGCAGTCTTGGGAGTGGTTGCTCGGGATACACCGGGGGTGCACGGAGTTGTTTGGGGGTTACAGCGCTGCGGCGCCCCCTGGGAGTGTTACACGGGGTTGCGGGGTCAGCCTGCAGGCCCCAGGAGCGGCGACGGGGCGAAGATGTGTGCGTGGAAGGTTATGACGGTGGGGTCATCAGGGGGACAGTATGGCGGGCGTCGTGGAGACGGCATGGCAGCCTGGAGGGAGCGCTCACAGGGGGCACGTGGAGTTCCAGGTGGCGGAGTACTGGAGTCTTGGGGGTCAACGCGGCGGTACTGGGATCCGTACGGTGGGGGTACGCGGCGGTACTGGGGAGCCGTACAGTGGGGGAGCAGCGGGGAAGTTCCAGATGACGGTGTACTGACATCGTGGGGGTGTACGCGGCGGTACAGGGGACCGTATGGTGGGGGTACGCGGCGGTACTGGGGTCCGTACGGTGGGGGAACGCGGCGGTACTGGGGAACCGTACAGTGGGGGAGCACGGGGATGCATGGCGGTACTGGGGTGTCCCCCTGACCCCTCTAACAACTCAGGGGGAGCGCGGGGGCATCCCCTGGCCCCGTTAACAAACTAGAGGGACCGTGCCTGCGGGCATGTACATAGTCTAACCTCTGACCATGGCCTTGTGGTTGCAGTGGTGAGTGTCGCGGCGGCTAGCAGGTGGCGTCGGCGTGGCAACGGCGGTACTGCGCGGCGTCGTAGTGAAGAGTATGCAGTCGCCTCACCACTGTAACGGCTTACCCCTGGGGGGCGCCAGTCCGGTCGGCTAGAGGCGAGGAGGGCAGGGGAGCGGCATGCTGAGTGGTCCGGGGGGTGACGCGCGGGCCAATGCTATAAGTAGGCTCGCCACGTCGTCGGTGGGGGCCGAACCTGCGGCCTGGCCGCTGCTGTGGCGGAAGAGGCGCAACCACGGAAGCTGGCCAATCAGTGCAGGTAAGGGTCAAGGGTAGGCGCCAGGGCATTGTATGTGGGCCAGATGAGGTGCACCTGGTAACCACGGCCCGGGGCGAGCCTCTGGTGGGTACCCCTGCAGGGGGTCGATAACCAAGCTACGGCACCCACCAGCCCGAATCCCAGCCAGCGATATTCACGGGTTGCGCCACTCCCGTCGCGTAGCGGCCGGCGTCCCCCCCTGTAGACCCTCAAGATATATTATATGTGGGCAAGTGAATGCCTCGAAGCAGATTGGGCGCTGGCCCCTGACATGGGATGCCAGCATGGTATATATCTGGGGTGTGGGGGCAGCACGGGGCCACGGGGACGTGGAGTTGGTTACGTGTTTCTGTACTATACTAGGGGACTGGTGCGGTGGGAAGATGGCGTACAATGTGGAGACATGGGGGCGATGAAAGCTGAGGGCCAGGCTAGGCTGGAGCCTCCCAGAAATCCTGGCTATGCACATACGGGCTAGTGCGTGCTGGCAGAGGGATACGTGGAGTCAGGGGTGGTGGGCAGTTTCGAGGACGCGGACGACAATGGATTACGTGGGGTCATGGGTGTTGGGTATCTCCACAGTGGCGGGGCAACGTGAACGATGGAGGGTCAGCTCTCGCTTCGCCGCATGCATGCTGCTTTGTTCCTTGGTTGCTGCTTTGCGACGGACAGAGGTGCCCTTGCTTTCTGCTTGTTGCGATGCTGCTGCGCTGCTTTGCCTTGCCCCCTTACCCCCGGCGAACAAACGGGCCAGCGTCCGTCGCCGTTGCTAATGCTAACGCTTTGCAGTTGCCACTGCCCCCAAAGCCTGGTTGCCCGGTATCCCCGGTCCTCTGGGTCCTCCGTCATGCTGTGGGCCACCTCAGGCAGCCCTGGGACCCACGGGATCGAGCAAGGCAGGAACCACCTGTCGGTGCGAGATGCCCGGTAACACCAGTAGACGGCATGATAAGAGGTTATGACTATGACTATGACTATATATATATATATATATATATATGTATGTATGTATGTATATATATATATATGTGTGTGTGTGTGTGTGTGTGTATATATATGGCATAACTACTGCAGTATGCCTACCAGGGTATAGGGGCAAGAGGTGGGCTTGGGATGGGGAGTAGGGGACCCCCCCCCACCCTATTTTGAGGGTGGGGAATCCGTTTTTGAGGGCTAACCCTAGGGCCTCGCAAGGTACAACTCCCACCCCAAAGATGTGATCCGTTGCACATTGTTGTGGCATTGCAAACGTACTAGAAGACGACGATTGTGAGGTACCACACAAGCATCTTCTTGTTCTTGTCGGCGATACAATAGGCGTACACCTTTACTGTCCAACTCCTCCTTATGTTGGGGAACCGTAAACGGAAACCTAACTTGCACTCGGTAGATACGCGCCCTTGGCCCATGTTGAAACATTTGTCTGGGTAACACTGGTGCACCATATTGCACTCCTTGTATAAACTCCGTAGATATGAAGTGAATTCCGGATCACAGCCATCACTTTCGCGGGGCATTGTAGCGCAGAAGACATCATCCGGGATTGAATCTGGTTGGCACCAAACAACACCATGCAAGTGCACTCGGCCGCGCTCTTGGTATTCAAAGCGGAACCAATAATCGCGAGCCGTTCCAAATGGACCTCTCTTGCCAATGGCTAAGAACTCACGCTTGAAGATCTCGACCCGCTTGTGAAATGCGACACATGCCTCCATATCGTACCCGTCTTGAATTGGCTTGGTGGGCCTTGTGCCCTCGGGATATCGTCCAGGCCACACCGCACCTGCGCGACATCCCTTTTGCACTGCGGCTTGCAAATCAGCCCAATTGTCATTCATTGTCCAAGTAATGAATAGGTCTGCTTTTCCAAGCTCGCGGCTCATTGCAGTGAGGTCAAGATGCCGTGAGGCCCAATAGGGTTGTGTCCCAACTAGCTTGGATGGGACATAAATTCCATATCGATAGTATGGGTTGAGTTCCGCGGTACCTTGATCAACCCCTTCGCCTTCCAAATTCCGATTCATCGAATCAACACCATCGTGGTACGAAGCACGGGCCTTCTTATGTTCGTGTGCGGGGCGTGCTGATGATGAGCTTGGTTGGCTCGGGGACTGTGTGGATGATTCGGCACTTGGACATGGAGTTGATTGGCTCGGCTGACTGGGTGATTCATTGGATTGCGAAGAAGATTGTGCGTGATGTGATGAGTGTCGCTTAGGAGGGGGCTTGGGTCCTGCAGAGCTTTTAGCAGCACGCAAGTGTTCCGCAGTGATATCCTTTGCGCGATCACCACGTTGCGCTTGGAAATTTTGCTGGTTCCAAATAAGTTGATTCTTCATCTCTTTACTCACTTGGAAGAAGGACCACCATCGGTCACGGCGCCAGCGCTCATCAAAGGCAAGATACCGGCTACGGTAATACGCTGCACATCCAATTCCACACCCAACCTTGTATCCACCAACTCCACCTTGATACAAATCCGGCCAAACGCACGGTTCCAATTTGGGATCGTTGAAATGCAAAAACGTGTCGTTCGCCAATGATTGTGGTGCAGCGGTAACGGTCCCCCCTGCACGTTGAAATGGTGCTCGATGCATGAATCCCACTGTGTCTTGGCAAGGGGCAAAATCGGGAATAATGCTCCGCGGTGCATCACACTCCACTACCCAAGCCATATACTTGTCTTGTAGATGGTACTCCAGGCGTTTCCCGTACTTATCCTCAAAAAAACGTTGTGTCAACGTCCCCATTGTAGAAGCTGCATTCTGCAGGTAGCGGTACAATGTTTCATAATGTGCCAAAAACCGGGAATAAAAGGGGTGAATTTTCTTCAGCAACAGCAATGCTTGGTTCATTTGCCGCGTGTTTTGGGCACTATCCTTTGGCTTTTGATAATCGCGCAACACATCTTCTTTCATGGTCATAAACCCATAGAGTGCATTATAATGCTGGCTAGGCTTGCGGCCCACACCAACGGTCCCAATAGCATGGTGCCACTGTCGATGACGCAGATCCACGTGCTTAAGGGTATTGGAATACAAAGCACCCAACCCGATTTGCCGCTTTTGATATTCAGTGAGATTCGCCAGTTTGGTGGGGACGTTGTAATGTGTCGTGCCATCTAATTCGTACCCAAAATTTATAGGATCGTACTTGGCACGATACTTGCTGCAAACGAGGCATGCATACATACGATGTGGCGAATGCCACACCGGCGTATCATACACTTTAAAGGGGCCAATACTCGTGGGATGCAACCCAGGCGGAACGCGAAAAGGTGGTCCTTTGTATTGTACATAGTTGGCAAACAAGTCATTTCGGAATTGGAAGATCGCACTAGTAATCACATCTGTGGGTGGCACCCCAAAGAGGTTGGTGGTACGCACTGCACTATCATCTCAGGAAGCAAGAAACTTGTGCGCACCAACCGGGTCCCAAAGAAGTTGACCACATCGATGGCAAAGGGCATCGAACAGTGGCGAGTACAAAACATCCAAACCATCAAGCCAATACTGTTAGACAGATTTCTAAGAAATGTGAGATGGCGGCTTGTGCTTACGGCTGAAAAGCTCTTTCTTAGCAGCACCAACGACCCCCGGTGATCGAGCATGTGAAGCTTTGGCATGTTGCTTCTCCGGTGTATTCGCGTGTCCACCAACAATGCCCTTGTCGCGTTGCGACTCTAGCGTGTTCCTTGTACCTCTAGAAGAACCCTTGGCAGCCTGTGCCGCAAAGGTGTTCCTGGCACCCTTGGCAGCCTATGCTGCAGAGGTGTTCCTTGCACCCTTGGCAGCCTGTGCTGCAGAGGTGTTCCTTGCACCCTTAGCAACTTGTGCCGCAGGGGTGTTCCTTGCACCCTTGACAGCTTGTGCTGGAGAGGTTTTCCTTGCACCCTTGGCCGCTTGTGCTTGTGAGGTGTTCCTGGCACCCTTGGCGGCTTGCGTTTGTGCCGTGTTAAGACTTGCCATGGATGATGACTGCACTCCATGCTTCGCCCGCTTGTTCAACCGCTTCATGAGTGTCTGCCGCATACTAGCATGGCGACGGCGAATGGTTGGTGGCGCAATTTGGGGGTGCCGCGCAATGAAGTCCCCAACATTGAAGTCTACTCCGGCTTCCAAACATCGTTGCAACTCTTGTTCCCAGCGATTGGACATGGAGGGTATGAACGTAACTCGGTTAAGAGTACACGTATATTCCAAATCCAACCGCGAAGAATAGAGCACACAATGAAAGAAAAGGCTCCTGTAGCAGAAGAAGTAGAGGGAAATGCAAATGTATTGGTACAATGCACATCTCAGAACGCAGCACCACAGTACCCATGTTCCATGTCCCATTTCCCACAATCCCATGCCATGATGCCACAATCATTACCTACATGGTGCCACATTCATTACCTATGATGCTCGCCATGGTCCCATGTCCCTTGTCCCAAAATCCCATGATCCACCAATCATTACCTACATGATGCCACAATCATTACCTACTATGGTCCCCTTTCCCCGGACTTTTTGATGAAAGAACCTAACACACAAGTTCAACACGCAACAAACAACTTTTGTATAGCGCCTCGTCTTGCGGAATCTGGCGCGCACAGCATGGACGGGTTGATCACCCCGGACTTTTTGATGAAAGAACCTAGTGCATGGGTTCAGCACGCAACAAACGACTTTTGTATAGCGCCTCGTCTTGCGGAATCTGGCGCTCACAAAATGGACGGGTTGATCACCCGGGACTTTTTGATGAAAGAACCTAATACACAGGTTCTACACGCAACAAACGACTTTTGTATAGACCTCGTCTTGCGGAATCTGGCGCTCACAACATGGACGGGTTGATCACCCCGGACTTTTTGATGAAAGAACCTAGTGCATAGGTTCAGCACGCAACAAACGACTTTTGTATAGCGCCTCGTCTTGCGGAATCTGGCGCTCGCAGCATGGACGGGTTGATCACCCCGGACTTTTTGATGAATGAACCTAGTGCATAGGGTCAGCACGCAACAAACGACTTTTGTATAGCGCCTCGTCTTGCGGAATCTGGCGCTCACAGCATGGACGGTTTGACCACCCCGGACTTTTCGATGAAAGAACCTAGCGCAAAAATTGAGCACGCAACAAACGACTTTTGTATAGCGCCTTGTCTTGCGGAATCTGGCGCTCACAGCATGGACTTTTTGGGCCGTGTCTCGGACATATCGTGGAGTTGAAGGGCACTAGAGGGCTCTTTGACACAGTGAAGTCAAGCCGCAAGCGTAGTGTAGCCACCGTTTCCCTTCCTTTGGGCGCAACAAACAACTTTTGTATAGCGCCTCGTCTTGCGGATTCTGGCGCCGGTTGTGGGTGGACTGGGTGCCCTCGGAAGCGGATTTTGAGCCACATAGCCCTAGATACGGCCCGTTCTTGCTTTTTGGGGTGTTGGTGCACATAGCGCAGCTTTAGGGGTTTTTTGGCGCCTTTTTGGGCCGCTTCTCCGACATATCGTGGAGTTGAAGGGCACTGGAGGGCTCTTTCACACAGTGAAGTCAAGCCGCACGCGCCCCTCTCCCAACTCTAGGTGGCTCCACCACACGGCTCTAAGGTACGTGCCAAGGGCACAAAGTGGTGCATACAGGTGGTGGAAGGGGCTAAACTCGGTCAAAACGGGCTCAAAAAGGGCTAAAAACACTTGTTTGAGCATCCCAAATGGTCCGGGATCACTTTTGAAAAAACGCGTTTTTGACCCATTTTTGACCCATTTTTGGTCCCAAAGTGGCCCATTTTCAAGGCATTTTGGGATTTTCCATGAGCCAAAACCCGTCGCCACGGGCTCAAAATGGGCTAAAACCACTTGTTTGAGCATCATTAATGGTCCCGGATCATTTTTGGAAAAACGCGTTTTTGACCTATTTTTGACCCATTTTTTGGTCCCAAAACGGCCCATTTTCAAGGCATTTTGGGATTTTCCATGGCCCAAAACGCGCCACCACTGGCTCAAAACGGCCTAAAGACACTTGTTTGAGCATCCCAAGTGGTCTAGGAACAACTTTGGAAAAAATCATTTCTTTCGCCCGGGGACCCTGGTGGACCCACCGTTGGCCCCCACTGTGCGTGGGCTGGCCGGCTCTCCGGCTGCACCAAGTGACCACTGGTACGGGGGTCTACGCGTCTCGATGGGCGATTCTGAGGCTTGGAAACCATCAAAAAGTGGGGGGTTGCGGGTGGACTTGGTGCCCTCGGAATTCGTTTTTGAGCCACGTAGCCCAAGATACGGCCCGTTCTTGGTTTCCGGGTGCTGGTGCACATTGCGCGGTTTTTGAGGCTTTCTGGCGCCTTTTGGGGCCGTTTCCCAGACGTATCGTGGAGTTAGAGGGCACCAAAGGTCCCTTGATCACGAGAAAGTCAAGCCGCACATGGGCTGTAGCCACCGTTTCCCTTCGTTTGGGACGGGTCAATGGGCAAAACGGCACGGGGACGTGTTCTTGTTGTTGTTGTTGTTGCTTGTTAGCTAAATTTAAGGGGAGAGGGGTGTAGTAATATATATTACTACACCCCTCTCCCCTTAAATCTAGCTAACAAGCAAGCAAGCAACAAGCAAGTAAGCAACAAGCAAGCAACAAACACTTCTCCTTTCTGTTTTGGCCATTGCTCGGCCTCATCGCTCCGGGCTCTACTCTACTCTAGCCACCCTAGAGCCAAGGTGGTAGCCTTGCCAAATCCAAGTTTTGAGCCAAAAAACTCACCGCTGGCGCCCCGGGGCGGGGGCGCCAAGTCGGGAGGTGCCCTCCCAAAACTGCGCATTTTGTGCCCCACAACTGCCTTTTTTGGCCAAAAACGGCCCAAAACCCAGTCATAACGGCAAAACGAAGGCAAACGATTCCTACACTCCACGTGCGCCACAATTGCCCCGTGAACAAGAGCCCTTTCTTTCCCTCTAGCTCCACGATATGTCCGAGAAACGGCCCAAAAATGGCCAAAAATGGCCCAAATATGCGTTGTTTGTGTCCAACACGGCCAAAACCAAGAACGGGCCGTATCTTGGGCTACGTGGCTCAAAACCAAGTTCCGAGGGCACCTATTCCACCCGCAACCCCCCACTTTTTGTGGTTTCCAACCCTCGGAATCGCCCAACGAGCTACCTAGACCCCCATACCAGTGGTCACTTGGTGGAGCCGGAGGGCAGCCCGGCCCGCGCACGGTTGGGGCCAACGGTGGGTCCACCAGGGTCCCCGGGGCGAAAAAATTCATGGCGGCCCGGGGCGGTGGCGCCAAGTTGGGAGGTGCCCTCCCAAATCTGCGCAGTTTTGGGCCAAAACCAGCCATTTTTCGCCCAAAACAGCCCTAGTAAGGGTTCAAAACAGCCAAACGAAGGCAAACGGCTGCTACACTGCACGTGCGGCTTGATTTTCTCGCGACCAAGGGACCTTTGGTGCCCTTCAACTCCACGATATGTCCGAGAAACTGCCCAAAAAGGCGCCAAAAAGCCCCAAAAACTGCGCAATGTGCACCAGCACCCCGAAACCAAGAACGGGCCGTATCTTGGGCTACGTGGCTCAAAAACGAATTCCGAGGGCACCTAGTCCACCCGCAACCCCCCACTTTTTATGGTTTGCAAGCCTCCGAATCGCCCAACGAGACACCTAGACCCCCGTACCAATGGTCACTTGGTGCAGCCGGAGGGCCGGCCAGCCCACGCACAGTGGGGGCCAACGGTGGGTCCACTAGGGTCCCCGGGGCGAAAAAAATGATTTTTTTCAAAGTTGTTCCTAGGCCACTTGGGATGCTTAAACAAGTGTTTTTAGGCCGTTTTGAGCCCGTGGTGGCGCATTTTGGGCCATGGAAAATCCCAAAATGCCTTGAAAATGGGCCGTTTTGGGACCAACGATGGGTCAAAAATGGGTCAAAAACGCGTTTTTCCAAAAATGATCCTGGACCATTTATGATGCTCAAACAAGTAGTTTTAGCCTATTTTGAGCCCGTGGCGACGGGTTTTGGCTCATGGAAAATCCCCAAATGCCTTGAAAATGGGCCATTTTGGGACCAAAAATGGGTCAAAAATGGGTCAAAAACGCGTTTTTCCAAAAGTGATCCCGGACCATTTGGGATGCTCAAACAAGTGTTTTTAGCCCGCTTTGAGCCCGTTTTGACCGAGTTTAGCCCCTTCCAACACATGTATGCACCACTTTGTGCCCTTCGCACGTACCTTAGAGCCCTGTATATATATATATATATATATATATATATATATATATATATATATAATATATATATATATATATATATATATATATATATATATATATATATATATATATATATATATATATATATATATATATATATATATATATATATATATATATATATATATATATATATATATATATATATATATATATATATATATATATATATATATATATATATATATATATATATATATATATATATACATATATATATATACATATATATATATATATATATATATATATATATATATATAATATATATATATATATATATATATATATATATATATACATATATATATATATATATATATATATATATATACATATATATATATATATATATATATATATATATATATATATATAGTCATAGTCATAACCACTTATCATGCCGTCTACTGGAGTTACCGGGCATCTCGCGCCGACAGGTGGTTCCTGCCTCGCTCGATCCCGTGGGTCCCAGGGCTGCCTGAGGTGGCCCACAGCATGACGGAGGACCCAGAGGACCGGGGATACCGGGCAACCAGGCTTTGGGGGCAGTGGCAACTGCAAAGCGTTAGCATTAGCAACGGCGACGGACGCTGGCCCGTTTGTTCGCCGGGGGTAAGGGGGCAAGGCAAAGCAGCGCAGCAGCATCGCAACAAGCAGAAAGCAAGGGCATCTCTGTCCGTCGCAAAGCGGCAACCAAGGAACAAAGCAGCACGCATGCGGCGAAGCGAGAGCTGACCCTCCGTCGTTCGCGTACCCCCGCCACCGTGGAGACATCCATCACTCATGACCCCATGGAATCCATTGCCGTCTGTGTCCTCGAGACTGCCCACCACCCCCGACTCCACGTATCCCTCTGCCAGCACGCAATAGCCCGTATGTGCATAGCCAGGATTTCTGGGAGGCTCCAGCCTAGCCTGGCCCTCAGCTTTCATCGCCCCCATGTCTCCACATTGTACGCCACCGTCCCACCGCACCAGTCCCCTAGTATAGTACAGAAACACGGTATCAATTCCACGTCCCCGTGGCTCTGTGCTGCCCCCACACCCCAGATATATACCATGCTGGCATCCCATGTCAGGGGCCAGCGCCCAATCTGCTTCGAGGTACCCATTTGCCCACATATAATATATCTTGAGGGTCTACAGGGGGGGACGCCGGCCGCTACGCGACGGGAGTGGCGCAACCCGTGAATATCGCTGGCTGGGATTCGGGCTGGTGGGTGCCGTAGCTTGGTTATCGACCCCCTGTAGGGGTACCCACCAGAGGCTCGCCCCGGGCCGTGGTAACCAGGTGCACCTCATCTGGCCCACATACAATGCCCTGGCGCCTACCCTTGACCCTTACCTGCACTGATTGGCCAGCTTCCGTGGTTGCGCCTCTTCCGCCCCAGCAGCGGCCAGGCCGCAGGTTCGGCCCCCACCGACGATGTGGCGAGCCTACTTATAGCATTGGCCCGCGCGTCACCCCCCGGACCACTCAGCATGCCGCTCCTCTGCCCTCCTCGCCTCTAGCCGACCGGACTGGCGCCCCCCAGGGGTAAGCCGTTACAGTGGTGAGGCGACTGCATACTCTTCGCTACGACGCCGCGCAGTACCGCCGTTGCCACGCCGACGCCACCTGCTAGCCGCCACGACACGCACCACCGCAACCACAAGGCCATGGTCAGAGGTTAGACTATGTACATGCCCGCAGGCACGGTCCCTCTAGTTTGTTAACGGGGCCAGGGGATGCCCCCGCGCTCCCCCTGAGTTGTTAGAGGGGTCAGGGGGACACCCCAGTACCACCATGCATCCCCGTGTTCCCCCACTGTACGGTTCCCCAGTACCGCCGCGTTCCCCCACCGTACGGACCCCGGTACGGCCGCGTACCCCCACCATACGGTCCCCAGTACCGCCGCGTATACCCCCACGATGCCAGTACACCGTCATCTGGAACTTCCCCGCTGCTCCCCCACTGTACGGTTCCCCAGTACCGCCGCGTACCCCCACCGTACGGATCCCAGTACCGCCGCGTTCACCCCCAAGACTCCAGTACGCCGCCACTTGGAACTCCACGTGCCCCCCGTGAGCGCACCTCCCATGCTGCCACGTCGTCTCTACGACGCCCGCCATACTGTCCCCCTGACGACCCCACTGTCATATCCTTCCACGCACACATCTTCGCCCCGTCGCCGCTCCCAGGGGCCTGCAGGCTGACCCCGCAACCCCGTGGAACACTCCCAGGGGGCGCCGCAACGCTGTAACCCCCAGACAACTCCGTGCACCCCCGGTGTATCCCGAGCAACCACTCTCAACACTGCCGTAGCCGGGCCGCCAGTAGAGACCCCGGTGCCATGGGAATACCCTACAGGGGTTTGGGCCTTATTACCCTGGTCGGGACGACCCATGACACCTCACTGTTGTATGCGGCGACCCGGGGTAGGCGGGTGAAGCATCCCTGTCCGACCCTCATGCACGGGGGCAGTACGGCTCACCATCAGGCCGGCACGACCTGTCACATCGCGTTGGCCGTCATACGCCGCCTGCCAGTACCGCACAATCAGGCCGCGAAGGCACTGCTTCTCAGGCGCCACTCCCTCCGCTGCGTCCAGCGTAGGGACGGTAGCTGGTGCACCCAGAATTTCCAACCCCATCAACCTGCACCCCCGGCCCCCACCACGCCGTCACCATTTCCTCCGCGATGCCACAACCAGAGTATCCGTGAGTCGCCCTCCAGAGCCGCCCACCACAGCATCAGGGGCAGGGCCGCAGACGGCGTTCCAGGGCACCGTACCCCTTCCACTCGGACGCTCTTCAGGCCATCCTGGATAGTCTTCCAGGCACTTGAGGACATCTGTCCAGAGTGCCGCAGTGCCCACCTCGCCTTAGGCCACCCCCTATCGGCACGCTCCTTACATGTCCCGCACAGCGGGGCGGAGGCACACTGATGAACCCAAACAGACACCGTTTCCCCGCACCCGTGGCATCGCTGCGGAAGCACAGACCGCGATGGAACGCAGTTACCATCACAACACTGCGACCACAGGTCCTGCCATACATCGCAGCACGCGTCCTGGAGCCCGAGCAAAGCGCTCGCCAGCGTGCGTGCTATGGCACAACTGAGGAGGCTGCGCCTCGCTTCCTCCCACGTGGACAGCGGGCGGAGTATCGGTCGCCCGTCGGGCATCACCGGCAGGCTCTCAAGCAGCCGGGGCCACCGCGCCACTTTGGGGCTGCGCGTGCCATGCGCCAGGAGCTCCCAACCGTAGTCTCGCAAGACCTCCCGGATGACATCAACCCCGTCCTGCTCCGGGCCCCTGGCGGAAGCCAGAACCAAGCGTTGCCCCCCCGCCCGAGCCTCAATGACCGCCCTGAGGCCCAGGGTGTCAAGGGTGTGACGGGCATCGGCAGCCACGTGGTCGTCCCCCTCTGGCAGAGAGAACATGGCCTCCGTGACTTGGCCTTGCGCGTCGTCGCCCTGTACCCGTGCCAGTTGCTTGGAGCCCACTAACACTGCCATGGACCGCTGCTCCGTGACCGCTGGTACGGCTCGTCGCAGCTGCCGGTCATACAGCCACAACGTACCCACGTCAAGTACGACAGCCACCGCCAGGACTGGGAGACCGCACAGGGGCTGCTGAAGGACCGGCAGCACCTCGCGAGGCCAGCCCATGACGTTCCCCACAGCTGGATGGTTGGCGTACACCTGGAGCCAGGGATCACTCTGGCCGTCAGGGCTTCTCACCTTGGTACCACGCACCTGGGCCCACGACTGCGCCGACACCACGCGGGACCACTCCCTGAATGCCGTGATGTCCCGCGCCACCCAGGAACCGATCCACTGGTCAAAGGCCTGCGCCACCGCCGCCATCCAGTGAGGGAACAAGGACAGGGCCTCGTCGTGCTCGACGCACGACCGCGACACCAGCAGTGCGTGCAGCGGTGCCCTCTGAAAGGTTGCCCGCAGGTCGCCGGGGAGGCCGGTAAACGGGTTCCACGGCGGACGCTGCAGGATCCTCCCTGCCGGCGGGCAGAAGGGTGTGTCACCGCGCAGGAACGCGTATACCGCCCTCCTTCGATCTTGCATCGGCAGCTGCATGATCTGGGTGAGCCGATGGTTCCTGCTGGCATACACATCTTCCCCAATCTGGACCATGTCCTCCACAAAGAGCCTGGCCTTGGCAGGGCCCCGGGACGACGCCGCTCGCACCGCAGCGAACAGCCGCTTCAGGTCCCCGGGGACGACACCCGCCATCAGGGATTCAGTCCACCTGCAGCCGTGCTCCCTCCATGCCACGAACTCCACCGCCCTGTCCATCAGGGGTAGCTCCGCCGTGAACTCCTCCACACGCCTGCACAGGAGCCCAGCCACCTCCTCGTCCCGCGCACACAGTAGGCGCATGTGGCCAATGTCCTCCTCCGGTCCCCCACAGAAGATACAGGGGTGGGCTGGTATTGCCATACGCGTGAGCTTCTGTCTCCATCGTCGCATGACCTGCATGGTGGACAAGCGACCGTCACGTGCCCGCAGCATATTCCTGTGCGTTGGGCCGTGATGCACAGCTCCCAGGGGCATCGCCTCGCAGGTGCCAGCCAGTGGCGTGTGCGCCCTGGTGCGAGCCGCCAGCGAACGCCACTCCATCTCCCGGACTTGCTGAAGGGCTTGCATGGATGGCACACGCGGCTCGAGCTCACCATTATCCCCCGGCACCAAGAGGATGGCGTGCTCCTTCGGCAGGACAAGATGGACTGGAGGGGCCATTGCACGGGCCGCGGCAGAGTCCGGTGCCTCGAGCGGGACCGCCGCCAAGTGCGAGCTCTGCCTCACCACCCAGTGGTGCGGCCCCCCAACTCGGCGCGGCAGCCGCCGCAGCCCCTCCACTATCCAGCTCAGTGCGTGCTGATTGACCAGATGTGATGTCGGCCCCTTGATGCCACGGTACAGGGCCTCCTGCGCCCTGCGGAGATGCGCTCCTATGACGGACGCATCCACCACGTGTACCGTGCATGCTGACGGGGGCGTGTGCAACAAGTACGCCGCCGCGCCAATGATCTCTGCCTCCGGGACCGTGCCGTAGATGGCACCCGTCCATGTGGGGATTCCCTGGCTGGCCACCGCCACGTTTGTGGCGTGGTCTCCCTGGGGCGACGCGTCAGACGATGTGACTTTAGTCGCCACCGGCACCCGGCAGTACCGGTGGGGTTCCAGCCACGCCACGTCGGAGTGGGGGCTCTGCACCACCTTTCTCAGGGACGCTGCACTGGAGGCCGTGAGCTCCGGGGACAGGACCACCCTCGGTCGATACACCGCATGTGGTCTCCAGGCCACGTCACATCCGCAGACTGTCTTTATGGCGTCCAGGGCGGTGGTATACTCCGCTCCCCAAACTGCTGCGGAGCAGGAGGGCTGGTACACCACCACAGACCCCTGCTCCACTGCGCCGCCATCACGCAACGACGTGACGGCGACGTGCGGATCGTGCGGCACGTTGGACATCCGGACCACTTCCGGGACCGAGTACTCATCCGGATCCGGGATTGGGCCTGCCGGCAGCAGAAGAACAATTGCCCATTCGCTGCACTTGTGCACCGCCGCGCACGCCCTGGAAAACGCAGGCCGCCCGTGCACAACCCACAGCGGTGGCGGGCTTATGCCGCCCCCGGCGTGAGGAGTGAGTAGGGGGACGGACGCCGGATCGTCTTGCTGTTGGTAGCCCTCAAAGACGTCCCCCAACAGAAACAGGAGGGCGGCTAGCGGGACGAACGGCATGGACAGCCCCGGGTTGGCCGGGTCCCATCCTTCCTCCCTGTATCCGCCCACCACATACACGTCCCCCGCAGCGGACTGTCTATTGCGTTTGCTGGCCTTCTTTCGGCGCACCGGGTGTATTAGCCGGTGAGTCAACGGACTGGGCAGCTGCGGCCGGAAGACGTCGCGAAGCCCCGTGAGCCACACGTGGTCCAGCTGGTGGGGCCCTACTCCCGCGTGCGGAAGGTGCAGGTGGTCCTCATGGCACTCCTGAAGCTGGACCGCCCAGTGCCCAGGCGCAGGGCAGGGGAGCCGCGCATGCAGGAGGTCATTTGCGGGATCAGTCCGGGACTGTACTGTCGCATCTGTGCGGGGCCCCGAGAGAATGCAGATGTCCCTACCCTTGAAGGTATAGGATTGGGACACCCACTTCCGCCCCGCCCACTGCACTTGCGGCAGATGGGCGTGTACACACGAGTACACCGACGATGGCATGAGAAGCCCCACGCGCAACGTCCCCATCGCCCTGAGTACCCTGTCCACCCACGTATTGCCAGCGTGTGTGGCGAATGACGCAGAGGGCACCATGAACTGCCCGCACACTCCGTACTGCACGTGCATGTCTCGGAGCATGGCCCGCAGCTCATCACGGACTGTCATCGACCTGTGGTGGGTGAGCTGAGCCATGGTCGCCACGACGGAGTCGCGGCATATAACCTGGACATCCGCCAACCGTAGCCCATGACCTGACCGCACCGCCACGTTGGACAGGTCCTTGGGCAACTTCTCGAACTGCAGGGCCGCAGCCTTGATGGCAGTATTCAGCTTGATCACCGCCTCCGCCGTGTCGGACAGGTAGGGCGCCGCGTACCGCACGATGCCTCCAACCACAGCCGCCATCACCTCATGAGGCACCGACGCCGGCCCCAGCGTGTTCTTGCACCAGCCCAGCAGGGCTTCACACCGGAGTACATGTTTCTCCTTCATGGTCGCCATCCCCCTGGGATCGAGGCGCAGGCCCAAGTATGGTACCGTGCCCTTGCCACGTAAGCATACCCATGGGGCCGCCGTGTCCCCCGGGTTCAGGTATACCATAATCGAATGGATGCGAGCAGTATTGGCATAGGCGCATTTGCCCACGTTGAGGGACATGCCCATGTCCGTGAGATACCGCGCTATCGCCGCCGCATACTCCAGGAATTGCGGCAGGGAGTGCGCTATCAACAGGAGGTCATCACAGTACGCCTGTACCAGGGGTGGCACCGCATGGCGAGCATCGCCCCGCGCCTTACAGGCGAGGCTCCGCAGGAGAGGCTCCAAAAGGAGGAGGTAGAGCACAGCGTTGTCCGCACTGCCCTGCCGCAGGCCCCTGTGGAGCCGTATGCTCGGCGTCGGGCCGTGTGCGGTGACGATGCGCACCAGGGACCCGCAGCTGAGGGTGTGGAAGAGCCTGATGAACTCCTCCGGGACACCCATGTGGCGCAGGAGGAGCGCCAGCGCTCCATGCGGCGCTGTGTCAAAAGCCTTCGACACATCGAAGGCCAGGACGTGGTTTTCCTCCAGCCCACGCTGCAGCCTGCGCTGGGCCAGGAACACCGGGGCAGCCGCCGTGGAGCCCGGCATGGCTCCGAACTGCCAGTCCGCGGCCAGTCCCTTGCGTGCCAGGACAGCTGTGAACCTCCGCATGAGGGGAGTCATGAGCATTCGCATGTCTTGCTGCCCCAACGCTATCGGCCTGTACTCGTCCAGGTTGCCCGTGGCTGTGCCCTTGGGCATCAGCCAGATAATGGCCTCGTGCCAGGAGTCCGGGACGTCCGCACCCCGCAGGATTGCCCTATACGCATGCACCAGGAGCCCCTGCACCGGTTCAGGCAGCTCTGCTATGAGGGCAGCCGTGACCCGGTTGGACCCCGGAGCTTTGTCCTCCGCCACGGCCTGCCTCACGGCGTCTTTAAGGTCCTCCATGGTGTAGTCCTGTACCGACCTCCATTCCTCCGGCACCCCTTTGGGAATGTGGGCCCGGACCAGCCGCTCGAAGCCCGGCAGGTTCACTGGCCGCTTGGCGTACAGCGCCTCCCAATACCTCTGGACCTCGCCAATGACGTCCGAGGCCTCCAAGAGCACCTTCTCCGACTCGCGGACGCGTACGGACCATAGGCCTGACGGGGCATAGTTCACCACGTTGATGGCCCCCCGTATCGCCGTCCACCGGAGCTGCAGATCCGGTACCCTGCCCCGCCAGTAGTCCTTGATGGACCGGCGCCTGTTGCTCTTGAGGACATCCCGCAGCTCCTCCACGCGTGTCTCTAGCTGGTGGAGCTGTTGGTCCAATGCGGCACGCAGGTCCTCTACCGAGGCGGGGGACAGGTCGGGGTCCACCCGCCGGAGGTGTTGTAGCAGGGCAATCGCTTCCTGGGAGTGGAGTGCGGCCGCCGCCGCGTCCCGTTGCCACAGCTGATGGGCACGCCAGGCCAGGGCCTGCTGATCCGAGAGGACCTGGTCCAGCGACGCCTCCGTTTCCGCCTGCCCGTATGGGTACTGGGGGTCCACGCCGGAAGGCATGCGCACTCCCGTGACCCTGGACACGTCATCACGGAAGGCGTAGAGCAGGTCAAAGACCGCTTGCACCTCTGACGTGCCCATGGTAGCAGTGTCCCGGTCCGACGAGAGCCACGCCTTTGGCCGCTGATCCCCGCAGGCCTTCTGCAGTACTGCCGTTGCCGCCTCACGAACCCCCGGGGAGTCCGGGCGTATGGCGTGCAGCCTGCCCTGGGCGTGCGAGTAGGCCATCCTGGTGACCCTCTCCTTGCCGGCCACCGCCAGCGGGATGTCCAGGACCACAGGGCCATGATCCGACCCCAGTGACGCAGGAGACCGCCCCGGCGCTAAGTGAGGGCGCTCACGCGCCGCCCATGGGACCAAAGGCGAGTTTAGAAGGAAGGAGTCCAGTCGGTGCCCTGCCCTCGTGGGCCTCTTGTCCTCCTCCTGTCCGGGCCTGCCCTGTGGAAACCACACTGTTCCCACAGGGCTTGGAACCTCCTCGTGGTAGGGTGCCACGGGGACTCCAGCCACATGTTGAAGTCCCCTCCGAGGAGCACGGCCCTGGTGCCACCCGCGCTCTTGGCCGCCGCGTACATGGCCACGTCAGCCCAGAAGGACGCCTTAGACGCCCAGGAGTCGCCGCCGCTACCCGGGCCGTGGACGTTGATGACCGTGAGGGTGCCACCTGCGGTCACCACATCGAGGGCCATGGCCTTGCCCGGCACGATGTCCACGATGTCTCGAACTTCCTCCGCGGCGAACACGTCCGCCCGAAGGGCAATCAAGAGCCCGCCGCGCACCGCCGCCGCCGACGCCTCCTGGGCATCCACCCCTGGGTATGCATGATACCCATGGTGACGCCACTGGTTCTCGGAGTGCACCACACCTTGTGGGTCCTGCAGGCCAGTCTCCTGGAATAGGCCTAGGATGGCACCCTCGGCCTTCATGATGCCCGCCGCCACCGCTTCACCGTCGAGCATACCTGGGGCCACTGGTACACCGTCCCCCCGCATCGAGCCCTGGACGTTCCAGGACACCGCTGCTCGGGTGTCGGAGGCTGGGCCCCTACATGGCTGCACGTGTGGATCGGGGCCCCCCGCCGGATCCGGATCACTGGACGGAGAGGGGCCACCAGCAGGTTCAGGGGGACCACCCGCACCCGGCGCGGGCGGCTGGCGAGGTGGCCCCTGACCCCGTGGGCCTCCGCCCGAGGCGGTCGTCGCCTGCTGAGACCCGGCAGACGTGGCGGGTTCCCCCTCTGCCTGTCCGCTGGATGTACTTGCCGCCGTACTCCCCGTAGAAGACACTGCCCCACGCCGTGCTGCAGACCCAATTGCTCCAGATCGTGCCGCCGACGGCGACGCCCCGCGCCCCGCCGCAGGGCGGGCACCCGTGGGCAGCGTGAGCGCTCTGGACCCCGCCTGGGCCGACGCGAAAGGCCCCGCCTGGCCCCCCGGCATAACGCCAGTCAGCATGGCCAGCGCCCGGTCCCGTTGCGCCGGATCAGTCGCATGGTCCCGCTGGATGTGGTCCAGCAGGTCCTTGGGGTGGAGGTGGGTAGGCCGGCAGTGCGTGCCAGCTTTCCATGTGCAGTGACCAGCCCCCTCCAGCCGAGACCAGGGGCAGACATTGATCGTCTTTGTCCCACGCTGATCCGTGGCCAAGTCACCACCGAAGTGCTGCAGCACGTACCGAATGTTGGCATAGGCGCCATACTGAGGCGGGGGGCTCCTCTTGGGCGGCGGCTTGGGCGCCGCTTTCGGGGCCTGCCTCGCCGCCGCGGCCGGGGGTGCCGCAGGCCGTACTGGTGGCACGCTTGGTGGTTGCGGCAGGTGCAGCATTCCCCCCACGGGAAGCTGCTCCTCCACCCCTTTGCCCCCGGTTTCGCCCCCTTGGTGTGCTCCCTGGTTCTACCCGGTTGTTGGTGGGTGTGTTGCCAGGCAGGGTTGGGGGAGGGGGGGGGCGCCCGACGCTGCCTCTGGTCCCTCCCCCCGGGAGTTTCCCCACGGGGGGGCCGATGCATGCACTCCCCGTCAGGGTGTAACTCTGTTGTACGGGCCGTCCATTTGTACCCGCTCCGTACAAATGGACCTGCGTCGTATCCAGGTACGTCGGCCCTTCCCCACACCGGGGTCGGGTACACTGTGGGTCTCTAGGGAGTCCTTGCGGGATAGGCACGTCTCTTGCCTACCCCGATGGACGGTGTGCCCTACCCGCAGCCCCTCACAGGACACGAACCGCAGTACGTGCCGTGGGGAGTGCTCTTGGTCAGGCCCATTGGCCACCCCCCCAGGCCGGTGCCACCTCGGGCCGCTGGCCAACGGTCCCGGGCGTAACCCACCTTATTGCTCGCGCTCAGGTGGGGCCGATACGGACACCGGGGGGGCCCCCAAACCCCAGAGGTCGGGTACCTCACCAGCGTTGTTCGCGGGCTCTTGTCACCCCGCCCCCCCCCCGTTGGTCCCTGCCTCCCAGCTTTCGTCCCCAGGGGCGCTGCCCCGCGCCCCTTGCTGTGCCCCCTGGCTCCCGCCATGTCCCGTCTGCCCCTGCTGTCTGCCCCTGCTCTGGCGTGTTGGTGTCCTTGGTTGTTCGTTTTGTGTTTTTTTTTTCCCATGTCCCCTCGCTGTCTCCTCGCCGTCCTCGCCCTTTTTGTGGGTGGGCGTAGGGGGGGGGGCGGGGGGGGGGGGGGCGTTCTCGCTGTCCGCCCTTTTGCGCAAGCACGTCGGAAGCACGGCGCAGGCACGAGGCACGGCTCTTGTCCCTCCGCTGAGGGGGGGGGGGGGTAGCTGTGTGGCTCCCGTCGTCACCCTACCCTTCCTGCAGTTGCACCCCCGGCGGTTCCCCCGTTGGGGCTTGCACGGCGCGTGCTCCCCTTGGGCACGGTCGTGTGGACCGTTCCGTACTCTCGTCCCTCTGCCTCCCCACCCTGCCGCGGTGTCCCTGGGGGGGGGGGGGGTCCGCCGCCCGCTGCCGTCATCCCTCTCGCCCCCTCGCCTTCTCCCCGTTGCCCTCGCCTCTTTCCTTGGTGGGTGTGGGAGGTGGGGGCGGGGGGGGGGGGGGGCGCCCTCGCTGCCCTTCCTCCGGCGTAAGCACGTCGCACGCACGGCACTGGCACGTGGCACGGCACTTGTCCTTCTGCTGGGGTGTGGGGCACGCCGCGTGGCCCCCGTCATCGCCCTGCCCACCCTGCGTGCGCTCCCCCGGTGCCCCCCCCGCTGGGACCTGCTCGGCGCTTGCTTCTCTTGGGCGCGGTCGTGCAGTCCGTCCCGCACCCTCTCCCCGCTGCCCCCCCATCGTGCCGCTTTGTCCTCGGGAGGGGGAGCCGCTGTCCGCCCCTCCCTTCGTGCATCCCCCACCCTTGGGGGGGCGGAGGCATGTGGGGGGGGGGGGGGGGGGCCTTGTCGTTTTCCCTCCGTTGCTCCCGCGTCGCAGGCACGAGGCGTGGCTCCCGTCCCTCTGCACGGGGGGGGGGGTTTGCCTCGCGGCTCCCTTCGTCGCCCCTTCTATCCTACGCCCGGACCCCCGGTGGTCCCCCCGCCAGGGCTTGCACGGCGCGCGCCCTCTACGGGCACGGTCGTGTGGCTCGTCCCGCACCCTCCTACCTCTGCCTCCCCACCCTGCCGCGTTGCCCTCGGGGGGGGGGCGCTTTTCGCCCCCTCCCTACCCGCATTCCCCGCCCTCGGGGGGGCGGTGGTGCTGGGGGGGGGGGGGGGGGGGGGCATTTCGCCTCCCTTCCGTTGCAAGCACGTCGCAGGCATGACGTAGGCACAACACAACCACGGGGCGAGGCACTTGGCTGCAGCGGGGGGGGGGAGGTTTCCCTTTGGGCTTTCCCGCCCTGCTCCATGGTATAGGCCCCGCACTCCAGGATCACCAGCCGCAGCTGCCCCCTCGGCGGTAGTCTCCACGTCTCCGCATGGTGCTCAGTGTCCCGTGCCTGCTCCCTCCTGTGCCCATACTTACTGGAGGAGGTACGTACCCGGGTGGATTCGGAAGATGAAGAAGTGCGGGCAGCGGGGAGGACTTACCGTACACCTGGAAGGCTTCTTGCGCCATCCGCCGCCCTGGTCGAGGGGAGGGCCCCTGTTTCGGCACCCAACAGCCCGGGGGGGGCCGACCGCCCATCCTCTCCCTGGTGCCTGTGTATCCACTTCCGAGCGGCCTGATACCGGTGCCGTGGTATCAGTCCGCTGGAAGTGGCGGCTACAAAGCGGCCGGGCGCTCTCGTCCCCCGGGCCTCTGCCACCCCCGAGCGCGATGGAGGCCCCTGAGGTCCTATGGCAGAGACGCGGGGAGGCGGACGGGGGATTCATTTGTGGCATCCCCTGGCCACCTAGTTAATCAGTACAGCTCAATCTACGCCACAGGGGGCCCACCGGTTGGCGCCGCTGGTGCCCGTCCCCTCTGCGTCACACTTAGTGCAACAGGCGCAGGGGGTCCAGTGGATGGCGCCACTGGCGCGTGTCCCCTCTGCGCCTCTGGTGGGGTCATCGCACGGGAGGCCCTATGGATGGCGCCGCAGGTGCCCGTCCCCCCGTGTCGCTTCCTGCTTCCTGCTCTAGGTTTGACGGACATGATATGACGCAAGAATGAGGTCAGAGTCGGTTTCAGGACACGCACGGCGCACGGCACGACATTTGGCAACTATCCCGTACCCTGCCCCCGCTGCTCCCTCCCTCGCCCTCTGTGCTCGCCTATCGCTGAGCATGCCCCTGTCTCCCTCGTCGCTCCCTCTCTCTGCTCCGGCTAGCGCGGGGCAAAGCAATTCGCGAAGCAACCCTCCCTCCTTGCCGCCCCCCTCTGCTCCCTTCCTCTGGCCTAGCCCTGCCCCTCGTGTGCGCGTCCCCCCTCGTCCTCCCTCGCTCCCTTTCCCAGGCCCTTGGGTCTTTGTCCCTATGTCTCCTTGTCCTCGTCCTCGCTGTACCCTCCCTGCTACGCACCTCTCCCATTCCCTCTTCTTCGTGCCTCCCCCTGGCGCCTTGGCCTCTAGGCTTGTGGCACGCTGGTCGCTCCGCACCCCCCTGCGGCCTTCGTCTCTCTATGCCCGCCATGCCTCCCCCTCCCTCCCCTGCCCTGTGTCCCCTCTACCTCTTGCTGGTCACTGCGTAGGCAAGTCGCACGCACGCACCTGGCCCTCGTTGTACGTCTCTACGCGGCGCTCTGCCTTGTCAAGTGCCCCCGCGTACTGCGGGCGGCTCGCTCGGTTGTGGGGCACCTTTGTGCTTCTGCCCCACGCCCGCTCCTTCATGCCGCCGTGGCACGCCCTCTTCCCTGCCTTGCCTTCTCTGCCCCTCTGCCCTCCGGCCAGCGCGAGCACATTGCGGAGCAATTCGCGTGGCAGCGCTCCCTCTTTGCCCCCTCTCTCTGTCCTGGCCCCTTGGCCCTGCCCTGCCCCCTGTCTGCTCGCCCTCCCTCGTCCTCACGTGCCCCCCTTCCCAGGTTCCTTGGTCCCTGGCCCTCGGTGTCTCTGTCCTCGTCGTCCCTTTACCCTCCCGGCATGCATTTCGCGGAGCAACACGCGAGGCACCCCTCCCACTCCCCCTTCACCTTGCCGCTTCCTGGCGCCCTGGTTCTGTCTGCACCGCAGCCCGCGGCCCTCTACTCCCGCCCTACCTCCCCCTCCCTCCCCTGCCCTTGCCCCTCTCTATTCTTACTTTTTGTCCCTACGCTGGTCACTTTGTAAGCAAGTCGCACGCATGTCTCAGGCACGCATCCGGCCCCTCCCTTCCTGCTCGGCCCTTTCCCCTCTCTTCTCTACGCAGAACACTTCGCAGGACACTGTGTAGGCATGTCGCATGCATGTCGCAGGCACGCACCTGGCCCTCGTTGTGTGACTCTACGCGGGGCGGACCGCTTCGCGGCAACGCGCCGCGGCGCCCCGCCTTGTCCAGTGCCCCCGCGCACTGCGGGCGGCTCGCTCGGCGGTGGGGCACCTTTGTGCTTCCGCCCCACACTCGCTCCTTCATGCCGCCGTGGCACGCCCCCTGCCCTGCCCTGCCTTCTCTGCCCCTATGCCCTCCGGCCAGCACGAGCACAATGCGGAGCAATTCGCGTGGCAGCGCTCCCTCTTTGCCCCCTCTCTCTGCCCTGGCCCCTTGGCCTTGTCCTGCCCCCTGTCTGCTCGCCCTCCCTTGTCCACTCGTGTCCCCCTTCCCAGGTCCCTTGGTCCCTGGCCCTCGGTGTCTCTGTCCCCGTCCTCCCTTCACCCTCCCGGCATACACTTCGCGGAACAACACGCGAGGCACCCCTCCCACTCCCCCTCCTCCTTGCCGCTCCCTGGCGCCCTGGTTCCGTCCGCACCGGCCCGCAGCCTGCGGCCCTCTACTCCCGCCCTACCTCCCCCTCCCTCCCCTGCCCTTTTCCCCCTCTACACTCCGCAGAACACTACGCAGGACACTTTGTTGGCATGTCGCACGCATGTCGCAGGCACACACCCGGCCCCTCCCTCCCTGCCCTGCCCTGTCCCCTCTCTACTCTACGCAGGGCACTCCGCTGGACACTGTGTTGGCATTCCGCACGCATGTCGCAGGCACGCACCTGGCCTCTATTGGCGGCGTCGTCGGGAGGGCTGGCTCCACGTTGTGACCGCCCGCCGCTGCCGCAGCCCCCGCAGGAGCCGCCGCCGCGGGCAGCCACTCCAAATGCCGCGGGGGGCGCGGCCCTGGGAGGCCCCGGCTGCCCCCCGGCCAGGGTTTCGCTGTACCCCCCGCGGCGCCTGGTTGCCATGGGGGATCCATCACAAATATCTGTAAGACATCGAAAAAAAAAATATATATATATATATATATATATATATATATATATATATATATATATATATATATATATATATATATATATATATATATATATATATATATATATATATATCCTCCAATCTACACCCCTCTCCCAACTCTAGGTGGCTCCACCACACGGCTGTAAGATACGGGCGAAGGGCAGAAAGTGGTGCATACATGTGGTGGAAGGGGCTAACCTCGGTCAAAACGGGCTCACAACGGGCTAAAACCACTTGTTTGAGCACCCCAAATGGTCCGGGATCATTTTTGGAAAAACGCGTTTATGACCCATTTTTGACCCATTTTTGGTCCCAAAATGGCCCATTTTCAAGGCATTTTGGGATTTTCCATGGCCCAAAACGCGCCACCACGGGCTCAAAACGGCCGAAAAACACTTGTTTGAGCATCCCAAGTGGTCTAGGAACAACTTTGGAAAAAATGATTTTTTTCGCCCCGGGGACCCTGGTGGACCCACGGTTGGCCCCCAATGTGCGTGGGCTAGCCGGCCCTCCGGATGCACCAAGTGACCACTAGTACGGGGGTCTAGGTGTCTCGTTGGGCGATTGTGAGGCTTCGAAACCATAAAAAGTGGGGGATTGCGGGTGGACTAGTTGCCCTCGGAATTCGTTTTTGAGCCACGTAGCGCAAGATACGGCCCGTTCTTGGTTTCGGGGTGCTGGTGCACATTGCGCAGTTTTTGGGGCTTTTTGGCGCCTTTTTGGGCCGTTTCTCAAACATATCGTGGAGTTAGAGGGCACCAAAGGTCCCGTGGTCACGAGAAAGTCAAGCCGCACGTGTAGTGTAGCATCCTTTTGCCTTCGTTTGGCTGTTTTGAGCCCTTACGAGGGCCGTTTTGGGCGAAAAATGGCTGTTTTTGGCCCAAAGCTGCGCAGATTTGGGAGGGCACCTCCCGACTTGGCGCCCACGCCCCGGGCCGCCACCTGTGAGTTTTTGGCTCAAAACTTGGATTTGGCAAGGCCACCACCTAGGCTCTAGGATGGCTAAAGTAGAGTCAAGCCCGAGGCGATGGGAAGGTGCAGTGGCCAAAACGGAGTTGTTGCTTGTTAGCTAAATTTAAGGGGAGAGGGGTGTAGTAATATGTATAAATATATATATATATATATATATATATATATATATATATATATATATATATATATATATATATCCCTGTCTGCTCGCCCTCCCTCGTCCTCACGTGCCCCCCTTCCCAGGTTCCTTGGTCCCTGGCCCTCGGTGTCTCTGTCCTCGTCGTCCCTTTACCCTCCCGGCATGCATTTCGCGGAGCAACACGCGAGGCACCCCTCCCACTCCCCCTTCACCTTGCCGCTTCCTGGCGCCCTGGTTCTGTCTGCACCGCAGCCCGCGGCCCTCTACTCCCGCCCTACCTCCCCCTCCCTCCCCTGCCCTTGCCCCTCTCTATTCTTACTTTTTGTCCCTACGCTGGTCACTTTGTAAGCAAGTCGCACGCATGTCTCAGGCACGCATCCGGCCCCTCCCTTCCTGCTCGGCCCTTTCCCCTCTCTTCTCTACGCAGAACACTTCGCAGGACACTGTGTAGGCATGTCGCATGCATGTCGCAGGCACGCACCTGGCCCTCGTTGTGTGACTCTACGCGGGGCGGACCGCTTCGCGGCAACGCGCCGCGGCGCCCCGCCTTGTCCAGTGCCCCCGCGCACTGCGGGCGGCTCGCTCGGCGGTGGGGCACCTTTGTGCTTCCGCCCCACACTCGCTCCTTCATGCCGCCGTGGCACGCCCCCTGCCCTGCCCTGCCTTCTCTGCCCCTATGCCCTCCGGCCAGCACGAGCACAATGCGGAGCAATTCGCGTGGCAGCGCTCCCTCTTTGCCCCCTCTCTCTGCCCTGGCCCCTTGGCCTTGTCCTGCCCCCTGTCTGCTCGCCCTCCCTTGTCCACTCGTGTCCCCCTTCCCAGGTCCCTTGGTCCCTGGCCCTCGGTGTCTCTGTCCCCGTCCTCCCTTCACCCTCCCGGCATACACTTCGCGGAACAACACGCGAGGCACCCCTCCCACTCCCCCTCCTCCTTGCCGCTCCCTGGCGCCCTGGTTCCGTCCGCACCGGCCCGCAGCCTGCGGCCCTCTACTCCCGCCCTACCTCCCCCTCCCTCCCCTGCCCTTTTCCCCCTCTACACTCCGCAGAACACTACGCAGGACACTTTGTTCACATGTCGCACGCATGTCGCAGGCACACACCCGGCCCCTCCCTCCCTGCCCTGCCCTGTCCCCTCTCTACTCTACGCAGGGCACTCCGCATAACACTGTGTTGGCATTCCGCACGCATGTCGCAGGCACGCACCTGGCCTCTATTGGCGGCGTCGTCGGGAGGGCTGGCTCCACGTTGTGACCGCCCGCCGCTGCCGCAGCCCCCGCAGGAGCCGCCGCCGCGGGCAGCCACTCCAAATGCCGCGGGGGGCGCGGCCCTGGGAGGCCCCGGCTGCCCCCCGGCCAGGGTTTCGCTGTACCCCCCGCGGCGCCTGGTTGCCATGGGGGATCCATCACAAATATCTGTAAGACATCGAAAAAAAAAAAAGATATATATATATATATATATATATATATATATATATATATATATATATATATATATATATATATATATATATATATATATATATATATATATATATATATATATATATATATATATATATATATATATATATATATATATATATATATATATATATATATATATATATATATATATATATATATATATCCTCCAATCTACACCCCTCTCCCAACTCTAGGTGGCTCCACCACACGGCTGTAAGATACGGGCGAAGGGCAGAAAGTGGTGCATACATGTGGTGGAAGGGGCTAACCTCGGTCAAAACGGGCTCACAACGGGCTAAAACCACTTGTTTGAGCACCCCAAATGGTCCGGGATCATTTTTGGAAAAACGCGTTTATGACCCATTTTTGACCCATTTTTGGTCCCAAAATGGCCCATTTTCAAGGCATTTTGGGATTTTCCATGGCCCAAAACGCGCCACCACGGGCTCAAAACGGCCGAAAAACACTTGTTTGAGCATCCCAAGTGGTCTAGGAACAACTTTGGAAAAAATGATTTTTTTCGCCCCGGGGACCCTGGTGGACCCACGGTTGGCCCCCAATGTGCGTGGGCTAGCCGGCCCTCCGGATGCACCAAGTGACCACTAGTACGGGGGTCTAGGTGTCTCGTTGGGCGATTGTGAGGCTTCGAAACCATAAAAAGTGGGGGATTGCGGGTGGACTAGTTGCCCTCGGAATTCGTTTTTGAGCCACGTAGCGCAAGATACGGCCCGTTCTTGGTTTCGGGGTGCTGGTGCACATTGCGCAGTTTTTGGGGCTTTTTGGCGCCTTTTTGGGCCGTTTCTCAAACATATCGTGGAGTTAGAGGGCACCAAAGGTCCCGTGGTCACGAGAAAGTCAAGCCGCACGTGTAGTGTAGCATCCTTTTGCCTTCGTTTGGCTGTTTTGAGCCCTTACGAGGGCCGTTTTGGGCGAAAAATGGCTGTTTTTGGCCCAAAGCTGCGCAGATTTGGGAGGGCACCTCCCGACTTGGCGCCCACGCCCCGGGCCGCCACCTGTGAGTTTTTGGCTCAAAACTTGGATTTGGCAAGGCCACCACCTAGGCTCTAGGATGGCTAAAGTAGAGTCAAGCCCGAGGCGATGGGAAGGTGCAGTGGCCAAAACGGAGTTGTTGCTTGTTAGCTAAATTTAAGGGGAGAGGGGTGTAGTAATATATATAAATATATATATATATATATATATATATATATATATATATATATATATATATATATATATATATATATATATATATATATATATATATATATATATATATATATATATATATATATATATATATATATATATATATATATATATATATATATATATATATATATATATATATATATACATATATATATATATATATATATATATGTGTGTGTGTGTGTGTATATATGGCATAACTACTGCACTATGCCTACCAGGGTATAGGGGCAAGAGGTGGGCTTGGGATGGGGAGTAGGGGACCCCCCCCCTATTTTGAGGGTGGGGAATCCGTTTTGAGGGCTAACCCTAGGGCCTCGCAAGGTACAACTCCCACCCCAAAGATGTGATCCGTTGCACATTGTTGTGGCATTGCAAACGTACTAGAAGACGACGATTGTGAGGTACCACACAAGCATCTTCTTGTTCTTGTCGGCGATACAATAGGCGTACACCTTTGCTGTGCAACTCCTCCTCATGTTGGGGAACCGTAAACGGAAACCTGACTTGCACTCCGTAGATACGCGCCCTTGGCCAATGTTGAAACATTTGTCTAGGTAAAACAGGTGCCCCATATTGCACTCCTCGTTTTGACCGAGTTTAGCCCCTTCCACCACATGTATGCACCACTTTGTGCCCTTCACACGTACCTTAGAGCCGTGTGGTGGAGCCACCTAGAGTTGGGAGAGGGGTGTAGATTAGAGGATATACATATGTATATATATATATATATATATATATACATATGTATATATATATATATATATATATATATATATATATATATATATATATATATATATATATATATATATATATATATATATATATATATATATATATATATATATATATATATATATATATATATATTACTACACCCCTCTCCCCTTAAATTTAGCTAACAAGCAAGCAAGCAACAAGCAAGCACGTCACCATTCCGTTTTGGCCATTGCACCTTCCCAACGCCTCGGGCTTGACTCCACTTTAGCAAACCTAGAGCCTAGGTGGTGGCCTTGCCAAATCCAGGTTTTGAGCCAGAAACTCACCGGTGGCGGCCCGGGGCGGTGGCGCCAAGTTGGGAGGTGCCCTCCCAAATGTGCGCAGTTTTGGGCCAAAAACAGCCATTTTTCGCCCAAACCACCCCTAGTAAGGGTTCAAAACAGCCAAACGAAGGCAAACGGCTGCTCCACTCGACGTGCTGCTTGACTTTCTCGTGACCAAGGGACCCTTGGTGCGCTCTAATTCCACGATATGTCCGAGAAACGGCCCAAAAAGGCGCCAAAAAGCCCCAAGAACTGCGCAATGTGCACGAGCACCCCGAAACCAAGAACGGGCCGTATCTCGGGCTACGTGGCTCCGAACCGAATTCCGAGGGCACCTAGTCCACCCCCAACCCCCCACTTTTTATGGTTTCGAAGCCTCACAATGGCCCATCGAGACACCTAGACCCCCGTACCGGTGGTCACTTGGTGCAGCCGGAGGGCTGGCTAGCCCACGCACAGTGGGGGCCAACGGTGGGTCCACCAGGGTCCCCGGGGCGAAAAAAATGATTTTTTCCAAAGTTGTTCCTAGACCACTTGGGATGCTCAAATGAGTGTTTTTAGGGCGTTTTGAGCCCGTGGTGACACATTTTGGCCCATGGAAAATGCCACAATGCCTTGATAATGGGCCGTTGTGGGACCAAAAACGGGTCAAAAATGGGTCAAAAACGCGTTTTTCCAAAAGTGATCCTAGACCATTTTGGATGCACAAACAAGTATTTTTAGCCCATTTGGAGCCCGTGGTGATGCATTTTGGCCCATGGAAAGTCGCAATCATCGAAAAGTCAAGGGTGATCAAACCGTCCATGCTATGAGCGCCAAATTCCGCAAGACGAGGCGCTATACAAAAGTCGTTTGTTGCGTGCTGAACTTGTGCACTATGTTCTTTCATCGAAAGGTCCGGGGTGATCAGACCGTCCCTGCAGTGAGCGCCAGATTCCGCCAGACGAGGCGCTTTACAAAAGTCGTTTGTTGCGTGCTGAACTTGTGCACTAGGTTCTTTTATCGAAGAGTCCGGGGTGATCAAACCGTCCATGCTGTGAGCGCCAGATTCCGCAAGACAAGGCGCTATACAAAAGTCGCTTGTTGCGTGCTGAACTTGTGCACTAGGTTTATTTCATCGAAAGTTCTGGGATGATCAAACCGTCCATGTTGTGAGCGCCAGATTCCGCAAGACGAGGCGCTATACAAAAGTCGTTTGTTGCGTGCTGAACCCATGCACTAGGTCTTTCATCGAAGAGTCCGGGGTGATCAAACCGTCCATGCTGTGAGCGCCAAATTCCGCAAGACAAGGCGCTATACAAAAGTCGTTTGTTGCGTGCTGAACTTGTGCACTATGTTCTTTCATCGAAAGGTCCGGGGTGATCAAACCGTCCATGCTGTGAGCGCCAGATTCCGCAAGACGAGGCGCTATACAAAAGTCGTTTGTTGCGTGCTGAACTTGTGCACTAGGTTTATTTCATCGAAAGGTCCGGGGTGATCAAACCGTCCATGCTGTGAGCGCCAGATTCCGCAAGACGAGGCGCTATACAAAAGTCGTTTGTTGCGTGCTGAACTTGTGCACTAGGTTCTTTCATCGAAGAGTCCGGGGTGATCAAACCGTCCATGCTGTGAGCGCCGGATTCCGCAAGACGAGGCGCTATACAAAAGTCCTTTGTTGCATGCTGAACTTGTGCACTAGGTTTATTTCATCGAAGAGTCCGGGGTGATCAAACCGTCCATGCTGTGAGCGCCAGATTCCGCAAGACGAGGCGCTATACAAAAATCGTTTGTTGCGTGCTGAGCTTGTGCACTAGGTTTATTTCATCGAAAGGTCCGGGGTGATCAAACCGTCCATGCTATGAGCGCCAGATTCCGCAAGACGAGGCGCTATACAAAAGTCGTTTGTTGCGTGCTGAACTTGTGCACTAGGTTCTTTCATCAAAAGGTCCGGGGTGATCAAACCGTCCATGCTGTGAGCGCCAAATTCCGCAAGACGAGGCGCTATACAAAAGTCGGTTGTTGCGTGCTGAACCTATGCACTAGGTTCTTTCATCGAACGGTCTGGGGTGATCAAACCGTCCATGTTGTGAGCGCCATACTCCGCAAGACGAGGCGCTATACAAAAGTCGTTTGTTGCGTGCTGTACTTGTGCACTGCGTTTATTTCATCGGAAGGTCTGGGGTGATCAAACCGTCCATGTTGTGAGCGCCAGATTCCGCAAGACGAGGCGCTATACAAAAGTCGGTTGTTGCGTGCTGAACCTATGCACTGAGTTTATTGCATCGAACGGTCTGGGGTGATCAAACCGTCCATGTTGTGAGCGCCAGATTCCGCAAGACGAGGCGCTATACAAAAGTCGTTTGTTGCGTGCTGAACTTGTGCACTGCGTTTATTTCATCGAAAGGTCCGGGGTGATCAAACCCTCCATGCTGTGAGCGCCAGATTCCGCCAGACGAGGCACTATACAAAAGTCGTTTGTTGCGTGCTGAACTTGTGCACTAGGTTATTTCATCGAAAGGTCCAGGGTGATCAAACCCTCCATGCTATGAGCGCCGGATTCCGCAAGACGAGGCGCTATACAAAAGTCGTTTGTTGCGTGCTGAACTTGTGCACTAGGTTCTTTCATCGAAAGGTCCGGGGTGATCAAACCGTCCATGCTATGACCGCCACATTCCGCAAGACGAGGCGCTATACAAAAGTCGTTTGTTGCGTGCTGAACTTGTGCACTAGGTTCTTTCATCGAAAGGTCCGGGGTGATCAAACCGTCCATGTTGTGAGCGCTAGATTCCGCAAGACGAGGCGCTATACAAAAGTCGGTTGTTGCGTGCTGAACTTGTGCACTAGGTTTATTTCATCGAACGGTCTGGGGTGATCAAACCGTCCATGTTGTGAGCGCCAGATTCCGCAAGACGAGGCGCTATACAACAGTCGTTTGTTGCGTGCTGAACTTGTGCACTGCATTTATTTCATCGAACGGTCTGGGGTGATCAAACCGTCCATGTTGTGAGCGCTAGATTCCGCCAGACGAGGCACTATACAAAAGTCGTGTGTTGCGTGCTGAACTTGTGCACTAGGTTCTTTCATCGAAAGGTCCGGGGTGATCAAACCGTCCATGCTGTGAGCGCCAGATTCCGCAAGACGAGGCGCTATACAAAGGTCGTTTGTTGCGTGTTGAACTTGTGCACTAGGTTCTTTCATCGAAAGGTCCGGGGTGATCAAACCCTCCATGCTGTGAGCGCCAGATTCCGCAAGACGAGGCGCTATACAAAAGTCGTTTGTTGCGTGCTGAACTTGTGCATTAGGTTATTTCATCGAAAGGTCCGGGTTGATCAAACCGTCCATGCTATGAGCGCCAGATTTCGCAAGACGAGGCGCTATACAAAAGTCGTTTGTTGCGTGCTGAACTTGTGCACTAGGTTCTTTCATCGAAAGGTCCGGGGGGATCAAACCGTCCATGCTGTGAGCGCCGGATTCCGCAAGACGAGGCGCTATACAAAAGTCGTTTGTTGTGTGCTGAACTTGTGCACAAGGTTCTTTCATCGAAAGGTCCGGGGTGATCAAACTGTCCATGCTGTGAGCGCCAGATTCCGCAAGACGAGGCGCTATACAAAAGTCGTTTGTTGCGTGCTGAACTTGTGCACTAGGTTCTTTCATCGAAAGGTCCGGGGTGATCAAACCGTCCATGCTATGAGCGCCAGATTCCGCCAGACGAGGCGCTATACAAAAGTCGTTTGTTGCGTGCTGAACTTGTGCACTAGGTTCTTTCATCGAAAGGTCCGGGGTGATCAAACCGTCCATGCTGTGAGCGCCAGATTCCGCAAGACGAGGCGCTATACAAAGGTCGTTTGTTGCGTGCTCAACTTGTGCACTAGGTTCTTTCATCGAAAGGTCCGGGGTGATCAAACCCTCCATGCTGTGAGCGCCAGATTCCGCAAGACGAGGCGCTATACAAAAGTCGTTTGTTGCGTGCTGAACTTGTGCACAAGGTTCTTTCATCGAAAGGTCCGGGGTGATCAAACTGTCCATGCTGTGAGCGCCAGATTCCGCAAGACGAGGCGCTATACAAAAGTCGTTTGTTGCGTGCTAAACTTGTGCACTAGGTTCTTTCATCGAAAGGTCCGGGGTGATCAAACCGTCCATGCTGCGAGCGCCAGATTCCGCAAAACGAAGGCGCTATACAAAAGTCGTTTGTTGCGTGCTGCACTTGTGCACTAGGTTCTTTCATCGAAGAGTCCGGGGTGATCAACCCGTCCATGCAGTGAGCGCCAGATTCCGCAAGATGAGGCGCCAACAAAAGTCGTTTGTTGCGTGCTGAACTCGTGCAGGAGGTAATATATGTGACACCATGTAGGTAATGATTGTGGTATCATGGCATGGGATAGTGGGAAACGGGACATGGAACATGGGTACTGTGGTGCTGCGTTGTGAGATGTGCATTGTACCAATGCATTTGCATTTCCCTCTACTTCTTCTGCTACAGGAGCCTTTTCTTTCATTGTGTGCTCTATTCTTCGCGGTTGGATTTGGAATATACGTGTACTGTTAACCGAGTTACGTTCATACTCTCCATGTCCAATCGCTGGGAACAAGAGTTGCAACAATGTTTGGAAGCCGACGTGGACTTCGATGTTGGGGACTTCATTGCGCGGCACCCCCAAATTGCGCCACCAACCATTCGCCGTCGCCATGCTAGTATGCGGCAGACACTCATGCAGCGGTTGAACAAGCGGGCGCAGCGTGGACTGCAGTCATCATCCATGGCAAGTCTTAACACGGCACAAGCGCAAGCCGCCAAGGGTGCAAGGAACACCTCACAAACACAAGCTGCCAAGGGTGCAAGGAACACCTCACAAGCACAAGCTGCCAAGGGTGCAAGGAACACCCCCGCGGCACAAGCTGCCAAGGGTGCAAGGAACACCTCTGCGGCACAAGCTGCCAAGGGTTCTGCTGGAGGTACAAGGAACACGCCGCAAGCGCAAGCCGCCAAGGGTACAAGGAACACGCAGCAAGCGCAAGCCGCCAAGGGTTCTACTGAGGTACAAGGAACACGCCGCAAGCGCAAGCCGCCAAGGGTACAAGGAACACGCCGCAAGCGCAAGCCGCCAAGGGTTCTACTGGAAGTACAAGGAACACGCCAGAGTCGCAACGCGACAAGGGCATTGTCGGTGGACACGCCAATACACCGGAGAAGCAACATGCCAAAGCTTCACATCCTCGATCGCGGGGGGTCATTGGTGCCGCTAAGAAAGAGCTTTTCAGCCGGAAGCACAAGCCACCATCTCACATTTCTTTGAAATGTGTCCGAGAGTATTGGCTTGATGGTTTGGATGTTTTGTACTCGCCACTGTTCGATGCCCTTTGCCATCGATGTGGTCAACTACTTTGGGGCCCGGTTGGTGCGCACAAGTTTCTTGTTTCCCGAGACGATAGTGCAGTGCGTACCACCAACCTCTTTGGGGTGCCACCCACAGATGTGATTACTAGTGCAATTTTGGAGTTCCGAAATGACCTGTTTGCCAACTATGTACAATACAAAGGACCACCTTTTCGCGTTCCGCCTGGGTTGCATCCCACGAGTATTGGCGCCTTCAAAGTGTTTGATACGCCGGTGTGGCATTCGACACATCGTATGTATGCATGCCTCGTTTGCAGCAAGTATCGTGCCAAGTACAATCCTATAAATTATGGGTACAAATTAGATGGCACGACACATTACAACGTCCCCACCAAACTGGCGAATCTCACTGAATATCAAAAACGGCAAATCGCGTTGGGTGCTTTGTATTCAAATACCCTTAAGCACGTGGATCTGCGTCATCGACAGTGGCACCATGCTATTGGGACCGTTGGTGTGGGCCGCAAGCCTAGCCAGCATTATAATACACTCTATGGGTTTATGACCATGAAAGAAGATGTGTTGCGCGATTATCAAAAGCCGAAGGATAGTGCCCAAAACACGCGGCAAATGAACCAAGCATTGCTGTTGCTAAAGAAAATTCACCCCTTTTATTCCCGGTTTTTGGCGCATTATGAGACATTGTACCGCTACCTGCAGAATGTAGCTTCTACAATGGGGACGTTGACACAACGTTTTTTTGAGGATAAGTACGGGAAACGCCTGGAGTACCATCTACAAGACGAGTATGTGGCTTGGGTAGTGGAGTGTGATGCACCGCGGAACATTATTCCCGATTTTGCCCCTCACCAAGACACAGTGGGATTCATGCATCGAGCAGCATTTCAACGTGCAGGGGGGACCGTTACCGCTGCAGCACAATCATTGGCGAACGACACGTATTTGCATTTCAACGATCCAAAATTGGAACCGTGCGTTTGGCCGGATTTGTATCAAGGTGGAGTTGGTGGATACAAGGTTGGGTGTGGAATTGGATGTGCAGCGTATTACCGTAGCCGGTATCTTGCCTTTGATGAGCGCTGGCGCCGTGACCGATGGTGGTCCTTCTTCCAAGTGAGTAAAGAGATGAAGAATCAACGTATTTGGAACCAGCAAAATTTCCAAGCGCAACGTGGTGATCGCGCAAAGGATATCACTGCGGAACATTTGCGTGCTGCTAAAAGCTCTGCAGGACCCAAGCCCCCTCCTAAGCGACACTCATCACATAACGCACAATCTTCTTCGCAATCCAATGAGTCACCCGGTCAGCCGGGCCAATCAACTCCATGTCCAAGTGCCGAATCATCCACGCAGTCCCCGAGCCAATCAAGCCAATCATCAGCACGCCCCGCACACGAACATAAGAAGGCCCGTGCTTCGTACCACGATGGTGTTGATTCGATGAATCGGAATTTGGAAGGCGAAGGGGTTGATCAAGGTACCGCGGAACTCAACCCATACTATCGATATGGAATTTATGTCCCATCCAAGCTAGTTGGGACACGATCCTATTGGGCCTCACGGCATCTTGACCTCACTGCAATGAGCCGCGAGCTTGGAAAAGCAGACCTATTCATTACTTGGACAATGAATGACAATTGGGCTGATTTGCAAGCCGCAGTGCAGAAGGGATGTCGCGCAGGTGCGGTGTGGCCTGGACGATATCCCGAGGGCACAAGGCCCACCAAGCCAATTCAAGACGGGTACGATATGGAGGCATGTGTTGCATTTCATAGGCGGGTCGCGATCTTCAAGCGTGAGTTCTTAGCCATTGGCAAGAGAGGTCCATTTGGAACGGTTCGCGATTATTGGTTCCGCTTTGAATACCAAGAGCGCAGCCGAGTGCACTTGCATGGTGTTGTTTGGTGCCAACCAGATTCAATCCCGGATGATGTCATCTGCGCTACAATGCCCCGCGAAAGTGATGGCTGTGATCCGGAATTCACTTCATATCTACGGAGTTTATACAAGGAGTGCAATATGGTGCACCAGTGTTACCCAGACAAATGTTTCAACATTGGCCAAGGGCGCGTATCTACCCAGTGCAAGGCAGGGTATCCGTTTACGGTTCCCCAACATAAGGAGGAGTTGGACAGTAAGGGTGTACGCCTATTGTACCGCCGACAGGAACAAGAAGATGCTTGTGTGGTGCCTCACAATTGTCGTCTTCTAGTACGTTTGCAATGCCACAACAATGTGCAACGGATCACATCTTTGGGGTGGGAGTTGTACCTTGCGAAATATCTCAACAAAGCTGCAAAATCATTGACCGTTCCAATGAACCTGTCCCCAAATGCCACTGACGTTGAGCGCTTGCTGAAGCTACGTTCTTTGGGACGCATGGAGAATGGAATGATGCTGCTCGGCATTCATCAATGTAGGGGTAGTAGAGAGGTTGTATGGATTCCAACGGATCCATGGCCTAAGTTGGGGCGCTTGAAACGCCGCAAACACCTACCGGAGGATGACACGTCTACAGATGTTTGGTACCTAGATAGGTACGATTTCTATTTGGAGCTTCCGGATGGTTTGCAACTTAAGTACCTTGACTTCTACCGCTATTACCGTCGTACACGGCGCAATCCCTCAGAGGCCAGCGCCTTGGCAAGCAATCCAGCAGAGGATATGGCCAACGAATCACTGTCTAGTGATTCCGACGACGCAGTAGACGGTGATCGGTATAAAGCCGACCCTCCTGACAATGGCAAGGAGCGCCCATACTGGTGGCCGTCCCCTCCGGAGCGCATGGAGCGGGAAATTAGAGACAACATGGGCAATAAGTGGAGATGGCACCGGCGCACTGCCATTCCAAGGTGGAATTTCTACCTTCCCTACGGTGAGGACGCCGCAAAGTACTTCTTACAAAAGATTCTCCTCTCCCAGCCCTTTACGAAAGAAGACCACAAACAGCGATTCTTTTTGAAGGACAATGTGTCGAAGACCTACATGGAGGAGTGTATCCTTCGTGGGCTGTTCCGAGGATATGAGGAAGAAGCACGCGAAACACTAAACAACGCCCAGGCTCGAGGGTATTCAGTTGAGCGGTTGCGTCTTCTTGCACAGGTCCTTCGGGCTGAGGACATAATTGACGCAACCTTCTTCAACAATTATATGTCCGATTTAGATGAGCTTAAGAAGCATCGGGCCGGTGACGATGAACCAATGGTTGCTGATGAGGCGGAATTGGATCCCCAATTGGCTGAGGAGTTGAAGGCATTTATGAATGCCAATGACCCCGCAGCTGCCGAAACCTTGGTCAATGCTCTAAATCATTGGCAACGCATGGTTTTTGAAATCTTTGTGGCACACTTTCAACAACGACAACCGAAGGATGCACTAGATATATCGACACATTGTCGGGCTAGCATTGATGGTAGCCGACCTCAGTTGTGTGCCATTCTCACAGGAGTTGCTGGAACTGGGAAGTCTCATGTCGTACGTTTATTGATTGCCAAGCTACGCGCATGTGGATTTTCAATACTCGTGTGCGGTGCTAGTGGCGTGGCAGCGCTGAATGTTGGTGGCCGAACCATCCACAGCTTGTTTTCTTTGTCCTTGGACCTTGATTGGCAAATCAAAGAGGGAACAATTCTTTGGTGGATGATTCGTAATGCTGACATGATTATTGTGGATGAGTTCTCACTTTTGTCGAACAAGCTCCTCCACACGTTGAATGACATACTAGACAAGGTGCGCCGAGACAAGCGGAATCCTTTCGGAGGAATTACAATGCTTCTTGTTGGCGACCCATTGCAGCTTCCCGCTGTTGATCTCGACATCTTCGATAGTGCCCTCTTCCGGAACCATTTTGTGCCGTTTGTGTTGACGGAGGTCATGCGCCAAGACGATGCACAATTCATCGACTTGCTCAATCGTGTACGCATTGGGGAGGAAACAGATGATGATCATCTCACTCTACAACAACGCATCGCTCCAAACAATGATGTTTCGCTACAAGATCTCGAAGATGCCCCCATGTTAGTGGTGGGACGCAGGAATGCTATGCATCGGTGGAACGAACACTTCATGGCACAATTGGGATCCAATATTGTGACCTTCAACGCCACCTATGTGGACATGGGTGGTGCTCCTACCAATCAAGCCATGTGCGACTACATCAATTCTCGCAATCGCCGCGTGCTCCCACAACAGGTTTTCGTGGCCGCCGGTATGCGAGCCCGGCTAATTCGCAACGTTAGTATTCAGAATCGTTTGGTGAACTCGACAATGGTTGTTATCCAGCGATGGTCCAATGATGTTATCGTTGTGTGCCCCATTGGTCGCACTAGAGAGTACCCTATTTGTCGGTTCCAACAAATAATCCCCGTGTACGGGCCATCCGTGCAGGTCAAAATACTACAATTTCCGATGCTCGCAGGATATGCATGTACTGTTCACGGATCGCAAGGCTGCTCGTACCGGATTGTGTGGATTGATATGGCAACCTTCTTTGCCGCAGCACATGCGTATGTTGCATTGTCACGGGCACGGTCCCTGCAAGGTCTATATATCCTTAACTATCGCCGTGAGGCATTCCTTGTGGACCCCTACTACGTGCAGCTGTGGAATTGGTTTGTGGCGACAAATGTTTTGGCACCCAAGCCCGCTCAGCACATTCCTCCTTACCCACGTAGAACCTTCACATCCACTCTCATTGCCGGGATCATGTGTGTATGCCGCTCATGGCACACCAAATCTCATTTCCCCCAAAATTTGGATGCCCGCATATGAAAAGTGAACATGTTGCTCATGTTGCAATATGTGTCATTTCCATGGTGGTCTTACATTGATAGACATTTACAAGGAGACAAGTTGTCATTGGACATTGACGACCTCGATGAGGACGGAACGGAGCAGCCACGTATGCGCGGACGGCCTCATGGCACATCTCAGCAACCAAATTTTGGAGTGCAGTTGTTGGATGGCAACAACAAGCCACATGTCTTTAGTGCCGATGTCTTGAGCCAAATGACCGTTGTACAGTTGCGGACCTTGTGTGCGGCTCATGGACTATCAACTTGTGGTACAAAAGCTGTTTTCCGGGAGCGCATTCTTCGAAAGCAAGACCACATTGAGGGTCCACCAAAACAGTACCCGACTAAATCGCATGTGTCTCCGCCTCCGTCCTCCATTGGTGACTACCCCCATTTGGATGCACGTAATTGCCACTTCAGCATTGAATATTGGCCGGATGAGAGAAATGATTCCATCGGGCACAATGTCCATCTTGCAGAATGTGCGTGGTTGTCCACTGTAGCAGTCCAGTGCCTCCTTGAAAATCTCTTGCCCCCAGGAACCGCCTCGGTGAAACCTGTTATTATCGACATGCAGTTGGCCCAACTCATGGGACATTTTCCTACACTAAGCCTCATTTGTACAGAAAATTGCGCGTTACCATTATTGCTAACGTCCCGAAATTCCACGATAGGGGTCCACTACGTGTTGGTCACAAATCTCCAAGTGGATTGCAAGAGCCTAGTCATTCACGATTCCAAAGACGCCTCGTCAGAATGCGGGGCTCTGTTTCGAGTCATGTTGAAAAAAATTGGCTGGTCTTTCGTGTGGCACCATTACGGAACCCAACCTGATTCTGATACTTGTGGGTTCCGCGTGGTGATGCTCGCCATGCAATGGTGCGGTGCCAAAACGTTGACGGGACAGCTCCCACGATGGTTCTTGGCACATTGTGCAAGCATCCTTCAAATGTTTGCGGTGGATTCCACGACGTTGCGATCCACAGTGAATGCGTTCCAAGACGCCACATACGAGGATGCTTTGACCATGTATGGTGAACCCGTCATTTGGGCAATGACGGAGTGTGGGGCCCTACCTGACGCCACCGATGCTGAATTGGATGCTCACACCAGAGAGTACCCAACATAGCCCAGCGATCGTGCAGCACCTCAGCCGTGCGGAGGCGCTTGATGGCATTGGGGTCTGCTGCTGGCCCAGCGCTGTCCCAACCGCAGCCACCAGGGTACTCACCGGTCAAGTGGTCTGGGACGCTGCTACCTGCAGTGTTCGGGCCCAACCACTTCTTGCAGTCAGGGCCATACCAGCCAGACAAATCCACCTTGGGGCGGCCTCCTGCTACTTCCCAGCAGCTGCAAACATGGCAACAGATGGCGTGTACAGGGTGGCAATCTCAAGGGTCAACCTGTTAACCGCAAATGGATCAGCAATGTGGGAGGCCCTGTTCTCAACAGGGCCCTGGCCGGTGACGGCAGCCTGCACATAGTAGCCGAACTTGGAGAGCATCGCCAAACGGCCGCTCCTGATGTCCTTCACCTTCAGCTCGGTAGCCACATCAGGGTCCTCGGCCAAACCCAAAGGGTTAAATCACTTGCCGCTAGGGTACACCAGATCAAGGTCTCGTCCACCGAATGGACCACCGATCACACGGTAAGCCTCGATGGCACCCATCACGACAAGCTGGCAGGCCAACACGGCAAGGATGGACTAGGCGCGCACCAACGCGGGGACACCCATGTAGTTCAAGCCATAAGACTCGAAGATCACGGCAGCAGCCTTCAACCACACACCTTTGCTGGCACCATTGTCGATAGCAGTGTACTTCTGTAGCAGCTCGCGGGTCAGGCACCAGAGAGTACCCAACATAGCCCAGCGATCGTGCAGCACTTCAGCCTTGCGGAGGCGCTTGATGGCATTGGGGTCTGTTGCAGGCCCAGCGCTGTCCCAACCGCAGCCACCAGGGTACTCACCGGTCAAGTGGTCTGGGACGTTGCTGCCTGCACTGTTGGGGCCCAACCACTTCTTGCAGTCAGGGCCATACCAACCAGACAAATCCACCTTGGAGCGGCCTCCTGCTACTTCCCAGCAGCTGCAAACATGGCAACGGATGGCGTATACAGGGTGGCAATCTCAAGGGTCAACCTGTTCACCGCAAATGGATCAGCAATGTGGGAGGCCCTGTTCTCAACAGGGCCCTGGCCGGTGACGGCAGCCTGCACATAGTAGCCGAACTTGGAGAGCATCGCCAAACGGCCGCTCCTGATCTCCTTCACCTTCACCTCGGCAGCCACATCAGGGTCGTCGGCCAAACCCAAAGGGTTAAATCACTTGCCGCTAGGGTACACCGGATCAAGGTCTCGTCCAGCGAATGGACCAGCGATCACACGGTAAGCCTCGATGGCACCCATCAGGACAAGCTGGCAGGCCAACACGGCAAGGATGGACTAGGCGCGCACCCATGTAGTTCAAGCCATAAGACTCGAATATATATGTACATGTGTATAGGTGTATATATATATGTGTGTGTGTGTGTATATGTGTATATATATATATATATATATATGTGTGTGTGTGTGTGTGTGTGTGTGTGTATATGTATATATATATATATGTATATATATATATATATATATATATATGTATGTATGTATATATATATATATATATATATATATATATATATATATATATATTACTACACCCCTCTGCCCTTAAATTTAGCTAACAAGCAACAACAAGCAACAAGCAACAAGCAACAAGCAACAACAAGCAAGCACGTCACCATCCCGTTTTGGCCATTGCACCTTCCCAACGCCTCGGGCTTGACTCTACTTTAGCCAACCTAGAGCCTAAGTGGTGGCCTTGCCCAATCCAAGTTTTGAGCCAGAAACTCATCGGTGGCGGCCTGGGGCGGTGGTGCCAAGTCGGGAGGTGCCCTCCCAAATCTGCGCAGTTTTGGGCCAAAAACAGCCATTTTTCGCCCAAAACAGCCCTAGTAAGGGTTCAAAACAGCCAAACGAAGGCAAACGGCTGCTACACTCCACGTGCGGCTTGACTTTCTCGTGACCAAGGGACCTTTGGTGCCCTCTAACTCCACGATATGTCCGGGAAACGGCCCAAAAAGGCGCCAAAAAGCCCCAAAAACTGCGCAATGTGCACCAGCACCCCGAAACCAAGAACGGGCCGTATCTTGGGCTACATGGCTAAAAAACGAATTCCGAGGGCACCTAGTCCACCCGCAACCCCCCACTTTTTATGGTTTCGAAGCCTCACAATCGCCCAACGAGACACCTAGACCCCCGTACCAATGGTCACTTGGTGCAGCCGGAGGGCCGGCCCCAACGCACAGTGGGGGCCAACGGTGGGTCCACCAGGGTCCCCAAGGCGAAAAATTTTTTTTTCCAAAGTTGTTCCTAGAGCACTTGGGATGCTCAAACAAGTGTTTTTAGGCCGTTTTGAGCACGTGGTGGCGCGTTTTGGGCCATGGAAAATCCCAAAATGCCTTGAAAATGGGCCGTTTTGGGACCAACAATGGGTCAAAAATGGGTCAAAAACGCGTTTTTCCAAAAATGATCCTCGACCATTTATGATGCTCAAACAAGTGGTTTTAGCCCATTTTCAGCCCGTGGCGACAGGTTTTGGCTCATGGAAAATCCCAAAATGCCTTGAAAATGGGCCATTTTGGGACCAAAAATGGATCAAAAATGGGTCAAAAACGCGTTTTTCCAAACTACACCCCTCTCCCCTTAAATTTAGCTAACAAGCAACCACAAGCTACAAGCAACAAGCAACAAGTAAGCACGTCACCATCCCGTTTTGGCCATTGCACCTTCCCAACGCCTCGGGCTTGACTCTACTTTCGCCATCCTAGAGCCTAGGTGGTGCCCTTGCCCAAGTTTTGAGCCAGAAACTCACCAGTGGCGGCTCGGGGCGGTGGCGCCAAGTCGCGAGGTGCCCTCCCAAATCTGCGCAGTTTTGGGCCAAAACCAGCCATTTTTCGCCCAAAACAGCCCTAGTAAGGGTTCAAAACAGCCAAACGAAGGCAAACGGCTGCTACACTGCACGTGCGGCTTGACTTTCTCGCGACCAAGGGACCTTTGGTGCCCTTCAACTCCACAATATGTCCGAGAAACTGCCCAAAAAGGCGCCAAAGTGCCCCAAAAACTGCGCAATGTGCACCAGCACCCCGAAACCAAGAACGGGCCGTATCTTGGGCTACGTGGCTCAAAAACGAATTCCGAGGGCACCTAGTCCACCCGCAACCCCCCACTTTTTGTGGTTTCCAAGCCTCACAATCGCCCAACGAGACACGTAGACCCCCGTACCAGTGGTCACTTGGTGCAACCGGAGGGCAGCCCGGCCCACGCACAGTGGGGGCCAACGGTGGGTCCACCAGGGTCCCCGGGGCGAAAAAAATGATTTTTTCCAACGTTGTTCCTAGACCACTTGGGATGCTCAAATGAGTGTTTTTAGGCCGTTTTGAGCCCGTGGTGGCGCGTTTTGGGCCATGGAAAATCCCAAAATGCCTTGAAAATGGGCCGTTTTGGGACCAACAATGGGTCAAAAATAGGTCAAAAACGCGTTTTTCCAAAAATGATCCTGGACCATTTACGATGCTCAAACAAGTGGTTTTAGCCCATTTTGAGCCCGTGGCGACGGGTTTTGGCTCATGGAAAATCCCAAAATGCCTTGAAAATGGGCCATTTTGGGACCAAAAATGGGTCAAAAATGGGTCAAAAACGCGTGTTTCCAAAAGTGATCCCAAACCACTTGGGATGCTCAAACAAGTGTTTTTAGCCCATTTTGAGCGCGTTTTGACCGAGTTTAGCCCCTTCCACCACATGTATGCACCACTTTGTGCCCTTCGCACATATCTTGGAGCCGTGTGGTGGAGCCACCTAGAGTTGGGAGAGGGGTGTAGATTGGAGGATATATATACATATATATATATATATATATATATATATATATATATATATATATATATATATATATATATATATATATATATATATATATATATATATATATATATATATATATATATATATATATATATATATATATATATATATATATATATATATATATATATATATATATATATATATATATATATATATATATATATATATATATATATATATATATATATATATATATATATATATATATATATATATATATATATATATATATATATATATATATATATATATATATATATACACATACATATATGTATATATATATATATATATATATATATGTATATACATATATATATATATATATATATATATATATATATGTATATATATATATATATGTAAATGTATATATATACATATATATATATATATATATATATATATATATATATATATATATATATATATATATCCTCCAATCTACACCCCTCTCCCAACTCTAGGTGGCTCCACCACACGGCTCTAAGGTACGTGCGAAGGGCACAAAGTGGTGCATACATGTGGTGGAAGGGGCTAAACTCGGTCAAAACGGGCTCAAAATGGGGTCAAGACACATGTTTGAGCATCCAAATTGTCCGGAATCACTTTTGGAAAAACGCGTTTTTGACCCATTTTTGACCCATTTTTGGTCCCAAAACGGCCCCTTTTCAAGGCATTTTGGGATTTTCCATGGCCCAAAACCCGCCACCATGGGCTCAAAACGGCCTAAAAACACTTGTTTGAGCATCCCAAGTGGTCTAGGAACAACTTTGGAAAAAATCATTTTTTTCGCCCCGGGGACCCTAGTGGACCCACCGTTGGCCCCCGCCGTGCGCGGGCCGGGCTGCCCTCCGGCTCCACCAAGTGACCACTGGTTCGGGGGTCTAGGCGTCTCGTTGGGCGATTCTGAGGCTTGGAAACCACAAAAAGTGGGGGGTTGCGGGTGGACTAGGTGCCCTCGGAATCGGATTTTGAGCCACGTAGCCCAAGATACGGCCCGTGCTTGGTTTCGGGGGGTTGGTGCACATTGCGCACATTTTGGGGCTTTTTGGCGCCTTTTTGGGCCGTTTCTCGGACATATAGTGTAGTTGAAGGGCATTAGAGGGCTCTTTGACACGGTGAAGTCAAGCCGCACGTGCAGTGTAGCCACCGTTTCCCTTCATATGGGCATTTTGCCCGGGTTTGGAGGCTATTTTGGGCGAAAAAAGGCTGTTTTTGGCCCAAAACTGCGCAGATTTGGGAGGGCACGTCCCAACTTGGCACCCCCGCCCCGGGCCGCCACCGCTGAGTTTTTAGCTCAGAACTTGGATTTGGCAAGGCCACCACCTAGGCTCCAAGATGGCTAGAGTAGAGTAGAGCCCGGAGCGATGAGGTGGAGCAATGGCCAAAACGGTGAGGAGAAGTGCTTGCTTGTTGTTGCTTGCTTGTTGTTGCTTGCTTGTTAGCTAGATTTAAGGGGAGAGGGGTGTAGTAATATATATATATATATCCTCCAATCTACACCCCTATATATATATATATATATATATATATATATGTGTGTGTGTGTATATATATATATATATATATATATATATATATATATTACTACACCCCTCTCCCCTTTAAATTTAGCTAACAACAACAACAACAACAACAAGCAACAAGCACGTCTGCGTGCCGTTTGGGCCTTTGCCCCGTCCCAACGCTACGGATCTTCTGCCCATGTAGCCATCTTGGAGCCTAGGTGGTGCCCTTGCCAAATCCAAGTTTTGAGCCAGAAACTCACCGGTGGCGGCCTGGGGCGGTGGCGCCAAGACGGGAGGTGCCCTCCCAAATCTGTGTAGTTTTGGACCAAAAACAGCCATTTTCCGGCCAAAATAGCCCCCAAATCCGGGCGAAAAGCCCATACGAAGGGAAACGGTGACTACACTACACATGCGGCTTGACTTCGCCGTGTCAAAGAGCCCCCTAGTGCCGTTCAACTCCACGATATGTTTGAGAAACAGCCCAAAGAGGCGCCAAAAAGCCCCGAAATCTGCGCAATGTGCACCAGCACCCCGAAACCAAGCACGGGCCGTATCTTGGGCTATGTGGCCCAAAATCCGATTCCGAGGGCACCTAGTCCACCCGCAACCCCCCACTTTTCGTTGTTTCCAAGCCTCAGAATCGCCCAACGAGACACATAGACCCCCGTACCAGTGGTCACTTGGTGCAGCCGGAGGGCAGCCTGGCCCGCGCACGTTGGGGGCCAACCGTAGGTCAACCTGGGTCGCCGGGGCGAAAAAAATGATTTTTTCCAAAAATGTTCCTAGACCACTTGGGATGCTCAAACAAGTGTTTTTAGGCCGTTTTGAGCACGTGGTGACACTTTTTGGGCCATGGAAAATCCCAAAATGCCTTGAAAATGGGCCGTTTTGGGACCAAAAGTGGGTCAAAAATAGGTCAAAAACGCGTTTTTCCAAAAGCGATCGTGGATCATTCGGGATGCTCAAACAAGTGAAATGAGGACATTTCGGGCCCATTTTGAGCCATTTTCGCCCACTGAAAGCCCAAAAGTGGGTCAAAAAAGCCTTAAAAACGCGTTTCCCCAAAAGTTAAAATCTAAAATAAGAGGGGCCCCCATATGTTGGGAGCATCATTGAATAGTGCACTAGGTTCTTTTATCAAATTGTCCATGTTGTGAGCGCCAGATTCCGCAAGACGAGGCGCTATACAAACGTCGTTCGTTGCGTGCTGAACTTGTGCACTAGGTTCTTTCATCACACCGTCCATGGTGATCAAACCGTCCATGCTGTGAGCGCCAAATTTAGAAAGACGAGGCGCTATACAAACGTCGTTCGTTGCGTGCTAAACTTGTGGACTAGGTTCCTCATCAAACCGTCCATGTTGTGAGCGCCAGATTCCGCAAGACGAGGCGCTATACAAAAGTCGTTCGTTGCGTGCTAAACTTGTGGACTAGGTTCCTCATCAAACTGTCCATGCTGTGAGCGCCAGATTCCGCAAGACAAGGGGCTATACAAAAGTCGTTTGTTGCGTGCTGACGGTATTGTATGGTAGCTCTCCTGGTGCCGATTGTACTTCTTCTGCAGGACCCTTTTCTTTTATTGTGTGCTCTGTTCTTCGCGGTTGGATTTGGAATATAGTGTACTCTTAATCGAGTTACCTTCATACCCTCCATGTCCAATCGCTGGGAACAAGAGTTGCAACAATGCTTGGAAGCCGAGACAAGGGACCATAGTAGGTAATGATTGTGGCATAATGTAGGTAATGATTGGTGGATCATGGGATTGTGGGACAAGGGACATGGGACCATGGCAAAAATAATAGGTAATGAATGTGGCACCATATGTAAATAATGATTGTGGCATCATGGCTTGGGATCATGGGGCAAGGGACATGGAACACGGGTACTGTGGTGCTGCGTTGTGAGACGTGCATTGTACCAATACATTTGCATTTCCCTCTACTTCTTCTGCTACAGGAGCCTTTTCTTTCATTGTGTGCTCTATTCTTCGCGGTTGGATTTGGAATATACGTGTACTCTTAACCGAGTTACGTTCATACCCTCCATGTCCAATCGCTGGGAACAAGAGTTGCAACAATGTTTGGAAGCCGGAGTAGACTTCAATGTTGGGGACTTCATTGCGCGGCACCCCCAAATTGCGCCACCAACCATTCGCCGTTGCCATGCTAGTATGCGGCAGACACTCATGCAGCGGTTGAACAAGCGGGCGAAGCGTGGAGTGCAGTCGCCATCCATGGCAAGTCTTAACACGGCACAAGCGCAAGCCGCCAAGGGTTCTACTGGGGGTGCAGGGAACACGCCGCAAGCACAAGCTGCCAAGGGTGCAACGAACACCTCTGCAGCACAAGCCGCCAAGGGTTCTACTCGGGGTACAAGGAACACGCCGCAAGCACAAGCTGCCAAGGGCTTAAGGAACCACTCACAAGCACAAGCTGCCAAGGGTGCAAGGAACACCTCACAAGCACAAGCTGCCAAGGGTGCATGGAACACCTCACAAACACAAGCTGCCAAGGGTGCAAGGAACACCTCACAAGCACAAGCCGCCAAGGGTGCAAGGAACACGCCAGAGTCGCAACGCGACAAGGGCATTGTTGGTGGACACGCCAATACACCGGAGAAGCAACATGCCAAAGCTTCCCATCCTCGATCGGTGGGGTTCGTTGGTACCGCTAAGAAACATCTTTTCCGCCGGAAGCACAAGCCGCCATCTCACATTTCTTTGAAATTCGTCCGAGAGTATTGGCTTGATGGTTTGGATGTTTTGTACTCGCCACTGTTCGATGCCCTTTGCCATCGATGTGGTCAACTTCTTTGGGACCCGGTTGGTGCGCACAAGTTTCTTGTTTCCCGGGATGATAGTGCAGTATGTACCACCAACCTCTTTGGGGTGCCACCCACAGATGTGATTACTAGTGCGATATTCCAATTCCGAAATGACTTGTTTGCCAACTATGTACAATACAAAGGACCACCTTTTCAAATTCCGCCTCGGTTGCGTCCCACGAGTATTGGGCCCTTTAAAGTGTATGATACGCCGGTGTGGCATTCGCCACATCGTATGTATGCATGCCTCGTTTGCAGCAAGTATCGTGCCAAGTACGATCCTATAAACTATGGGTACGAATTAGATGGCACGACACATTACAACGTCCCCACCAAACTGGCGAATCTCACTGAATATCAAAAACGGCAAATCGCGTTGGGTGCTTTGTATTCCAATACCCTTAAGCACGTGGATCTGCGTCATCGACAGTGGCGCCATGCTATTGGGACCGTTGGTGTGGGCCGCAAGCCTAGCCAGCATTATAATGCGCTATATGGGTTTATGACCATGAAAGAAGATGTGCTGCGCGATTACCAAAAGCCAAAGGATAGTGCCCAAAACACGCGGCAAATGAACCAAGCATTGCTGTTGCTGAAGAAAATTCACCCCTTTTATTCCCGGTTTTTGGCACATTATGAAACATTGTACCGCTACCTGCAGAATGCAGCTTCTACAATGGGGACGTTGACACAATGTTTTTTTGAGGATGGGAAACGACTGGAGTACCATCTACAAGGCGAGTATGTGGCTTGGGTAGTGGAGTGTGATGCACCGCGGAGCATTATTCCCGACTGTGCCCCTCGCCAAGACAAAGTGGGATTTATGCATCGAACACCATTTCAGCGTGCAGGGGGGACCGTCACTGCTGCAGCACAATCATTGGTGAACGACACGTATTTGCATTTCAACGATCCCAAATTGGAACCGTGCGTTTGGCCGGATTTGTATCCTGGTGGAGTTGGTGGATATAGGTGATTCTATTGTGCTCGGCAAGGCACCTTGAAGAGACACTAGAGTTAGTCAATTAGACTAATAGTCAGCCAACCAATGAGTCAGGCAGGTAGGTAAGAAGTCAGGCAGGCAGGCAGGCAGGCAGTCATGCAGCAGGCAGACATACAGGCAGAAACACACAGTTTTTTTTGGTGGCAACCGTCAGCTATGCAGTGGGGAGCAGCCTTTTAGCACAAAGGATCAGTGGTTGAGTGGTAGAACAGTCGCCCGATGACTCACCGAGCATCGGTTCAAATCCCAGACAGCGACCGCCGGCGCTGGTTGGTCATCGTTGGTCAGCCCATCACCTGGTTGAGCAGCCATCAGCTGTTTCACTGTTTACCTGACCTTGGTTCAAATCCTTCGAAGCACAAAATTTTGAACCCCCCCCCCCCCCCAACACACACAAATCCAGCCCCCTAAAACGTGGTATCCAATTTCAGGGGGATGGAGGGCTCAAAATAAAATAATCCTTTGGGGGATCGCTTTGTCGTGCAAAAAAATTGATTTTACGAGGGGTTAGACTTCAAATATCATGCCTTGGGGTAAGCTACACGAACGACCTCAGAAAAAGGGGATGTAGGCGTCCGCACCTGGGCTTGATGGAACAACCTCTCTTTGAGCTGAATTTTACTAAATTCGCAACCTAATAAAAACAAAAACTTTTTTTTACTACATTCTGGTTCCCTAGTAAGAAACAAAAGCTTTTTTTACTAGGTTCTAGTTCCCTAGTAAAATCTAGGAAAACCTAGTAAGCCCACTAAAACTGAGACCAAATGAAAAATTGTTTTTCAACAAGGATTTTTAACTAACTTTAACTACAGACCCCTCCTGTTTTACAAATAGTCGGGAAAAACCAAATTAACAGATAGAGTAAAAGATTGCATGCAATGACAAACTGTGGAGATACCACCATTCAGTTAAAAGAACCAGCAAATTATCACATCCCGTTCCAAAAACGCTGAGATGCTCCAAAAACAGGCATGTGGTTGTTACCATTTGCTCTTCATTTTCCAAAGTTTCCTTGATTTCATCGACTTGGTCTGCCAACTTCAGCAGTGTGCAGCCCCCACCAATAACAATGCCCTCTTCCACAGCAGCCTTCGTTGCATTCAAAGCATCCTCCACGCGGAGCTTTTTCTCCTTCAATTCTGTCTCAGTCTGGGCTCCAACTTGGATGATGGCAACTCCTCCAGAAAGACGTGCAATTCTGAGTGAAAACAAATCATTTGGATTTGCATCCATCTAACATGCACTATCCAAACAAACACCTGCACTAGAAGCCACATACAGGGTTCACAAGCCTGATGTAGTGCAATGGCTGCAATGCCCAAGGGAAATATCACGTAAAAAGGTCAGGAAAGCCTGAGCCGAAGCAATTAAGCGTTAACTCCCAGGGCCTGTTGGTGTTGGCTGCAGAAACCCACCACTGTTCAATGCCTGTGCTCGAAGTCATACTTGGGTGGGTCCGCTGAGTCACGCCAAATGAACCCCTGCTAATTGCAAAGCACCCAGGTTGCTGGGCACAAGCTGTCTTCCAGCAGTACCCAAGCAATGGTAGCAAAAAGGCAAACTGTGATCGCATATCTCTCGGGGACCGTACCGAATGCGCCAACTCGGTGGGTTTTCGGTGGTCGTCGTCATTGTTGCCTGATTTGTGCCCACTGTGTGTCCCGTACGGGGGGGTATATGGGGTATATTCGGAAAGCCCTTGAAAAGGGTTATTTGGAACACCCCAGGTCTGCATGCTGTACTGACGACATGTTGGAGATTTTCGTCCGTTTTGGACGTTGCCTGCATTCCTTGCTGCCTCTTTTTGTCAACGGGCAGCTACCATGTCTGCATACAAATTTCCACCACGTGCTGATGCTTCCCCCGATGCACCACAAAAGCCTTTGGTGCGCAAAAGAGCGTGCTCAGGGGGTGTGAGTGGGTGCAGGTGCATGAGCCTGGCAGCCGGGCAAAAAATCCCGGTACGGCCAGTTCACAGCAACCTGTATGCACCCACCAGGAGCACCAGATTTTGACCACTGCCGAGGCCGCTTCTTTTGCAAGTCAATTTTGGGTTCGTAAAGTTCACCCCACGAAGGCTTCACAGCAGGAGTTTCTGGCCAAATGCATTGACGTTGATTTGGAGAAAAATGTCAAGCATGCACGGTGGCCCAAGTACACTAGAAAGAGGGGTCATCAGACAACATATTTCGTACCGTACCATGGAGCATGTCGACAAATCTGCAAAACGCAGTTTTTGCATTATTTCAAGATTTTCACGAAGAGTTGTCGAAACTGTGGCCAAAGACAAGGCAAATGCCGCTGTTACAACCCCCCTCAGCCCCATGAAAAGTCCAAAGAAACAGGCCGCATGCAACACAAGACGTGCTTCGACCATCAAAATGAAGTTTGAGAAATTTCTGCAGGGCCTCCCACAGGCGGACAACCGATTCAGTAACGCCGATCGGCCGCATACTGAGACGGTCCATCTGGCCCCTATTGGTGGCCATCACGCCTCCCTGTACAATGTGTGGATCCATTGGCTGCAAAAGGAGGAGCTGGATCAATTTGCGAAGAGAGGCAAAGCGGATTTTAGGCCGCAAATTTCGTTGAAAACGGCCCAGCGGACAATGAAAACATTCAAGCTGGGGTACCAAGCGCCAATGAAGGATGTGTGTGCGGACACTGAGCTTTACAACCTCCAGATCCTTCCCATGCATCGTCCAAATTTCAGCTCTGTGCTCAGAAATGTGACCACCTCCCCCCCCCCCAAACCCATACATTTCTGAAACGGCATTTTCTCACAGATTTCAAAAAGTATACACATTAGCCCCGCCCCCCCCACGGAACGAAAGTTTGGCGCAACAGACCAAAAGTTCGGAAAACCCGCAAAAAGTGCCAAAACCCACCGCGTTGGCGCGTTCTGAAAGTCCGCGAGAGATATGTTGCAGCTTCATCACAATCCAAAAGAGGGTGTCGTTTGAGAAAAGGACAGCCATCATTTGTTTGGGATTGTGAATGACCCTACAAGAACCAGGCAACCACAAATCAGGCGCAGTATTTTGAGGAGGGTGATGTGCATTGCATGGGAAAATGGGAGAGGCCGTTTGAGGCGCAAACAAAAAAGGTGTCAGAGCCAGATTCTCATTGACAAGACCACACTGTTGGCTCTTTTAAGTGTCCTAATGATTTTCACACCACGGGGGTGTCCTTGCACTGCGTGTGCACTGTGCACGCACTGCGTGCTACTTTTAGACCAGACTCCCCCTGAAGAGCCCCCAAGCACACCCCTTCCAAAAGCCCTGAAAATTAGGTGATCCAAACTACCCTAGCTCAAGACAGTTGCAAGCTACCTTCCCTTCACAAAGGACATCATGTACAATGGGACCGTTTTTGGCGATGGAGGTTGAGATGGAGGTTGAGATGGAGCAAATTAGCATGTTATCTGATCCATGAACGCCCTTTCCCTAACGTACATGGTACTCACATGAGCCTGAATAGCATCCTTGTATCGAATAATGGGACTTGCTTCAAAGCTTCCACTTCCCAATGGAATCTTTGGCCGCTTGATGCGTGCTTGTCCTCCCGAGATGAAACGGTTCTTCGCCACTCTGCACACATACAACGTAGGGCATAGAACCCCTGCCATTGAACGCCTACTTTCTCGGGGTCCCCATGGTGTGGAGAAATCAACCTAGAAAAGAGTGGATGTAGTGGAAATGAGCAAAAAAGGGTGAAAAAGGGTGGAAATGGTTGAAACTGGGTGAAAATGCAAGAATGCCATATCCCCAATGTGAAAGAAGCATCAAGTCTAGTCTCAAACAACAATGACGCCCCTAGTATCACAAACTATGGGTCTTTAATACAGCCAGACGTCCAAATAGCTGCACTGCGCGCGCACTGTGCTAAGTGCGCCCCCTACAACACATCACACAGCAACACACCACACCACATCACCATGCATATGCAGCCACAAATGAAAGTTCAAGGTCAACTATGAACAGCACCACACTAATCAGACAACTGGATCAGATAGCATAGGATGGTCGAGATGCAGAATATCAACATCATGGGAGGTTCCACTGAAGTCCACTAGTTTATGTAGGATCTTACTCCCAATATCTACAAAAGCGATGCTAAACACGGCTGCTTCCTTTGATCTACATACCTCTCATTCAGCTTTTCCTTCTCATAATCCGTGGTTGCCTCATTCAACAAGCCCTCAATCTGCTTGACACGGGCCTTGACTTCTTCCTGGGTCCGCCCATCCCCAACAACAGTGGTAGAATCCTTAGTCACTTCAACCCGTGCAGCCATGCCCAACACTTCTGCACCAACTGAGGCGAGGTTCATTCCAAGTTCAGGCTTGACCACAGTGCCCCCGGTGAGGATGGCAATATCCTCCAGATACTGCGTCTTCCGCTCACCGAAACCTGGGGCCTTGATGGCACAAACCTAGAAAAGAGGAGCATTCCCATATCAGATTAGCAAGGGGTCTATAGGGTTCTGAACTTTCGGGCAGCTGTGTTAATGAGGGGTAGAGATGGGTCTTCAACCTGGGGGAGAGAGGGGGATTTATGGAGAGACTTGGACGTCCCAAAAGTGGTGTGCCTTGGCATTGAGTGGTAAAATGGGTAAAACAAACTCTCTGGGATCTCCTGTTGGAATGGATGTACTCCTGGACTTGGTGGGCGATCAGGCAGGTTATTAAAAATCCGCTCTGCGGTGGCTTCTTTATCATCCGCCTCACCACCAGGGAAAACTACAAGATCATCATTCCGCTTTTGGCACACTACCCACACCACTTACATGTGATTGGCAAATTGCCCATGAAAATCAACAGGCCCAAAAAGCCAAACATTCTGTTCTGGTTTTCAGCACAGATTCTTTGTGAGACTCCACATGTGAGCTATTTGCTGGTCCAGCTGAGGAGGGTGAAATGCCACACCCCTGTCTGCCTTGCAACAGACTGAGTGTCGCCCCCTGGCTTCATGGTGTAACACTGTGCACCCGTGACACAGCCCCCTTTGAGTTCACCCAGCACGTCGCCTTATGCTGGACGGGCTGCGGGATACATATGCCGTCGGATGTTGAGTGCCAACCGTCAAATTAAGAAATTGTCTGCAACAGCAGACCAGTGGTGCAAATACTGTCCTGGAACAGTGGGCAGTGATACCTGATGTGTCCTGCCACATGGCCTGTTTGCTTGATCGTTGGTTGGTTGGTTGTTTGGTTGTTGGTTGGTTGGCTGGTTGGCTGATTGGCTGATTGGCTGGTGGGTTTGGTTGGTGTTGGGTGGGTTGGGTTTGTTGATTAGTTGGGGTGGTTGACAGTTAGTTAACACTGTTTGACATGTGGTTGACACTGGTTGACAGTTGGTTGACACTGGTTGATAGGTGGTTGACACTGGTTGAGAGGTCGGTGACAGGTGGTTAACACTGGTTGACACTGGTTGACAGGTGGTTGATAGTGTGGTGTACGTGTGTGTTCAGAAGTACTTTGTTGCAGGAATGGATAATTATTACTAGGGCACTATTATCACCAGGGCACGAGGGCAGTATCCACGTGTCTGCGTTTGGGGTTTTCAGGTTCAACCTCAGATTCTTTTCGAATTCAGCCATGCTGTTCACAGTGGCAGCCCATTGTGGAACCAAAAACCAGCGAAATTGAAAGCAAAGGTGCTGGTGTATTTGGGAATGGATGCGATCTATCGCCATGAAAAATTGCAGGTTCTACCGATGGGACCAACCAACACATCATCAGTTGTACAAATTTCAGGGCCAGCCGTGTTACTTTTCCCACTGCAAGCAAATGCAGAAAACACGTGGCCGATGTCCTGAAATCAGACAGAAGGTGGGTGCATAATCACCTAAACTGAGTGGGCAGAGCTCAATTGCTGCAAATTTGTTCGTCAGTAGACCTGGTGTTTTGGACAGCACACAAAGAGAAAATCTACCCGGAAAAGCACAAAATCCATCATGAAAAAGCAAACTGAGGGGCACAGTTTCGATCTGAAGTGAGCATATTCAGCCCAAAAAATGATGATCATGCTCAAACCATTAAATTGGACGCGGTGTTCCGAGTTGCTTCGATGAGCCGACGTCTTGATTGCCCTGTAGCTCCATGGCAAATTGGAGACAACAGAGACAATGCCCTCTTTGTTCAGAGGGCGAAGTACTATTGGCTTCAAACCTGTAGAGTCATGTGTTTTCAGCATCTGGGCAAGAAGCGGTGCCATTGTGGTCATTTTGAATCAACAATGGGCCAAACAATCTGTTGTGAGCTAAATGTGGGCAATTTCAGCGTGGAGATGCAGGGCAACTCCCTGAGCTGGAGGTCAAAATCCATTTTAATTTTGTGGGCTTTCTGCTCCATTTCAGTCAATTGCTTCTGGCCCTTTTCAGTGCCATGTAGGCAGTTTTGGCTGACTTTAATTGGGAGGTATCTTTCCAAATACACCATTAAGTTGAAGAGCAATCCATATGTACAAACTCAGTTGTTGAATGCAAATCTGCCATGCCACATCCATTTTTTTGTTGGATGCACATACATTCCACCCTATTTTCAGTATGAGGATTTCAAACACACGTTTGAAACAGATTGGCTGTTGTTAGGAAAAGGCTAAGAAGGGCTAACAATGAGGCTAAGAAGGGCTAACAATGGGGTACAAGCACATTGAAGGCTGAAACTCTGGGCTGATGGAGGGTATTAATCTTGCTTTGGGAGGTGAATCAGTTTGTGTGTCTATTTTTTCTATGTGTTTGTTTAGGTGGCCCCAAGCCTAGAATGTAAACTACTCATGTTCACTCAAGATCATAACAAGTCCACAAACTGATGTGCCTGAAATTTCCTGGGCTGGGCTGCCTGAATAAAAAAAGCATTGACCACTGGAAACAGAAGCGCATAATCCATTTCACAAAAATTTGCCTCATTCAGCACTGGTTTACGTAATGCTGCATCGTAAAGTCCATGCTCTCCCTGAATCCCAAAAGCCTGCAAACCATCCCAAATAAACCCACTGAACCAGTCCCTGCTTCTGCCTTGAAAGACCTTTAAAGAACCACGAAGCCGATTTACCACAAGCGTGGCCAGGGCCTCCTGCTCAATATCTTCAGCCATGATGATCAGTGGGAAACCCTCCTGGATGGACAATTCGAGGACATTGACCATGTCACGAGCAGAAGAAATCTTCTTGTCCACTAACAGCAGCCTGGCTCCATCATAGGCTACCTGGTTGCGCTCCGTGTCAGTGATGAAATACGGTGACATGTAGCCACGGTCAAACTGCATCCCTGCGTGTGAGTTGGTGTCAAGGCTACGTGTTTAGCGCAGCCAAAAGTGCGTGCATAAGATCCAGGTAAAGGCTGACAGGCCAACGAAGTTTTGCCCACCAGGTGCAAACCTGCCGAAAACGGTGCTTTTGGGGACCATTACGAGGGCCTAGTTGCTGCTACATGGCTCCCCCTAGGTTTATACGTTCTCCGATTGTCAGTGAATGATCACCCAACAACAGGCCAAGGGTCCCCAAGGCTTGTCGGAGGTCACGCTGAAAAGGCAATTTTCCAGCCAACCCATGGCGGGAGGCTCACGATATCGCAAGCATTTTCCGATGGACCCCCTGTGTAGGGAAAAATGCTTGGAAAAGCTGCAGAGGTTGCGACTTGGTGTGGGCATTATCCCTAGGGGACGTCTCAGGACACTTATAAAAAATGGTTCCAAAAAAAAACCACCGGTAGGATGCAATGTCGTTAAAAAAAAGAGTCGTTTCAAGGTGAGGAGTTTTGCGACATATGAGGGTTGAACTGGTGGTTCATCCCTTTGTAAAATCATTATTTTGTCCAATAAATGCATCCCCCAATGAGTTATTGTCGGGACCCCCCCAACCCCCTCCCTTGAAACCCCGCTTTTGAGGGGGTGGGTGGCTGGGGTGGGTGTTCACAAAAGTGAGCCCCCTTTTTGGGGGGTTGAAAATCACGAATCTTTTGGTTTTTTTCTATTTTGAGCCAAAAACCTGTTTCCGGGTCCCACTCAATAGGTTTTGTGTAGGCAGAGTTGGACTCATGCAATTGCATTTCGTAGCCATTTTCTTCCATGTCGGTGTTTTTTGCGACCTTAGTGACTCTGTGGGACCCACTCTTAGGGGTGCAAGTGGGGATGTTGTGATAAAATACGCATACTGGGGTACAAAAGGACGTTTGTTGTACCCTCGAGCCTTGCCTAGGGCCAGTCATGGCCCGTGTGAAAGATGCGAAATGAGTGTTTCCACTAAAAATGTTTTGGGTGAAAAATGCCTTTTTTGCACAATGCTTGATGGTTTTGAGGGACAGTTGGGTCATTGTTGGTTGTGATCATTTGGTGACAACGGGAGCCATGGTAGCACCAAGTGGGCCCTCTCAAGAGGGCTTATTGGCCCTCGAAAGCGCCGTTTTGGGCTTGTTTGCACTATAGGGGCAGAAGTTGGTTGGCCGATAGCCACCACTACGTCAATTCAGACTCTGGCACCATTCCACTTTTTTCTTCTATTTGCACGCCCTAATCAATGATGCGGTCTTGGGTGTTATCTCCGAGTGTTCCATGGAATGGGGAGGATGCCAATGGACCTGCCACTCACTTGGGTGTGCATTGCTTGGGGCATTTGCAAAGTGTGATGGGTGTGAATTGCAGTGTGAATTATGCACGCGTAGGTGTGAATTGCATTCTTTGCGATGTGGACTTGCCAAAGGCAACAAAATTTCGAAAATTTGTTTTTCCACAAACCCTTCTGTTGCCTTTGGCATGGGTTTGGGTGATCATTTGGTGACAAAACAGGGACTCTAGCACCCATGGGGACCCACGTAGTGGCCGCTAGGCACATGTAGCACAGGCCATGGGCCCCCTGAAAGCCCCAACACTTTTTTCCTCTACATGAACCACCTGACCAATGGTCATGAACCACCTGACCAATGGTCAGGTCCCAGGTGGTATTACAAAGTTTCTAAGATCCCCCTCCCATGGCCCCACCAAGCCCATTGCTTGCGATATCGCTAGCACTTTGCGGAAGGTACAACCCCCTCCATTTTTCCCAGCGATATTTCGGAGCACCTTTCCCATGCCGCAAAACCACCAAAAGATGCTACCAGTATGGCAGCTACCGCCCCATGCAAGCACAATTTCAAAGCAAACCCTGAAAACCCTCCCCTCACGCTTCAGTTGTGTAGCATCTGCCCACAAGGCCTCTCTTAGCAACTACCAACCGAGGTTCTAGTGGAGGCCATTGTACCCAAGGAGGGCATCCTGAAATGGACTGCAAAGTCACATCCCCCAACAGTGTGGGGCAGCCCCTACACCCTACAAAACTTCATAGACACATCCCTGATTGTTGTGTAGTCCATATAGCAGAAACGATTGCACAAACATATCCCCCATTGTTCTGTGCAAACGTGGATTGCATGGACATGCCCCCCACAGTTCTGCGCAAACGGGCCGCGAAAAAGGACTACACACACACACATCCCCCATAGTGCTACGTAGACCATGTGCCAACATAGAATGCACCGACATGTTCCACAAAGCCCACATCCTACACAGTGCTGCGCAATCCATAAACGCAACAAAGATTGTGCCAACACATCCCGCTGCACAAACACGTGTTATGTAGACCATCTACCGAAATGGATTGCATACACACACCCCAAGTGTTGTGCACACAATCCGCCAAAAAAGGATTGCGCAGACACATCCCCACAACATCCTCCACGGTGCTATGTAGTCCATAAACTCGACAAGACTGCAAAAACACATCCCTCAAAGTGATGTGTAGACCATCCGCCAAAAAGGACTCATAGTGAGGGGAGGAGGAGATGCGGTCCCCCGGTAGGGCGCACCCGCGGCACATCCCCATGGTGCCCGCCGGCCCTCATCGGTCTGGCCGGCGACCGAGAGGGGGGTTCTGTCCCAACCCGTCCGGCTAAGCATCATGGCGGCGGCTCTCCTCTTCGTCTCCTCCCCTTGTCCCCTGGCCCGCACAACGTGCATGCTCTCCCGCCCAACACGTTGCTGGATCCCCCCAGGGGCACAGAATGGGGGGCGAGGCGGAGCGCCGGCTCCACTTCCGGCACGGTCCACCACCCCCCCAAGGGAAGGGGGACGCAGTCTCACGGGTGTGGGCCCTTAGCCCGCCAGGTACTACCGACTGGGCGGTGTTTGGCCGGCAGGTCTCGGGGGCTTGGTCCGTGGCCTGGTCCCCCCCCCTCCCCCGGCGCACAACAGTTCTGCCGAAGGTGTCCGTGCGCGGAGCCATCCTCTACATCCCTCCGGCCACGCCCACGTGTCCCCCCAAAACCCCCACGGGGCGCCCCTATCCCTCCCCGGCCCAGGCAGGACCGGAGGAACTCGGGTGTATCCGCCGCTGTGTGGGGGTGGGTGGTGTGGTGTCCCTCAAAACCCCCACGGGGCGTCCCTATCCCTCCCCGGCCCAGGCAGGACCGGAGGGACTCGGGTGTATCCGCCGCTGTGTGGGGGTGGGTGGTGTGGTGTCCCCTCATAACCCCCACGGGGCTTCCCTATCCCTCCCCGGCCCAGGCAGGACCGGAGGGACTCGGGTGTATCCGCCGCTGTGTGGGGGCGTCCCTCCGCGGCACAGGCTCAGGGGGGCCTCCCCTTAGTTCACCCCACTCGCTCCCTACATCCGACCTGTGACCGGGGGGCCTCCCCTTATTTCAAGGCAATTCATGGGGAGTCTGACTGCCGGAGCTGCAGGCAGGTGCAATTACCCCGGCGCAGTGAGCACCGTAACGGCAGGCGCCGGCCCTTTCCTCCGCCCCGGCGCCGTCTCCCCGTCACTCCACCGTCTCCCAGCTCCCGTGGGCCCGACCGGGCACCGCGGAGGCTTCGGTAGCCCCCATGTCCAAAAGCTCGATCCCCCAACCCGTGATGCACCTGTGCAGAACACGCGGAGTGCATGGGCTGGTGCAAGGGGGGAAACTCAAGCCCTGGGGTGGGCTGGGCCACAGGGAGACCCGGAAACCCTCGCTAACCGCCACCCCCCGGTGGAGCCCGCCCTGTACCATCGTGGCTCCCCCACGGTGGTCGGCGGGGGATGGGGCGCGTGATCCCGCGACCTAGCCGCCGTGGCTGGACTGGGTCGCCCCCCAGATTGCGTGTTAGCCCAGGGGTGTCCCCCCCCTGGTTTCACCCCCACACCACGGTGAGGTCACGCGCCCCTGGGCGGCCGTGGGGGTTCATAGTGATGTGCAGACCATGCCGCCAAGAAGGACTACACAGACACATCCCCATAGTGCTATGTAGACCATCCGATGGAAAGGGCTACCCCAGAGTGCTATAGTGTTGCACAGTACCTACATGCAACAAGACTGCAAAAACAAATCCCAAATAGCCTCTTGCAGACCATGCGCAAAAAAAAACTACACAGGCACATCCGCCACAACGATGTCCAGTCCATACACCCAACAAAACTACACATACACATCCCCGCAGTGCTCTACAGTCCATACACCCAATATCATTTCACATTGCACAAACATATCCTCCATAGTGCTATGCACACCAGCCCCGAAAAGGGCACAGCCGCATCCCCCACATCCTCCACAATGGTGTGCGATCCATACAAACAAAACGACTGCACAAGCACACACCCCATAGAGCTGTGTAGACCATCCCGCACAAAAGATTGCACAGACACATCTCCCACACTCCTCCATAGTGCTATGTAGACAAGCCCCGAGAAGGGACTGCACAGACGCATCCCCTACATCCTTCCGAGTGCTATGACCCATACACCCGTAACTCTAGAGCGTCCACCGAGAAGGACTGCACAGACACATCCCACACACTGCTATGTAGAGCATAGCTATGTAGAGCATACATGCAGGCTACATAGACACATCACCCATACAGCCATCCATACAACCAAAACGATTGCACAAAAACACCCATAGTGCTGAGCACACCATAACACACAAACATATCACTGGCACTGCTACATTCAAAACACCCAATAGAATTGCACACACAAATCCCCCACAAGCCCCCGCATACCATCTGCCAAAAAGCTTTATGGATGGTGTGCACAGCATTGTGGGGTGTGTGTCTGTGCAGTCTTGTTGGGTGTATGGTCACTTTGTGCACCCCACCCACTCCTCCTCCCGCTACTCTTGCGCAGCAACGTGGAGGATGTGGGGGATGCATGTGTGCAGTCCCTTCTTGGGGCTAGACTGCAGAGCACTGAAAAGGATGTGTTTGTGCGGTGTGCATTGTGCACTATGCAGTTGAAACACCCAACAAGGCTGCAAAAACACATCCCTCGCAATACTCTGCATACCATCCGCCAAGAACAATTGCACAAACACACACCCACAGTGCTGTGCAGACAATACCCCACAAAACCGCACACATCATCTTGAGTGCTATGCAGTCGTAACACTCAATAACACTACACAAACAAGTCCCCCACAATGCTATGCAGACCATCCGCAAAAAAGGATTGCACAAACACATCCCCCACAGTGATGTGCCATCCATCCACCCAACAAGACTGCACAAACACATTCCCACACGGCTCTACAGTCCATACACCCAAAACCAATGAACACTGTGTGTCCACCGCTGTGTGCGGGGGTTGGGATAGCGCCCCGCGGCACCATCATCGCCATGGGTCGGGAGGACTCGAGTGTATCCGCCGCTGTGTGTGGGTGGGAAGGATTGCATATGCATCCAGCATCCCCCCACGGGGTGTCCTTGTCGCCACACCGTCTGCCCAAGGCCGAGAAGGTGCGGATGACTGTGCCATTGTGTGTGTGGGGGGGGGGGGGGGTTCAACCAACAAGGAGACTCTAGTGTGCCAACCGCTGTGTGCGGGGTTGGACAACGTCCACGCGCACGTTCCCCCACGGGGTGTCCCTATCCCCACAGTTTTTGGCCGTTTCCCGCTGTTGTTGGGGTTGTGAGACGAAGCATGTGAGCCACAAAGGCGATGGTGCTTGGTCTACCCTTGGGTCGGATAGTTTCTGTCATAGGATCTGTACACCATGGATGGCATGGAACTAAAACAGCCCCACTATTGCCTGGAACTTGTGGCGTTCCCCTTGGGGAAAGGAGTCGACTAAGGATAGGCACACGAACAATCTAGCGCAAAGCCACTTTTCATGTGACGATGCGGTTGAGAGCCATGTGCAGCCACATGCTCCAAAATTCATCCCACTAAGGACAAGAGGCGAGCCACATTTGCACTAAGTGCCCATGGTGCTGTCCACAGGTGGCATACATCGTCGGTAGTTGTTCCCATGGGGCGCCAATGCCACTAGCATACCTGTCCCCAAAGCCAGGGGAGCCAGGCGTGGCGCCTATAGTGTTTACGAAAGTGCAAGAAGACAACTGCTCCAAAATTTGGGTCGTATCCTAGACACAGACACAACGAGGAACCCAGGAATGCAGGTGTCAACTCGGTTAGACAACACCTGGGAACACGCGGTGGTGCGAGTTTCACCAAACACTGGAAATGGGTGGGTGGGCGGGCGGGCGGCATGACCCTAAGGTGGATCCCCCCAGGGCTCAAACCCAACGGCACATGCCGAAGCCCCAAGCGAAAGCAAGGCGTAAGAGGCTAAAAACTGGGTGTTGCATGGGTTGGTGGGCAAGGACAAAAAGCTGCCAAAGATGTAGATGCAAACAAAAGCTGAAAGGAGGTTCAACTAGTGTTTGCGAAAGCACAAGAAGACAAGTGCTCCACAAACTGGGCATTCATTTCTGGTCTCGGCCCATTGTGAAATCCGTTCCCCCCTGACCCAAAGCCCCATAGCCGCCCAACGCGCATGCCAGCTCCAGCGGGACCCGCCATGCTCCACGTAGTGGGTTGAAAATTTTGGTGGGTAATGGAAGGGAAAGGAAAGCATTTAAACAAAAGGGCACAACCTCCTCGCAAGCACCAGTACCATGCACAGCACGCACCTCAACGGCACCAAGGCAAAGACGCCACTATGTGCGAAACTCCCACAGCCGCCCGCGGGGACCCTTGTAGCCAAAGATACCGGATTCTCTCCCTGGCCGCGTTGGTGGTGTCATAGGCTCAAAAAGACCGTGCCCACCTCCCAAAACTCCACGCACAGGTGCCCCTAACCCGGCGGCTTCACATTAGCTCTGCCGGCCGCGTCAAGGATCTGCTAGGCACTCCATTGAGCCTTTGTGCCAGGGCGGCGGCCGCGTCGCGGAGGGGCCGCCAGCTTCGTGATTGGAGCCGAGATACACCCGAGCCTCAGGTCCGAGGAGGACCCTCCAAACTAGCACTCGGGCTAGCAAACCCAACCTCAAGTGTAGTCGCGTGTTTGGCCAGTTAGTGCCACCACAACAGGCAAGGGTCATGAAGGAAGAGACATGTATAAGAATTTACATCATTGCACAAGCTTTTGTGACTCGGTGTCAGAAGGTTTTTTTGCTGTCGGTGGACTTCGAAAAGGCCTACAGCACCATCACTTTTGAACACACACTGGTTATTTTTCAATCAATGGCTTTACCTATGGGGATTTTATCCTTGGTGACTGAAGTGTTGCAGGCTCCAGTGGCATTTTGCATTCAAGTGGTGGTAGTGCCTGAAGTTGTTTGGACTCCCGGGGCAGGGGTCAGACAGGGGGACCGTTTCTCCCCAACACTATTTGTGTTGTTAGGTTCGGTAATAATCCCGGTATTGCAAAAAGTTGATCAAGACCTCCATGTACGTATGTATGCAGAGAATTGGGTGATTTACATTGCCCCACGGAGGGGCCGTCTCCTCAGTTCGCGTACCCACCTTCTCCCGCCGCGCCAAAGCTACGGCCGCGGACCGGGCTCCGGTGCACTTGCCATGGCGCTTAGGCATGTTTGCAAAAGCACAAGAAAACTGCATCAGAATTTGGGACACGCGCATAGCGTCTCCAAAACTAGCGTCGCCGGCAGTAGCATTGAAGGGTGTGTTGATGTTCCGCTCCAAGGCACGGAGCCCAACTACTGATACACGATACGCAGACGTAACCACGACCCAGCAATGCAGGCGTCAACCTGGTTAGACAACGCGTGAGAACGCATGGCGGTGTCATTTTCAACAAACTTTGGCGGAGGGCCTGCGTAGGCGGGCAGCATCACCCCGAGGTAGGACGTTCCCTCACTCCTGGATGCATAGCCGACGGCTGATGCCGCAACTCCATGAGATCCGGGCGAAAAGGTCAATAAGCAGGCGCTACGTGGGTGGGCGGCCAAGGACCAAAGGGGGAGTATTTGCACCGCGTGCACGCCGCGCACTACTTTTCCAACAACTGTGCCCGTAAGGGGCTGGCTTTGACACACCTCCCAAAATGACCCCTAACGAGAGATAACCCTTGGCTACCATACTTGTGCAAGCATCCCTCCTACCCTTAAATAGAGCACAACCAAAATGGCACCTCAACACATTCATGTGTCGGGTTTCATCAATCCATGCGCACATGTGTGGGTGCCTTAGCAATATCATCCATAATATAGTTCGCCGGTTGCTCCGCATGGGCCACCAATTCATCCCCACATCTGGGTGCTCAAAAAATCACTGCAGTAAAGCAGTTGACAAGCATGGCACTCGGAAAGAGATGATTTCTTGTGCAACGTGTACCCTGTGGACAACCTTGTCACTCTCTCCTTGGGATGTGACATGGTTGCCCTTGAGGAATTTGACATTCAACCACTCCACCCTCCCCTTCCGATGACATATCTCCCAATCCAACTATTGGTATGATCTTGCCATCACCCCCACCCACCCATGGGTTGCCCCGGATCACCCCCCTCCTGACCTCACCACCCCCACCCTGTACACCACCACATCCCAAGCGTGGTATTGAAGCTTGGGCCTCCCCTAGCCATTTATTACTGCAACCCCCCCCCCCCCTCCGCACAAGCCCCTTGCCCGACCCCCTATTTCTGCCACCCCCTGCCCCCCCTTGAGGAGAATCGCCCCCCCCCCCCCCCGCACTGTCCAGCAGTTTCGTGGACGCATGGGGTACAATGTTGTGAGGGTTTTGCTGTCAGAGGGGGTGTGTGGCCCAACATGGTCCACAATAAAAAAAGTTTTGGAGGGGCGGGGCTGATGAAGTGGTCCGGACTTTCGACCACATTTTCAATGTCGCGTCCGCAAGGGTGCACCGCAACAAGTGCCCTAGCGGTGGCCCAGCAATTTGACTGCCCTCACTGGGGCACTTCTACGCAAAGTGGTGGTTGACAGGCTGCCGGCGCACATTGGGGGGTTTGCAGATCTCCACCACATGAGCCCAGACCCAGGGAGTGTGTCGCAGGATACCGCTAACCAACTCCACCATGCTGATACCTGCCGTGGGCCCGCTATGCTGCCCCCCGTAGATGGGCACGTGTTTCGCTGCCATCTTTACACTTTCCTTTTGTGGTCGTCTGAATACACGATCCCAGTCCAAGCGGGCTCTGCGTATGGTGAGGTGAGCGACACACGCTTTGATGAGTTGCATTTGACCCAGGGTGATCTGCTTGTCGTTACGTCCATATCCCGGCACCATGGCATGCCCACCCCAATGGGTTGCCACGCCAAGGGGTGATGTTTACCAAGTGGACACCGGACAAGCAGCACCGACACATAGTCAAAAATGCAAGCCATCTTGACCATGTGCTGGTGCCGGCGGTAAAGGGATTCATCGGTATTGTAGATCAAAACATAGTGCCAACTTGGCACCAAGTGTTGTGGCTGGGAAGGGGGGTTGAGGCAATTGTTGGGCGTGCTAACAAGGAAATGATGGATGCCATTTTTAACCCCGAGGAGCCGGGTGTCGCTCCCACCTGCGAGTTCCAGCCCGTGTTCCTCTCGCGGAGAACCCCACCCATCGCCCACCCCACAGTGCGGAAGGCCAAGTCATTTTTCTGGTGGTGACGCTACCAGCTCAAGGTCCGCAAGACCGTGGCCACCGGCGCAGATGCATGTGTACCTCAACAATGTATACGGTGCAAAGGGATACTTGCATGTGATATACCGCAGTCCTGATTTTGCTTGCTTCGGGGGCCTATAGGTAGGGATAGCGTTGATGTGCGGACATGCCGTTTCTGCGCGCAACGGTGGGTTCCACGCCATTTTTTTCCGCACAAATTTTGCACGCATTTTGTACAAATTTTGCACAAAATCTGTCCAAATTTCACACAAAGCACAAGAAGCCGAAGTTCGACTCAAATGTGTACCACAAATTTCGCAAAAAAATTCGCACGAATTTCGCATGAATTTCACATGGATTAACATGGCTGTTGCACAACTCTCACAGGAGAATTTGAATTGCCGGAGCCCCCACCCCAGCTCCTTTCAAGCTCAAAGACACTTCAAGCCCCATACCCAATACCGCCCTGATAAGAGGCGTGCGGCAGGCTGACAGCTCCAGTCGATCCCACCCCGGGTCGCAATCCGGCCCGGAGCCCCGGGTTTAGTCCAAACCCCAGCCTGGTTTGGATCTCGAAATCCATGTCATCCCCATGCCCAATCGTGGCACTTGGGACATGGGGTACACCGGGCCCCAATTGAACAAATTGGCTGTTTGCCCACACCAGGGCACGCCATATGCTTGGAAGGCACCTCTGCCCCCGTGAAGGGGGGATCGCAACGAATTTTTGGCATGACCCCGGAATTTGGATGTCACCATCCCAAATCAATGAGACGGTGATGCCCCCCACCCCATCAACTTCCCCTGTCCGGTGATCATGAAGGAGGGTTTTGCGTGGGGTGGGAGCGGGAGGATAAGATTTTGGTGGCTCGCTTTGGCTATTGCCCTAGGAGCGGCCAATGGAAAGTGGATGTAGCCATTCACCGTCCACGGGGGGTTCTCAGCCAAGCGGATGTGTTGCCCTTGAATGCCATTAGGCATTCGGGACCACGCAATGATGATTAATGCCTGGACAACATGGCTGTGCATGCATAACCATGCCCGGAGGCGGGCACTCGCAGGGGCCAAGGGGAGAGAAGAAGATGGGGAGGGGGATGATGACCCCAGGAATTGCTCGTTACGGGGAGACCGGAGGAGTTGCCGCCCAAGCGGAGCCGGCCAGCAAAGGAAAGTCCCCCGAGCGGACACATCCCTAGGCCCAAAGGCACCCCCCTTGCACCCCGACACCACCCAATGGTTGCAACGGCAGCCGCCGCCGCAACCTGAGTAGCGCGACAAGGCCCAACAGGAGTTGGATACCTTGGGAAGGCAGCTTGAGGTGTGGTGAAGCAAGACACAAGTGGCAGTCTCGGCGCGCAAGGTAGGAGAACCGGAAAGGGATGTGCTTAGGGCCAAGTGGACATCCAAAAGGATCGGCTTTCTGCCCGTTTTGGGCAGAAGAAACAACAAAGTAGCAGCCGCAGCAACAGCGCCAACAAAAGCTGCATCACGAAGGGCTCCCGCCCCCCCTCCCCACCAACCCTGGAAGGGTGCGGCTTTTGCTTGCAAGTATGCACGCATGGATGGCGGTAGCAGAGACCACAGGGGGGCAAATGGCTGCGGTGAAGGGGCTTTTTCGGTTCCATTGGTAAACGAACAAACCCAACACGCCATTCGCGAGCGTTCTACCGCACGTGGAGTCTGCGTTGGAGTCCAATGCACACGTGTAGGCCTACAGCACCCCCGCCCGTGTAGCAACGGCAGCACCGGACCCTAGTTTTAGGATGCCTTGTCCCGTGGAGCAGCACTGTGGACAAAGTCTGATGTCTGATGTCTAATAAGGGATGTTGTGTGTGCGATGTGTCCAAGAAGATGTCTGATATTCTTGTCTATTGGAGGTGGTTCCAGTGGTCTAACGCCTAGAGGAAATTGGGAGAAACTATGCTTAAATCTAAATCAACCCCCCCCCACCAAATGAAAAAAACAAAAAGGGAGGACACAATTGAAAAATCATTTGGGAGCCACCTTGGACAATCAGAAGCATGGCAGTACAAAAGTAAAAAAGACTTTGAACACCAAAATAAGAAAATGAGGAAAATGTGTGAGCAGGGAAAGTGGGAAAAAAAAAAGGTGCCCATAAGTCCCCATAGGCCCCCAAAGGTGCCCATGGGTCCCCATAGGCCCCCATAGGTCCCCAAAGGTCCCCGTAGGTCCCCATAGGTTCCCAAAGGCCCCCATAGGTCCCCATGGGCCCCCATAGGTCCCCATAGGCCCCCATGGGCCCCCATAGGTCCCCACAGGTCCCCATAGGCCCCCATAGGCCCCCATAGGCTCCACAGTTCCCCACACGTCCCCATAGGCCCCCATAGGCCCCCATAGGCCCCCATAGGCCCCCATAGACCCCATAGGTCCTCATAGGCCCCCATAGACCCGATAGGCCCCCATGGGCCCCCATAGACCCCCATAGGCCCCCATAGGCCGCCATAGATCCCCATAGGCCCCCATAGACCCCCATGGGTCCCCATAGGCCCCCATAGGCCGCCATAGACCCCATAGGCCCCCACAGGTCCCCATAGGCCCCCATAGGCCCCCATAGACCCCATAGGTCCCCATAGGCCCCCATAGGCCCCCATAGGCCCCCATAGGCCCCCATAGGTCCCCATAGGCCCCCATAGGCCCCCATAGGACCCCATAGGTGCCCAAAGGTCCCCATAAACCCCCGTAGGTCCCTAAAGGTGCCCATAGGTCCCCAAAGGTGCCAATAGGCCCCCGTAGGCCCCCATAGGCCCCCATAGGCCCCCATAGGTCCCCAAAGGTGCCCATAGGCCCCAGTAGGCCCCCATAGGCCCCCATAGGTCCCCAAAGGTCCCCATCGGCCCCCGTAGGCCCCCGTAGGCCCCCATAGGCCCCCATAGGTCCCCATAGGCCCCCGTAGGCCCCCATAGGCCCCCATAGGTCCCCAAAGATCCCCATAGGCCCCGATAGGTACACATAGGCCCCCATGGGTCCCCATAGGTCCCCAAAGGTGCCAATAGGCCCCCAAAGGTCGCCATAGTCCCCCATGGGCCCCCTCGGTCCCCGAAGGTGCCCATGGGCCCCCGCGGCCCCCATAGGTCCCCATAGGCCCCCATAGGCCCCCATGCGTCCCTATGCGTCAATTCCTATGGGGGTCTAGACCCCCAAAATAATTGACCCAACCCTATGCGTCAATTCCTATGGGGGTCTAGACCCCAAAATAATTGTCGCGACCCTATGCGTCAATTCCTATGTGTACCCTTCGTGAACCGGCCGTTTGAATCTGAGTCTAGACCCCCAAAATAATTGACCCAACCTTATGCGTCCGTTCCTAGGGGGGTCTAGACCCCCAAAATAATTGACGCGACCCTATGCGTCAATTCCTACGGAGGTCTAGACCCCCAAAATAATTGACGCAACCCTATGCGTCAATTCCTATGGGGGTCTAGACCCCCAAAATAATTGATGCGACCCTATGTGTCAATTCCTACGGGGGTCTGGACCCCCAAAATAATTGAAGCAACCTTATGCGTCAATCCCTACTGGGGTCTATACCCCAAAAATAATTGACGCAACCCTATGCGTCAATTCCCATGGGGGGTTTGAACCCCCAAAATAATTGACGCCACCCTATGCGTCAAGTCGTACGGGGGTCTAAACCCCCAAAATAATTGACGCGTGCCCACACGTCAATTATCTTGGGGGTCTAGACCCCCAAAATAATTGACGCTTGCCAAGGCGTCAATTATTTGGGGGGTGTAGACCCCTAAAATAATTGACGCATGCCCGTGCGTCAATTCTTTGACGCATGCCCATGCGTCAATTCCTAGGGGGGTCTAGACCCCCAAAATAGGTGACGCATGCCCATGCGTCAATCATCTGGGGGGTCTAGACCCCCAAAATAATTGACGCATGCCCATGCTTCAATTCCTGGAGGGGTGCAGACTCCAAAAAGAATTGACGCATGCCCATGCGTCAATTCCTAGGGGGGTCTAGACCCCCAAAAAAAGTGACGCATGCCCATGCGTCAATTATCTGGGGGGTCTAGACCCCTAAAACAATTGACGCATGCCCATGCGTCAATTATTTGGGGGGTGTACACCCGCAAAACAATTGACCCATGCCCATGCGTCAATTGTTTAACGCATGCCCATTGGGCAATTACTTGGGGGGTGTAGACCCCCGAAATAATTGACGCATGCCCATGCGTCAATTATTTGACGCATGCCCATGCGTCCATTCCGAGGGGGTCTAGACCCCTAAAATAATTGACGCATTTCCATGCGTCAATTCCTCGGGGGGTCTAGACCCCCAAAATAATTGACATATGCCCATGCGTCAATTCCTAGGGGGGTCTAGACCCCCGAAATAATCGACGCATGCGCATGCGTCCATTCCTAGGGGGGTCTAAACCCCCAAAATAATTGACACATGCCCATGCGTCAATCATTTGGGGGGTGTAGACCCGCAAAATAATTGACGCATGCCCATGCGTCAATTGCTAGGGGGGCTAGGCCCCCCAAATAATTGACGCGTGGGCATGCGTCAATTTTTTTGGGGGTGTAGACCCCCGAAATAAGTGATGCATGCCCATGCATCAATTATTTGTCGCATGCCCATGCGTCAATTCCTAGGGGGGTCTAGACCCCCAAAATAATGGACGCCCGCCCATGCGTCGATTATTTGAGGGGTGTAGACCCCCAAAATACTTGACGCATGCCCATGCGTCCATTCCTAGGGGGGTCTAGACCCCCAAAAAAATTTACGCATGCCCATGCGTCAATTATCTGAGGATCTGAACCCCCAAAAAAATTGACGCATGCCCATGCGTCAATTATTTGACGCATGATCATGCATCAATTCCTAGGGGGGTCTAGACCCCGAAAATAATTGACCCATGCCCATGCGTCAATTATTTGAGGGGTCTAGACCCCCAAAATAATTGACGCGTGCCCATGCGTCAATTCCTAGGGGGGTCTAGACCCCCGAAATAATTGACGCATGCGCATACGTCCATTCCTAGGGGGGTCTAAACCCCCAAAAAAATGGACGCATGCCCATGAGTCAATTCCTAGGGGGGTCTAGATGCCCGAAATAATTGACGCATGCCCATGCGTCAATTATTTGAGGGGTGTAGAGCCCCAAAATAATTGACGCACGCCCATGCGTCATTTATTTGACGCGTGCCCACGCGTCAATTCGTAGGGGGGTCTCGACCCCCAAAATGACTGACGCATGCCCATGCGTCATTCATTTGGAGGGTGTAGACCCCGAAAATAATTGACGCATGCCCATGCATCAATTATTAGACGCATGCCCATGCGTCAATTCCTAGGGGGGTCTAGACCCCCGAAATAAGTGACGCATGCCCATGCGTCAATTCCTAGGGGGGTCTCGACCCCCAAATTATTGACGCATAGCCATGCGTCAATTATGTGACGCATGCCCATGCGTCAATTATCTAGGGGGTGTAGACCCCCAGAAAAATGGACGCATGCCCATGCGTCAATTATTTGACGCATGCCCATGCGTCAATTCCTAGGGGGGTCTAAACCCAAAAAATAATTGACGCATGCCCATGCGTCAATTAATTGAGGGGTGTAGACCCCAAAAAAAAATTGACGCATGCCCATGCGTCAACTCCTAAGGGGGTCTAGGCCCCCCAAATAATTGACGCATGCCCATGCGTCAATTATCTGGGGGGTCTAGAACCCCAAACATACATGACGCATGCCCATGCATCCATTCCTAGGGGGGTCTAGACCCCCAAAAAAATTGACGCATGCCCATGCGTCAATCATTTGAGGGGTGTAGACCCCCAAAATGATTGATCCATGCCCATGTGTCCATTCCTAGGCGGGTCTAGGCCCCCCAAATAATTGACGCATGCCCATGCGTCAGTTATCTAGGGGGTCTAGACCCCCGAAATAATTGACGCATGCCCATGCGTCAATTATTTGGGGGATGTAGACCCTCAAAATTGACGCATGCCCATGCGTCAATTTGTAGGGGGTCTACACCCCCAAAATAATTGAGACATGCCCATGCGTCAATTATTTGAGGGGTGTAGACCCCCAAAATAATGGACGCATGCCCATGCGTCCATTCCTCGGGGGGTCTAGACCCCCAAAGTAATTGACGCATGGCCATATCTCAATTCCTAGGGGGGTCTAGGCCCCACAAATAATTGACGCATGCCCATGCGTCAATTATTTGGGGGGTCTAGACACCGAAAGTAATTGACGCATGGGAATGCGTCAATTATTTTTGGGGTGTAGATCCCCAAAATAATTGACGAATGCCCATGCGTCAATTATTTGGGGGGTGTAGGACCCAAAAAATAATTGACGCATACCCATGCGTCAATTATTTGGGGGGTCTAGACGCCCCAAATAATTGACGCATGCCCATACCTCAATTATTTGAGGGGTGTAGACCCCCAAAATAATTGACGCATGCCCATGGGTGAATTATTTGACGCATGCCGATGCGTCAATTCCTAGGGGGGTCTAGACCCCCCAAATAATTGACGCATGCCCATGCATCAATCATCTGGGGGGTCTAGACCCCGAAAATAATTGACCCATGCCCATGCGTCAATTATTTGGGGGTTGTAGACCCCCCAGATAACTGACACACGTCCATGCGTCAACTATTTGACGCATGCCCATGCGTCAATTTGTAGGGGGGTCCAGACCCCGAAAATAATTGACGCATGCCCATGCGTCAATTATTTGTGGGTCGTAGATCCCCCAAATAATTGACGCATCCCATGCGTCAATTCCTAGGGGGGTCTAGACCCCCAAATAATTGACGCATGCCCATGCGTCAATTATTTGGGGGTTGTAGACCCCTAAGATAATTGACGCACGCCCATGCGTCAAGTATTTGACTCATGCCCATGCGTCAATTCGTAGGGGGGTCCACACCCCCAAAATAATTGACGCATGCCCATGCGTCAATCATTTGGGGGGTGTACACCGCAAAAATAATTGACGCATGCCCATGCGTGAATGATTTGACGCATGCCCATGCTTCAATTCCTGGAGGGGTCCAGACAACCAAAATAATTGACGCATGCCCATGCGTCAATTCCTAGGGGGATCTAGACCCCCAAAAAAATTGAGGCATGCCCATGCTTCAATTATTTCGGGGGTCTAGACCCCAAAAAAAATTGACGCATGCCCATGCGTCAATTATTTGGGGGGTGTAGGACGCCAAAAAAATTCACACATACCCATGCGTCAATTATTTGACGCATGCCCATGAGTCAATTCGTAGGGGGGTCTAGACCCCCAAAACCATTGACGCATGCCCATGCGTCAATTATTTGACGGGTGTAGACCCCCAAAACCATTGACGCATGCCCATGCCTCAATTATTTGAGGGGTGTAAACCCCCCAAATAATTGACGCATGCCCATGCGTCAATCATTTGGGGGGTTTACACCCCAAAAACAATTGACGCATGCCCATGCGTCAATGATTTGACGCATGCCCATGCTTCAATTCTTGGAGGGGTCCGGACCACCAAAATAATTGACGCATGCCCATGCGTCAATAATTTGGGGGGTGTCGACCCCCAAAGTAATTGACGCGTGCCAATGCGTCAATCATTTGACGCATGCCGATGCATCGATTCCTAGGGGGGTCTAGACCCCCAAAATAATTGACGCATGCCCACGTGTCAATTCCTAGGGGGGTCTAGGCTCCCCAAATAATTGACGTATGCCCATGCGTCAATCATCTTGGGGGTCCAGACCCCCGAAATAATTGACGCATGCACATGAGTCAATTATTTGGGGGGTGTTAACCCCCAAGATAATTGACGCATGCCCATGCGTCAATTCGTAGGGGGGTCTAGACCCCCAAAATAATTGACGCATGCCCACGTGTCAATTCCTAGGGGGGTCTAGGCTGCCCAAATAATTGACGTATGCCCATGCGTCAATTATTTGGGGGGTGTTGAGCCCCAAAATAATTGACGCATGCCCATGCGTCAATTCGTAGGGGGGTCTAGACCCCCAAAATGATTGACGCATGCCCATGCGTCAATTATTTGAGGGGTTTAGACCCCCAAAATAATTGACGCATGCCCATGCGACAATTCCTCGGGGGCTCTAGACCCCCGAAATAATTGACGCATGCTCATGCGTCAATTATTTGAGGGGTGTAGACCCCCAAAATAATTGACGCATGCCCATGCGTCAATTTGTAGAAGGGTCTACACCCCCAAAATAATTGAGACATGCCCATGCGTCAATTATTTGAGGGGTGTAGACCCCCAAAATAATGGACGCATGCCCATGCGTCCATTCCTCGAGGGGTCTAGACCCCCAAAGTAATTGACGCATGGCCATATCTCAATTCCTAGGGGGGTCTAGGCCCCACAAATCATTGACGCATGCTCATCCGTCACTTTTTTGGGGGGTCTAGACACCGAAAATAGTTGACGCATGCCCATGCGTTAATCATCTGGGGGGTCTAGACCCCCAAAATTATTGACAAATGCCCATGCTTCAATTATTTCCGGGGTCTAGACCCCCAAAATAATTGACAAATGCCCATGCTTCAATTATTTCGGGGGTTTAGACCCCCCAGATAATTGACGCATGGGCATGCGTCAATCATTTGGGGGATGTAGACCCCTAAAATCATTGACGCATGCCCATGCGTCAATTATTTGAGGGGTGTTGACCCCCAAAATAGTTGACACATGCCCATGCGTCAATTTCTAGGGGGGTCTAGGCACCCCAAAAAATTGACGTATGCCCATGCGTCAACTATCTGGGGAGTCTAGATCCCCCAGATGATTGACGCATGGGCATGCGTCACTTATTTTGGGGGTCTAGACCCCCCGGATAATGGACACATGGGCATGCGTCAATTATTTGGGGGCTGTAGACCCCCCAGATGATTGACGCATGCCCATGCGTCAATTATTAGGGGGGTGTAGATCCCCGAAATAATTGATGCATCCCCATGCGTCAATTATTTGAGGGGTGTAGACCCCCCAAAAAAATGGCGCATGCCCATGCGTCAATTCCTAGGGGGGTCTAGACCCCCAAAACCATTGACGCATGCCCATGCGTCAATTATTTGAGGGGTGTAGACCCCAAAAATAATTGACGCATGCCCATGCGTCAAATATTTGACGCATGCGCATGCGTCATTTCCCACGGGGGTCTAGACCCCCAAAATAATCGACGCATGACCATGCGTCCATTAACTAGGGGGTCTAGACCCCCAAAATAATTGATGGAGGGGGGGCTATGAAATTGATGGGGGGGGGCTATGAAATTGATGGGGGGAGGCTATGAAATTGATGCGGGAGGGGCTATGAAATGGATGGGAGGGGGGCTATGAAATTGAGGGGGGGGGGCTATGAAATGGATGTGAGGGGGGGGCTATGAAATGGATGGGAGGGGGCTATGAAATTGATAGGGGGGGGCTACAAAATGGATGTTGGTGGAGACTATGAAATTGATAGGAGGGGCATATGAAATTGATGGGGGGGCAATGAAATTGATGGGAGGGGGCTAGGAAATTCATCCGGGGGGCTTCTAACCGGCTTCGGACCTACGGGGACCTACGGAGACACACCACAACACGGCACAACATGGCATGGCACACTTGCAAATTGTGAAATGATTATTTTTATTGTTGTCGGTTTTTTTGCATGAAAAGAAACACCTGTGAGACAAAGAAAAGAACAGCCTCCCGCACCCGTGACTAAACCCCCCCCGCCAGCAGTTCTCTGAAGTTTCCCTCCTCCCCGGTGAAAAACATGTAAAGAAAGGAGAGGCACCGCCCCCGCCCCCGGAACCAAGGCTTGAAGCAAGGGCACCCCCACATTGCTTACGCTATGTCAACGTGTGCGTGCGTGTGCGCGTGTTTGTGTGTGTGTGTGTGTCTGTGGGAGGACATATGCTTATAAATGTGGCAAATCTGTTGGTTTACTTTGCAACGGTGTCTGATGGCCCTACAACGCTAGGGTTGAGGCCACAGAACGAAACTCTACACCTCGAAGAGTGTAGTGAGTGGGTGCAGTTTTCATGCTTCCTACACACAAACACACAACACCAAGCGGGGGGGATTTTCCGAATCATTTTCCATACTTCCGGATGCAAGAAAGCACTCATGAGTGGGGGGGGGGGGGTGGAAGGACTAGGGAAGGGCCACAGGGTGGGGACCTCTTCCATTGGGGGGGGGGGGGTGTACTACACCACAAGGGGGGATGGGGGAGGTGGGTTTATGGTTTGGGTAATGACCGTCCATAAAGGTCTGATGTGTGATGTCTGATAGCCGACTAGGTCGCTATACACAGAGCTGCCGTGGAGGGGCCAGAAAGCCTACAGAGTGGCGAAGGGACGGCAGCCATGCCACAAGCAGCCAAGACCAGTGAGGGCCGCTGCGATGCAATGTAGCATGCCACTCACGTGCACTATGGTATCCATTTGTATGGACCATATTCATGCGAACTTTGCACACATTTCACACGAAATTCGCATCGACGGCAAATTCACATGTGTGCTAGCATGTGGCTATAAATGTGAATTCCGCGCAAATTTCGCATGAATTCAATGACCGTATTACAATTTGCTCCTGGAGCTTTCGTACCGTACAACCATGATTCCGGGAGGTTCTTTTGAATAGTACTCGTGCAATGCAGACATCCAATAGGGTGTGAAAGTGACCCTTATTGCATGTTGCTTTGTTAAGCTTGTGCACAATGCCCGCGGAACTGCAAGCGGAACCACCACTCCCAAAGTTGCAAAACTACCTTGGCCCCCCTTTCTACTTGTGTTGCCCCCGGCATTCACCACCCGGCCCATGTGGTCATCGTATGCGCGCTTGAGGATGGCGTTGAGACTCTCAAAGACGTCCGCGCACGAGGCACCGAGCCCAACACCTACATGCTACCTGTTGACCATGGCCTCGGTGACATCCGGCTCCAAGTATAGGAGGTAGTTGGAATGACACACCGCCTTGCACCCATGTGCGCGGTCGGCGCGCCCACCTCGGCCACCAATAGGTCTCCGCGGGGCGGCTTGCCAGTGTACAAGCCCAGAAGCGGGTCACGCATGGCCACAACGGCTTGCAACACACCATCCTCCGGGACTTAGTACAACATCGGCCCACTTTGTTCCCACGCAAGGAACAATGCACCAGCCTCCTCCCCGTCAGGGTCACTGAGGTACCCAACTTCACACCCGTGCGGGCACGTTAGAGGTCCCGTTGGACGGTCTCGGCGTTCTCCTTTGGGAGGAGAACGAGGCGTGCCAGGATGAACGCCACTTGGAGCTGGCCAATAGCCATGTAGCAATGGAGGATGCATAGGGAGACCACACATTGATCCACTAGAATGTGTGGCTCCCCTGCGCACCCCCCATTGTCCAAGCTACGGCCGGACTCCTTGTCGCGTTGGCGGGCTGTTGCCTCACCGTCCAAGGTGTGCCGGGTCGCCACGTTGACCCATGCCGCGGCACTCTTGTCCCACACCCCCATATTGTAAACAGAGCCCATCATGCGGAAAATAGAGACGCCAATAAGGCGCCGCACGAAAGGTTGATCTCCCCTAACGACCAACCAACTTGGCATCTAGCGAGATCCCCGGTAAAACTTCTTGTAGTCGTGTATGGACTGCAATACCTATGAAACAAATATGGGTTAATATTTGCGTTAACTTCTGGAGATTATTATTCATTTAATTTTGCAGTCGGCGTTAATATTAATGGAAATAAAGATGTTAATCTCGAGAAATTAACGCAAATATTAACAATCAAGGAATGGGCCACAAACGTGCAAATTCTCGGCTCATATGGTTGCTAGGGCGGCCATGTCCTTGCCCCCGCACACGGCCATCCCTATCCCCCACAAGTACACGGATTTGCAGGCTTGTATGCCGTGGTTGAGGAGCCCAATGGAGAGTTGGGTCCAACTACCACCGGCGCACGCATACGCATCCCCACACATGACGAAGGTGAGGGGTGTGGTCCAAAAACGAGGGACGCGATTGAACTTACTTGGCCAAGAGCGGCCAAGAGCGGCCGCTCGTAGGGGGGTCCGGGATGGACACGGGTGGCTGTAGGTCGGGTGGGTGGCCAACTCCTTTCACGTGTCCATGAACTTCTCCTAGGTGGGGTTTGGTTTGGGGAATGGAAGGCCCGTTGCGGCCCTGTAGGCGGACCCGCGGCGACTCATGAACTCCAACATGTGTGTAAAGCCAAGCTTGGGGACATTCAAGTCCATGAGTAGCCCGATGAGCTCCGGGGCCACGAAGAGGAGGAAGGCATATTGCTTCACCTCCTCTATTTGCTTGTTGCGGGTGAGGGTGAGGTTGGCTATCTCCGTGGTCTCGGCCAAACGGTCCCGAGCCAAAGGGGAGGAAGCCACCCCTTGCTGGTTTCGGCCAGCCAGACAATGGCAGCCGTCACTCTATGTTTGGTGGGCTCAACAGACTTATTTTGCTTCCAGCGCCCTGATCGAATTTGGTGGTGCATCCTCAAGGTCAGGGGTTGAGATCATCGAGCTTCTTGCCCCCGGGGCATCCGCTACTAGCTTCCAGGCTACATTGACCGTCGGGTCCGGTGGGGAACCTGGACTCGCAAGTGCCAACGGACCACGCTTCTTGTTAGGGGTGGAGGCCAACATCCCGCGGGCCAACAACCACACTAGGTTCTTCCCGTGGGCGTTTGCAATTCCCGCAAAAGGGGGCAGGGAGCAGGATCTCACAGAGGTGGGAGTGGAGGGTGCGCTCAAGCACCAACCCCCTCACCCTAGCGATATGTTGCGCATGCCCACCCCGCCCGGCTTAGACTGGGGCACGACCACAACCTACATGCTAGAGCTACTATAGCGGCCCGGATGCGACCCAAGGCCATGCGCCTACGACACAAGGGGCCTCCGCAAAGTTCTAGGGCAAGGAGCAAAGGAGCCGGTAAAACCCCCCCCCGTCGCTATGTATGTTTCTACTAATTTGTTTGAGTACGGGCTGCCTTCCGGAAGACAGTGTGCCCCCCCGCCCTCCCCTAGGCACCCAGCAAAATCCCGTGGTGGGGCTCAACCAATTTGGGACCCGGTTAGCTGCACAGCGCCTTCAGCGTGATAATGGGGAGTGTCTCCTTGCTCCTTTCCCTCAACGGCACGCACGGCCATAGAGGTCACAGAGCAGTAGCCCTAGCGAGCGAGGTCGCCATCCCCCGAGAGCCACCGCCTTTTTTTGCCCAAATAATGCTAGCTGTTTCACCTCACGTGTAGTGGCTAGTGCGCCGATTGGCATGTTCCCAACAGCTTTTGTTGTGAAGCCTCCACTTGTTGGTTCTACGCCCTTTTTCCACTTTGGAAAATTGTAGGTTGCAATAGGCGATGGAGGTGTGAGTTTCCTCTTTGGGAGAATTGAAGGAGGAGGTGTGGCACTCCTTGTTGGCCCGAAAACCCTCCCCTCCACTGCTTCTAACGCGAACGGAACCACACCTTTCGGCCCAGGGGCTAAGCACTAGCTTTGGAAGCATACCAATTTCTTGACGCGGTTTTGGATTGCATTGTGCCGCCCAATTTTGTCGCGCTTGTGGCGTGTTAAGATGTGGGGAGTGACCCAAACAGTGGTGTGAGGTGTGTATGACATGGGGTAGATTCCATAGCGGAGACTTTGCGGCGAGCGGGTCGTTTGAGTCCCACATTGTCCCCACCGACTACCCCAGCCACCCCAACCAAAACCAAATTGGTAATTCTCGGTTTATGAAAAATGAACCGATTTATATATAAAGTGCCCAAATATTACATGTTGACGTTCAATTTTTTGGTTTGGGTCATTTGTACCCTTTTTTTCATGCACATATGACAGCCCCGAGGGGGTGGTATGTGGTACATTGCCGCACATCGGCTTATGAGAGAGGTTCCAATGTTGTGTGGTTGGGTGTGTTGGACATCCCCCCCCTCCCGTTGCCCACTATCCTCCCCACTCCTCACACTCGCCACACTCAGCACCTTCTGTAGCTCTTGTTTTGTCTTTCTCTCGGGACACCCTTCTCGAGTTTAGCATGACGCTTACACGTTTGAGTGGGGCCAAGAGTTTGCGTGACCCTTTGGTCTCGCAACTCCCACCATGGCCGTATCCCACACCACAACACAATTGCACTGCCGCTCTTTCCTATTCTCGGACTACCACCAAGGCACCTTCAAGTGGCGACAACCTCTGCATCCGCAAAGGCGTCGCGTGAGGCGTGGCCGTGGGTGTATTGGACTAGCTTGCCCAACACTTGAAGAAGGCGAGTAGGGGCTTGCTGCCCTAGGCTGCCATAGCCCCGCCTTTGCGGAAGTGCCACGCAAACACTGTCCAGCGGGATGCCTTGAGCAACACGGTCAATGCCCGAAGCAAGGCTCCTTCTCCGTCTGCCATGAAAGGGGCGTGCCACGGCAAGGATTGGTTGACGGTGAAGTTGTCAATCCACTTCGCTTACATGGCCGGCTACCTGGCCAAGGGTCACGTGTGCAATCGCGCTGCTTCGGTGTGTTCCGGAAAAAAGTGAGGACCACCTTCTCATCCCAATGTCTAATAGTTGCTATTTCCGTCACCCACAAGAAACATACTAGGGACCAGATAGCGAGGGCCGCAATGAATTTTCGGCTCATTTTTTTCGCCGCGCCCCAGGCTTGGAAACCACAAAAAGTAGGGCGTTGCGGGTGGACTAGGTGCCCTCGGACTTCGTTTTTGAGCCACGTAGCCCAAGATACGGCCCGTTCTTGGTTTTGGGCTTGTTTGACACAAACAGCGCACATTTAGGCCATTATTTGGCCATTTTTGGGCCGTTTCCCGGACATATTGTGGAGCTACAGGGCAAGAAAGGGCTCATGGTCACGGGGCAATTGAGGTGCACGTGCGGTGCAGGAACTGTTTGCCCTTCATTTGGCCATTTTCACTGGGTATCAAGGCCGTTTTTTGGCCCAAAAAGGCTGCTTTGGGGCACAAAAGGCGTAGTTTTGGGAGGGCAACCCCCAATTGGTGCCAACCACATGCATGCCAAGGCCCAACACTACACTTTACCCCCATTCTTGTTTTTCGCTCAAATTCGCCCAACAAGATGCCTAGACCCCCGTACCGGTGGTCACTTGGTGCAGCTCGAGGGCAGCTAGGCCCGCGCACCGTGGGAACCAACGGTGGGTCCACCGGGGTCCCCGGGGCGAAAAAAATGATTTTTTCCAAAGTTGTTCCCATACCATGTGGGATGCTCAAACAAGTGTTTTAAGCCCATTTTGAGCCCATGGTGATGCGTTTTGGGCCATGGAAAATCCCAAAATGCCTTGAAAATGGGCCGTTTTGGGACCAAAAATGGGTGAAAAATGGGTCAAGACCGTGTTCTTCCAAAGGTGATCGTGGACCATTTAGGATGCTTAGACAAGTGTTTTTAGCCCGTTTTCAGCCCGTTGGGACGGGTTTTGGCCCATAGAGAATCCCAAGATGCCTTGAAAATGGGCCATTTTGGGACCAAAAATGGGTCAAAAATGGGTCAAAAACGTGTTTTTCCAAAAGTGATCCTGGACCATTGGGGGTGCACAAACAAGTATTTTGAGCCCAATTTGAGCCTGTTTTGGTCGAGTTTAGCCCCTTCCGCCACGTGTATGCACCAAGTTGCACCCTTCGCACGTACCTTAGAGCCGTATAGCAGGCCTGCACACAGTTTTTGGTAAATTTCTGCAACATATCGTTGAGTTGAAGGGTGGGACCTTCACTAGTAGATTCGGCATAAAAATTTGCATCATTTACTATTGGTATTGAAATTTGCCATACTAACGACATGTTGGAGCACCGGGCCAAGCACCGTGAAACCGTGTATACAAACCACACCAGACCAGACCAGATTATTGGAGTGGACAAAGTTCGGGTCCGGTACGTAATAATATGGCTACCTAGCCCCGCCGTAACCCATACCTTTCCGAAACGGCCATTTCTTGGAGATTTCAAAAAGGTATAACATACCTCCCCCTCCAGAACGACATTTTTGAGAAAAGCGGCTAGAGCTGACAAATCTCCCACTTTGCGTCGGAATGATCGCCCCCCCCCCCCCCGTAAAAACGCCCATATATAAATATATATACCTATTACTACACCCCTCTCCCCTTAAATCTAGCTAACAAGCAACAAGCGACAAGCAAGCAAGCACGTCACCATTCCGTTTGGGCCATTGCCCCTTCCCATAGCCTCGGGCTTGACTGTACTTTAGCCATCCTTGAGACTAGGTGGTGGCCTTACCAAATCCAAGTTTTGAGGCAAAAACTCACGGGTGGCGGCCCGGGGCATGGGCGCCAAATTGGGAGGTGTCCTCCCAAATCTGCAAGGTTTTGGGCCAAAAACAGCCATTTTTCGCCCAAAAAAGCCCCCAAACCAGGGCAAAATACCCAAACAAATGGGAAATAGTGGCTACACTACACCTGCATGTCACTTACACGTGTCAAAGAGGCCTTTGGTGCCCGTCAACTCCACAATATGTCCGAGAAACAGCCCAAAACGCCGCCAAAAAGCCCCAAAATCTGCGCAATGTGCACCAACAGCTAGAAACCAAGCATAGGCCGTATCTTGGGCTACGTGGCTCGAAATGCGATTCCGAGGGCACCTGGTCCACCTACAACCCCCCACTTTTTGTGGTTTCCAAGCCTTAGAATCGCCCAACGAGACGCCTAGACCCCGGTACCACTGGTCAATTGGTGGAGCTGAAAGGCAGCACAGCGTGCGCACGGTTGGGCCCAACGGTGGGTCCACCCGGGTCCCCTGAGCGAAAAAAATCATTTTTTTCAAAGTTGTTCCTAGACCACTTGGGATGCTCAAACAAGTGGTCTTAGCCCATTTTGAGCCCGTGGTGCGCGTTTTGGGCCATGGAAAAGCCCAAAATGCCTGCAAATTGGGCCGTTTCGAGACCAAAAATGGGTCGAAATTGGGTCAAAAATGCATTTTTCCAAAAGTGGTTGCAGCATTTGGGATGCTCAAACAGGTGTTTTTAGCCCATTTGGAGCCCGAGGTTATGCGTTCTGGGCCACGGAAAATCCCAAAGTGCCTTGAAAATGGGCCGTTTTGGAACCAAAAATAAGTCAAAAATGGGTCAAAAGCGCGTTTTTCCAAAAGTGTTCCTGCACCATTTGGGATGTTTAGACAGGTGTTTTTAGCCCATTTTGAGCCCGTGATGCCGCGTTTTGACCCATGGAAAATCCAAAAATGCCTTGAAAATGGGCCGTTGTGGGACCGAAAATGGGTCCAAAATGCGTCAAAAACTTGTTTTTCCAAAAGTGATCGTGGACCATTAGAGATGCTCAAACAAATGCTTTTGGCCCATTTTGAGCCCAATTTAACCAAGTTTAGCCCCTTCCGCCACATGTATGCAGCAGGTTGTACTCTTTGCGCGTACCTTAGAGCCATATGGTGGAGCCACCTAGAGTTGGGGAGAGGGGTGTAGATAAGAGGACATGCATATATATGCACACACACACATATATACACACACACACACATATATATACATATATATATATATATATATATATATATATATACGTATATATACGTATATATATATATATATATATATATATATACATATAGATAAATACACACACACACACACACACACATATCTATATATATATATATATATATATATATATATATATATATATATATATATATATATATTTGTATATATCCTCTACTCTTTAATCTAGCTAACAAGCAAGCATGCAAAAAGCAAGCAACAACCAAGCAACAAGCACTTCTTCTTTTTGTTTTTGCAAGTAATCCATTCCACCGCTTCAGACTCTACTCTACTCTAGACATCATAAGGCCTAGATGGTGGCTTGCCAAATCCAAATTTTAATCCAAAAACTCACTGGTGGTGCCCCGCGGCGGGGGCGCCAAGTCGGGAGGTGCCCTCCCAAACCCGTTCATTTTGTGCCCCAACGGAGCCTTTTTTGGCCCAAACCGGCCCCAAAACCCACTCAAAACGGGCCACTCAGTGAAATCAGGTAGTACAAAACACGTGCGCCTTGACTTCGTCGTGACAAACAGCCATTTGCACCCCTCTGTCTACACAATATGGCCAACAAACGGCCCAAAAATGGCTAAAAATCGCCTCGAATGTGCGTTGTTTGGGTCAAACAGGCCCAAAACCAAGAATGGGCCGTATCTTGGGCTACGTGGCTCAAAACCGAATTGCTAGGGTGTGGGTGGAGGCTATGCTGGGGCATAGCGCACGGCTGCGTAGATGCGCAGCACGGGGGCATGCTAGGGCGCAGGTTGGAGCCGCGCACGGCTGCAGCCAGAAACCGTTTAGGGGCGCAACATGGGAGAGCGCAAGGGCGGAGTGCGGAGCGGCTAACGCAGGGTGGGGTGGGAGGGTGGGGCACTTGGGACCGAGCATGTAGTCAAGGGGAGTGGCTGAAAGGGGTGTTGGCGATGGAGGGGGCGAGGCAGGGGGGAAGAGGTGGAGCGTCGGTGGTTGAGGGCGGGGAGGGAGCCGGCGGGGGAAGAAAGAACCCGAAGCAAGCGCGAGAGGCCCGAGGGGGCAGCGGGGTAAAACAGTGGGGGGAAATGATGATGGTGGGGGGGGGGGGGGGGTGCGAGGCCGTGGGGGTTGTAGAGGGGCGGCGGCAGTGGAGATCGGGGGTTGCTGGGCGGAGGCAGTTGTGGTTGAGATCGGAGGTGGGGCATGTCGTGTATTGTGGGCTGCTTTCTGGGGGCGTAGGAGCGCTGCATCCAAGGGGCGACCCCAAGGAAGTTCGGTGGCTCGGGGGGGGGGGGGGGGGCGATGGCTGGTGGAGGGCGGCGTGGGTCACGGAGGCGGGAATGCTAGGCGGGGGGCAGAGCGGGCGTTGTGGTGCCGTGGGGACTAGGGGTGGGGGTGAAAAGAAGCCGAAGCGAAGCGTGGACATCCCGAAGGCTCTTACATGCGGCGCTAAACACTGTTACAGGCTCTAGGGCAAAGTGAAGGGTGGAGGGCCGCAGGCAGAACATTGGCGGCTGGGGGAGGTCTGCTTGATGCCTAGAGGGCAGCGAGGGAAATTGCTAGATTCTTTGCCCCACTACCGGTAGCATTGTTCGCTGTGCATGATGGACCCTTCGGGCCTTGAGCGCTTGCTGCGGCTTCTTTGGCCACCGCCCGCACCTGAGCCCCCCCCTCTTGACCAACCGACACCATCCGCCCTCAACTCCTCACCGCCCCCACCCGCTCCCCGCGGTGCCGCGCACCTCTGCCGCCCCTCTGCTTCCCCCCACGGCGCTGACCCCGGCTCTAGACACCCTACCCGACGATTCCCACCAAGAGCGCAGCCCGCCCAGTAGTAATAATCGACAACATCGCCCGCCACCTCGCACTGGTCACGTGGGTGCCCGTGACGTCTATGCCTTGGCTCGAGGGTATAGACACCCATCATTGCCTAGCCCCCACGCCCGGCTCCGCCCACACCCCACCCGGCGACCCCTGTTCCCGCCTCGTGACACATCGCTCCTTAGCAGGGGCCGTGGGCGGCGCAAGCGGGGCTGCGTGTGGTGGAGGCGCTGGGGTGGTCGGCGCCGGCAGGGGGAGCCGGCGGGTAGGGCGCCGGGGGCACGCACGGATGCTGCGGGGGATGCACAGGGGCGGCGGAGGTGGGCGACAGTGCGTGGAGCCGAGGTGGTGAAGACGTCGCTGGGTCTGGTGGGGAGGTTTGGGCGTGCAGCAGGTCATAGCTCGACAGATGTAACGGCGGTCCGGAGCACGTTACGGTTGTTGCACGGCGCGGCCGGCATGGTGGGTGGCCGGGGTGACTGCTCGGGGGCGTCGTGCCGGGGGGTCGGGGCCACGAGTCGTTGGGTGGGGCGGGAGTGGTGGTGGGCCATAGTGGCGGGCTAATGCTGGGGTCTACTGGGTGGCACGTGCCGGGCGGCTGGCATCCACGAGCAGGCAAGGGATGGGGCAGGGGGTCCAAGGGGTTCTGAGGTCCCCTCCTTCACCGGTTGAGCGCAACGATGGTGCGGGCTCGAACCGCTAACTCGCGGGCCGCACGGTCCGTTCCGGGGCACTGCACAAGGCTGAGCTAAAAGCTCAGGCGTTGGCAGAGTGTGTAGCTCTGCCCATATTGGTACTTGAGAAGCTCATACAGAATCTTCATATCCACACACAGTGGCAAATCATGCCGAGGTGTGTGCTGCAGGTAACAAATCATGTTCAGCACTTTCAAATGATCTATTTTGGTCCCACACCGCAACTGAGAGAGCATCATTGGTTGCCAATGAATGCAGAGCACTTTTCGACGTACAACGACCAAAGGTACTGTAATGAATGTCCGCTGAACGATACCCGGTAAGGCATAAGCACTCCGAAAGAGATATCCATGACGTGCCTACAAACGTTCCACTCGTGCTCAAGTGGTTTCAACAGCATCCATCAACGAAACATGAGCCGGAAATGGTGGTAATACCGTAGATGCAACACATCAACAGTTGTGGCATTCATGGAATGATCGGGATGCAGCAGATCACCCCCAAAGTTTTTTTTCACACAATTGTCATACCAAAGGCAAATCTGGTGGTTCTGCATGCTTTCCCAAAGCCATGTGGCCTGCTGCCGTGCTCAGGCTGTTAGTGTCGGCATGGCTACGTGCACAATTCTTATTGGAGCCAACAATCGGCGTGTCCTCCATCTCAAAGGGACTGCCACCGGTGAATCTTGACACTTAGTGTGGGGAGCAGCAATTTTTCGCAATAGTCTCCAAAGGCAGATCAATTGATTTGAGAAAACACCGTACCAACGGGGCTTCTCGCGCACACCATGAGCAATTAGCAATTGCGCAATACCCTTCTGAGTACGTCCATTAGTTCGCATGGCAACTGCCTAGACAGCAAATAACAGGGTAGATGCACGATTCGCAACATCTGTGATCAACCGTTCTGTAGTTTGAAATTCACGTCCAGCAACAACCACACGTAACCATGTAGGATCCATCGCCTGTGGGTAGCTCACAGCAAGGAATCAGATCAACATGCTTCAGATCAATGAACAAACTGGGTAATAAAGATGTCGGGACTGACAAAAAAAAACCATAGGCTTCAAAATGGTTACAATACAATACAAACAAACATCACATATGACCATTGAAAAGAAAGGCAACAAATCATCCAAAATGGAAGAAGTGGCGACATTTGGCGTCTCATTGGACCTAAAAGTGACTAATAGTGGGTATGATATCACGTATTTTGAAATGAGATGCGAACTTTCGCATCTCATTGAATTTGGCCGATTTGGGGGGTTGATTTCGGTAGTTGAGAAAGCTTCATGTGTATGAGAAGAAAAACTGTGTTTTAAAACCTAGTCTTCGGCAATGTCTTACCTCGTCCTCCAAATAGTACCCCAAAAATGAACCCCGGTATCCAGCAAAAATTTGGTCTTCTGGGCATCCGGCAGGGTGGGTAGTTAAAGCCTCCCAACATGGTTATTCTGACATGTGCCTGTTGCACACCTTTTCTCTCACGATGCCCGTTGCGTTCCAAATGGAATCCAACTTGTTGACCGACGCACAGCACCACGATGCACGACTTTTTGATGATGCTTATGAGGCAGCAACTAACAATGAAGAACCACACGTGTCACCATTTTCAAGCAATGATGGTACCAATGACAGTGACACGGAGAAAATTCTTGATGCTGCCGTTGAGAGCCCACAAAACTGCGCACTCACTGCATGTCCTCTATGTACCCTTTGTGAATTGCCGTTAAGGGAACTTTTGAATGAGAGAGCGAATATGGGTACCCAAAACAACTGTTTTGTCCGAAAAAGGCCTTTTTCAATGGGTTATGGTTTCAAAAATTCTAAAAAAATAAAATACAGGTCCCTGCGAGAAAAAACCACCCCTTTTCCATACACTGTGTGGCCATGGTAGCCGTTTAATGCCCTATTCGTATTGTGCCGTTCGCTTGTGTCTGCTACGACACTTGCGAATGCGAATCTGGGACAAATTCGCGCGAACTGCGCGCGAATTTGTCCCACATTCGCGTACAGGTATGCATGCACATCTTAATTCACAATAACACGCACGTCCACTTCGCCGGCCATGAACTATCCAAACGTACTATGCTCGTTGGTTGCGCTGTCTGCGGCGTCTGAAACGTTGCGTAAGGGTATGTACATAGTTGAGGTCACTAAGGGCCCTCTTGCGGGCCCGCCTAGCCTATTGTTGTACGGTCACTGGGCCTTGCCCACGCATGGACCTCTTTGTGACGTCCCAACCCTCCGCACATAGGCTGTCGTCTATGGTGTGGTTGTCAACGACAACCTGCACACCTAGCGGCCCACGTAGAAGGCTTAGGCCCCCGCTGTTGCGCAACATGCGCTTGAGCCTACGGTGGCTGCCTTCCATGGTGAAGCATAAAAATAGGGAGAGATTTCTCCATTGGCTGGCAAAAAAATACATGTGGTCAATCCACAAATGTGACCACAAGCTTAGGCCATTCCAAGAGTCAGTGGGCTTTGCCCATTGCTATGCTACGGTCACGTAACCTTCCTAGGTCTGCCCCGGATAGCCAAGATGTCCGCCATGCATATATACACATCTTGGCAAAATTGTCCCACCACTGCCTACAAACATCCCCCCATGGTTTTCCCCCCACCCGCTTGTTGTTCATTCCCCCCTCTTCAAGGCACACGGCAATGAGTGCCTCCCACCTCCGGCTGCGCATGAGCTGCACAGCCGCGGCACACTCTAGCCTAACATTTCCCTTTGCGTTGGCGGTGTCATTGCCCTTTGCCATCCTACCCTTTGTTACCGTCTTGGCTGCCATGCGGGCAACATCTAGGATCGGTTGGAAAAAATTGCGGACGACGACCGCCGCGGACTTGCCAGTGGCAACCGACACCGCATCCCTCATGCCTGAAATACCACAAATAGTTACCCGCAGCACCCCGTGCAACCCGTAGTCGGGAATGCGACGTTTGGCTGGGATGTGTCTATATATGGCTCCCATGGGGAGCGCAACCTCCCACCACCCGTCATTGGTGGCTTCTAAGCCAAAATTGGCAAGGCAGTCTGGCCTATTGCGGCTGCAAACCCAACAAACCATGGCTTGTGGAGCCTCGGCTTGAAACTTTTTACAATTGGCCATTAAAATTTGTGCCTTGCCATCGGCACAGAGGAAGAAAAGTGTTTCCCGGTCGGCACCGGAAGTGTCTTGGAAGACAACCCTACTAGCATCCCACAACTGTTGGTCGAAGTCAACCTCTTGAGCAGCCGCGTACAAGGTCGACCACTGCTCACTACCCCCCAATAGCCACCAACTTGCTAGTTGATAGGGGCTACGGGTACCCCCGAGGGTGCAATGCACGAAGGACGCCTCGTGCCGCGACGTGCCGTCCACTGCTAGTGGCATCCAATGCAGCCTTGGATTGCCCGGTTGTTGGACGTGGGCGGGTTCAACCGGTCGGCAACGGTACAAGTGTTGCAACCGCGCCGGTAACGGGCAGAAGGGTCCGTATAGCTCCGTGTCATCCCCCGTCTTGGCTACAAACCCCTCCCATGCGGGCTGCGCAAGCTGCTGCATGGTGACCCACACGTCCTCCCATGGTACTCCCTCCACTAAATGGGGAGTGAGGTACTGCGCCTCCGTCCTGGACAGGTGCAGCGATCGGATGCGCCACACCGCTGCGACGGTCTTCTCCGACATGGACGGTGCAGTGGGTAGAGCACCACTCCCCCCCCCCCCGTCTACTGGCGTGAGGACAATCTGCCCCGTGTCCCGAAGGTGCCTCACCACGTACTCGGCTCCTAGTTCCCCCGATACAACTTCCTGCAATGTCCTCAAGCGGCGGGCCCGGTGCTGCCTAGACTTGACATGGGCAAAGGCCTTCTTCCCCTTGTCGCCACTCCCACGTCCCATGACAAAAAACGCTGACAATAGGCAAAAGGCAATGCATGTTGATTGTGAAAGTCAAGAAAGTCAGACAAAGTCGGCCCCATTGGCATCCACCGCACAACAAAAAATTTGTACAACACATTCGTACACCCCATGTGTTGGGAACCACTATTAAACACAAATACTGTATAAATTCGCGCGAAGTTGGCGCGAAGTTCGCAAAAAACCCCAGGACAGTGGTCGGCTGGGTCGGTCGCTCATTTGCAAGGAATCGCGCGAAGTTGGCGCGAAGTTCGCAGCATGTTCACGACATTGGTTGGCCCCGGTGTGATTTACAAGGGTTAAAAAGGGCCGTTCGCAGGGTGACACTACGGGCTTGCAACGCCTATGGAGCTCCCAGAGCCCTGGGCCGCGGCGGGCGTGGGGGGCTTGAAGGCAGGGTTAGTGGCGGCCTCCACCAGGGCGTCCGCCGGGTAACGCTTCTCAACAGCGTCATGGATGTCCAAGGCAGCTTTATACCCCGGCACCACCACTCGAAGGACAGCCCCCCCTCCTTCTGGCCAAGCACCACGCGTGCGGTGGCGGCCACTGCTGAGAGCTCCCCCTTCACCTTCTCTGCCTGGGACTTCCAGGCCTGGCTCCCCGCCATGAGGTACTTCACACCGTCGCTCAGCCCCCCCCCCCCCCCCGCCGCTGCCCCCCCGCCCCCCTCCTCCGCTCCCCCCACCTCTTGCTGCTGCCCCGGCTTGGGCTTGGATTTGCGGGCCTGCACCCGCAGCACGTCCCGCTCCCGCTCCGCTGCTGTTGCCCGCCGCTCCGCCTCCTGCACCCGCTGCTCTGCCTCCTTGAGCTTGCCCCGCAAGAGTAGAACCTCCCCCTCCGCCGCCACCGTCCGCTTTTGCCACTCGGGCATGGCCCCCGCCTGCGCCGCCACCGACACGTGCGCTGCCGGCGGTAGCTTTGTCGCCCAGGGCTGCCCCCCGACTTGGCGGGCAGTTTGGGGGCCTTGCGGGGCCGGCCCCCCTTGCCCCTGGACCCGCCGCTCCTCGAGCTCCGCATGGAGGAGGCATCGTCCCCCTCCCCCTCCCCCTCCTCCGCATCCACGTCCACCACTCCCCCCACCTCCCCCAAATGCTGGCGCTGCTCCTCCTTTGCCCGGGTGAGCATTTAGAGCCAGGCGTAGCTCATGTGCTCCTCCACCCGGTCCCCCCATCCCCTCACCCCCGTCACCGCCAACGCCGCCAACCGCCTCAGCTAGCCCACCGGCACCCCCGCCCTACCCCGCACGCAACAATCCATCCTCCAGTGCCCTCCACGCAACCGGTATGCGTAGAGGGCAGTAACCCTCTCCCCCTCCTTCCAACCTCCCCCGGGGTTGGGGTGGGTGATGGCGCAGGGGAAGGAAATTTTGAGGGGCGGCTCCCGCGCCCCATCCTGCGTCTCCACCTCGATCTCCCACGTCGTCGCCACGAACTCCTCCTTTGCCCTTTTCCGTCCCGGGAGGTCCAGCTTCCATGCGAACGGGGGCTGGGTCCGCAGCATGGAAAGGGTGGTGATGGGGGGGAGGTCCGACGGGTAGGCCGTGGCAGTGGTTCGTGCCACCGGGATTGCGACCACCACGGGGTCGGGGCCCAGGGCTCGAGGGGGGGCCACGGGAACGGCCGGCCAGATGTCTGCGGGCGGGGCGCCGGCCGAACTCAAGGCCATGTGGAAGGACACGTGGCCGCCCGTGCCCGTGCCCATGCCCGTGTCCGTGCCCGTGCCCGGCAGTGCAGGTGCACCGGTGTGCCTGGCCGGGCGGAATCGCTTCTAGGCGGCCACGGCCGCTCGGGGTCGGGCAGCCAGCAGTGCCATGGCTCCTGAGAAGGAGATGAAATGGAAAAATGTAAATATTCATGTGAAATTCGCGCGAAGGTCACGCGAACTTCGCGAGAAATTCGTGAATGAGCATATTTGAATGCGAAGCATACAGCTGCGAACTTCGCGCGAGTACGGGGTAGAAAACAATGCATACCTCACATTCACACGGGCACACGTCCCCTTCTTGGACTCCTTCGCCAGCTTCCACTCTGGCACAGCGTGCAGCAGCCGCCAGGCGGGGGCCGGGCGCGTGGGGGGCAGCGTAGCCCCAAGTGCCCATGTCACCTCCGCGTCCCCGTCCGTCAAGTCCGCCTTCACCACCTCCATCTCATACACCCCGTTCCACAGGAGGAGTTCCCCCTCGCGCACGGTGACGGGGGAGATGCCGTGCGCGGAGCGGAAGAGGAACACGGGATGGTGTGTGCACACCGGGGGGCCTGGTTGCACCTCGGGGGGGCTGAAGACGGTGTCCACCACGTCCCGGCTGGCTAGCCCCGGCCGAGCCTCCAATCCAACACCCAACAGCAACAGTTGCCCGAACGTGGGCACGTCCTCCCCCACCCCCCATTCCAGCATGCGGAGGCAGTCCTTGAGCACCAGGGGGGTGGGGGGGTCCAGATGCATCGTATTCGGCTTAACCCCCGAATGACGCCGATTGGGGGTCCACTGCGTAAACAGTGCCCCCTGCATCTTTTGCCCGGGGGGAGAGGGGAGCCCGTGGTGCCGGGCAGTGCTGACCCTGGCGAGGACCTCCCCCTGTTCGACGAGGACCTCGTCCCATCTCTCCTCTGTGGCCTCCCCCAGCACCGTTCCCGCCTGGGTCCGTTCGAGGACTTGTTTGAGATGCCGTGTTCGGTCATCGTGTCGGGTGCTGAGTCGGGGGACCGGCTCCCGCACACGGATGTCTCCACCGCCCCCGACATGCCCCCCCCCCCCCCTGACCGCCACCCCTCCAGCTGCCACATCTCCACCTTCGTGGCCCTCTCCCCCCCAGTACCGCCTCAATATCATCGGGGACACGGCCTGCATGGAGTTAATAAACTTTTTAATAAGGGCACCAGCCAGCCCCCCGGTTTTGGAGGGCTTGGACTGGTACCGCTGGGGGAGGGTGGGGTCCTTCCTCCGTTCCTCCACCAGTTTCACATAGAACACCTGGTCAGAGTGCTGAGGAACTTGGTTCCCCCCCCCAAAAATTTTCCACCTTCCCCCAGCTGGTCTTGCACTCCTCCGCGAGAAGAATATCGCGGTGGACTGTGTAGCCGAGGCCGTCCACAAAGATGCGAGCCATCGGGGGGGCCAGGCGGTCAGCCTTCACGGAGGGGTTAGCGGTGGCATACGAGGGGGGGTCCTGCAGGGGGCCGTGCGCAAGGGGAGCTCGGGGGTAATGAAAGGGGGGGGGGTCCGCGATTCCCCGATACCAACCGAGCCCCTTCATCCTACGGAGATTGGGCACGGTGATATCGGGGATGTGGTGGAGAGGCGGCAAGGTCGCGGGCTGGGCAAGATGCCCAGATCGTCCCACCACTGGGCCTGCACGGCCTGCCATTGAAATAGAAAGTTAGATTGGTTAGCCTGCGGCTCACCGGCAAAACCGGCAAATAGTTATTGATGGCAATCATGTCCATCCTCATGGGGCGGTGAACGAGGCCAGTGGTGGGGTAGATGGCACAAAGGCCAGGCTTGGGCTTGCCCACGGTGTGCGTGGCCATGATTCCCAAAAGGCTCTTCACCGTGTCGCGGGCGGAAATGAGCCGGACGGCCCGCAACCCCGGGAGGGCCACCTGCAACTCCCGAAAAAGGTGAGTGGCCCAACCTTTTTTCCCAAACCATCCCGCCCTTTCAAGGCTGCGCATGTCCACATGGATCACCTGGGGGGGCATGGCCAACCCTTTCGCCCACCCCACTACCTCCTCCACTCCCAGGCCCCCTGTGTACGTGGCCTCCTCCAACGTGCCGGCGCGAAGGGCGAGGCCCTGGTAGTGGCCGAGGGTGCGGTCGGCCGGGTCGGGGAGGGAGAGGGACCCGATCTGGGACATGGGAATCGACTGCTGGGTGGACATGGTCACAGAAAAAGCGAAGATGAGGTCTGAACAAAAGACATACGACAAGAACAACATGCTGACGCGAAAAGCAAAGGATATTAGCGCGAAGTTCGCGCGAAGTTCGCGCGAATGTGAAGGCACATATGAATGTGAATTTGGTGGCGAATTTGAGTTGCGAAAGCGAACGCGAATTCGAATTTTATTTGCGAATTTAAGCTATATTATGACCTATTCAAGCTACAAATTGCGCGGTACGAATTTTTATGAAATTTAGGTGAAGTAAGCACTGCAAACGGGCACAAAGAGAGGGCACAATAGGCAAAACGGGCTGAAAATCAGCAAAGTGAGTGTACTCATTCAAAACTTCCGTTCACAGTGGGTACATAGGGCTCTTGTCAAGAGTGCATCATACTATTTCACGTGGTCAAAATAATGTCATGCATGCGTGATACGATTTTGACGTGTGATATCAAACTAGTGAGGGGGGGTACACCAATGTGCCAAAACAAGTGGGCACAACAAGTGGTGTGAAAGTTGGCCATATTTATTCCTTTTCTTCACGTGCCCCGCTGTGCACCCAAACTAGTTTGGGCCGTCTAAGCATATAGCAAAAGCAACCAAAAACTGCATACACTGCAACGGCGCTCGTCCCGCTCACGTCCACATAGAAACCGTGTAGTTAAAACTTGAGAAGGCTTTGTGGGCTCAACATCCAAAAAAACCAAAAGAGTCATCGTGCTTGACCCCAAAATAGGGGGCTTGGTTTTTCAACATTTTTGGCCCCCACCCCTCCCTGCCAGACCCCACCTCAAAAAAGAGGATTTAAAGTGGGAACGAGGGTCTGGAGCATTCCAACCAACTTATTGGGGGACGCTTTTTTAGGGCAAAATAATAATTGTACAAGGGGCCAAACAAAGAATTCAACCCCTTGAAAAATAGCACGTGAATCGGGGGGGGGGGGCGTTTCTGCGAAATGTCAAGTCATGGGGTTTTGCCTAAAATTGGCCACTTTGAAAAAAGAGGGGGGGGGGGTTACCCCTTTTGCGCGCAACTGAAACTTTCCAAAAAGCGCCGCGGGGGGCTACCTTGGATGTGCAGACGTGCGTATTTGCCCATTTTTTGGGCATGCAGAAGGAAATTTGGGGGTGTCTTGCTCCAAAAGTAACGGATCTTTGCATGCTTACTTGATGCTGCTGTTTCACATACCAAGTGTGGCAGGGACGCGGTGGCCTAAGGGATAAGCATACAACAACGGTGGCCTCCACTCTACCTCTTCACCAATGCAATGGTGGTTGTAGCCGCCCACAGTCCCTGCCGGGGGGAGGGGGGGGCATGGACGATTTCTCTTCGGCGCGGCCCAACACCGAAGAGGGTGCCTCACATGGTGCCCAATCCTGCAAGACGTACGTTTCGTCACGTTTCCCGTTTCGCGTCACTGCTTCATGGGGTGCCTAGTCCCACAATACGGTGGTTTCGAATCCTTTCGCGTTTCGGATCACCGCTTCATGGGGTGCCGAATCCCACAATGCGGTCGTTTCGAGTCGTTTCGCATTTCACGGGGTGCCCAATCAAGGAACTTGGGTTGTGCCAACAACAAATACATCGTCTGTCACGCTATGGTTGTGTGTTGATGTGTGTCTCGCGGCAATGCGCAGAACCGCATGCACTTCGCACCCCCCCCCAAAAAAAAACTCCCTGGCGGTAAGACCCATCTACCACTTTCACTTCGATCTCCATTTCCTCAAGGCACCGCTTGCACTGCGTTGGTACCAAGCCCCCCGCCATAGCGTAACGTCTTATGCACCTGCTTGTGCACTTCGCGTAATCTTCTACTTCCGCTGCCTTTTTGAGTCGCTACTCAACTTCCATTCACGTGCTTGTCGCTTCTGTGCCACTGAAGCTGCCATAGGTGCCTTCCCACTTTTCGCTTCCTTGCTGCCAGGCAACTTCAGGACCGTCGCTGCTTGCGGTGGCATTATCGAACACGTACCCAACCGCGGTGCGTTCAGCGCCTGATGAGCTGTGGCAACACAACAAGTCCGCAACAAGTTGTATTGCGTGGGTGCCAAAGTGCCGCAGGTAGCAACAAGGCCCCATAGCAGCGAACAAGACGATCGACTAGTTTGATCACCAAGAACGCGGAGGGTGGTGGCGTCGTGCTTGCACATGATCCTATTGCATGTGACGTCACCCAAACAGATAGGAAAAATTTCTGAGGCATGTTGCTCAGCCATTACACCCAACGCTCTGATGTGAGTGGTAGGGGCTGGAAGAACACACAGAGCAAAATTGGTGGAGGCTCCGTCCTACGCCATAAACCCTGCCAAAACCCCGCTGTCACAAAGATTCAACTTCCACTTGCTACCCGTTGATGTCCGGGGGTCCATCAAACAAAGGGGACAAAATCCAAAGTGGCCGTATGTTTCTAACCAACGCAAGCGGGGGGCACAATCAGAAGTGGCCCACAAGTGGGCAAGGTGGCTACATAACCCCTGCCGCCCGGGGGTCCCCACCGCTTCAGAGCGGGGGGCCGAATCACAGGTGGCCCACAAGTGGACAAGGTGGCTACACAACCCCTGCCGCCTTGGGGGTCCCCACCGCTTTAGAGCCGGGGGCAGAAACAAAAGTGGCCCACATGTGGGCAAGGTGATTACATAACCCCTGCCGCCCGGGGGGTCCCCACCGCTTCAAAGCGGGAAGCACAATCAAAAGTGGCCCACAAGTGGGCAAGATGGCTACACAACCCCGACCGCCTGGGGGGTCCCCACCGCTTAAGAGCGGGGGGCACAATCTGAAGTGGCCCACATGTGGGCAAGGCGGCTACATAACCCCTGCCGCTTGGGGGGTCCCCAGCGCTTTAGAGCCGGGGGCAGAATCAGAAGAGGCCCACATGTGGGCAAGGTGGTTACATAATCCCTGCCGCCTTGCACGTCTCCACCGCTTTAGAGCGGGGGGCACAATCAGAAGTGGCCCACAAGTGGGCAAGGTGGCTACATAACCCCTGCCGCCTGGGGGGTCCCCGTCGCTTCAGAGCGGGGGGCAGAATCAGAAGTGGCGCAAAAGTGGGCAAGGTGGCTACATAACCCCTGCCGCCTGGGGGCTCTCGACTGCTTCACACGGGGGGCAGAATGGGAAGTGGCCCACAAGTGGGCAAGGTGGCTACCTAGTAACCTAGTAAAAAAAATGTTCTTTTTTACTAGAAAAAAAAACTTTTGTTACTAGGTTCCCAATACCTAGTAAAGTCTAGTGAACCTAGAAAATTGTTACCTCGTAAAAAAAAAACCCAACTCAAGGGGCCACGCAACAAAGCGAATTGGCTACGTCACCCCTGCCTTCTCAGGGGCTTACAAGTGGTCAAAAATGCTATACAGTGGTAGTGTGAGGTGTGCTAAGCAAACCCTTCCCCCCAAAAAAAGGGGGGTTTCGGTTATGTGAAAACCCTACTTTTGCCTAAAATTTTGGCCAATGAAAAAGGGGCGGTTTATGTAAAAACCCAAATGCTGTCGTTCTCCGCAAAAATGCCCCCCCCCCCCCCCCCCAACGTGAATAGGCCCCCAAAAAGTGGGGGCATCACTCAATAGAAACTTCTGAACCCCTTTCCAGCGCCCCAACCCCCCAAAAAGTGCTACCCGGGTGGGAGAGGGGGGGGGGGTAGAGGGCTGAAAATCGAAAAATTTATTGCGGGATCCTTTTGTCTTGTAAAATAATGATTTCAAAAGGGTTTAGACATCCAATATCATGCCTTGGGGTATGCTACGCAAACGGCCCCCCAAAAAGGGAGGGGGGGGGTGTATGGTGCCCGTGCCTACGCTTGATCTAACAAGCTCTCACAGAGGTGATTGTCACATAACCTAGATGAATATCAACACGGCCAAGTCCCAAACGACAAGGGCCCATGGGGGAGCCAACCAGGGGCACCCGGAGTTCAGACCCGTGACTCCCCTCATTTGTAAGAGGGTCCATGTACAAGAAAAAAATTGTTTGGGACTTGTGTCTAAATTGACGCACAACGGCAACAATATGCAAAAAAAATTGGGACCCCGTGTACCCCCGCTCCCAAGAGGTGGTAGCCGGGTGCCGGGCGGGGGAGAGTCCAAATCGAAAAAAGCATTGGGGGATCACTTTGTCTCCAAGATAGATGAGTTTGCAAGGGGAAGGACTTCCGATATCATGCTTTGGGGTATACTTTAGGAATGCCCCCAAGAGGGGGGGGGGATACGGGGCCCGCATTGGCGCTTGATCTAAGAACCTCTCTTCCAGGTGATTGTTGGTACTAATACATTGACAATGCTAGCCAATGGTGGTGCTACGTGTGGTGTATGGTAGAGATACCCCAAGTCCAAACCCTCCCACATGCGGCGAGGGGGGGGGGAAGGACATAGACATAGCCATAGACACCTCGAAATGAGCAGTGTGAGGCAATCATTTTGAGGTACATATGTTGCAACCTCCCACATCGCCAGGAGCCTTCAGCCTACTTCTACTTGAGCGGCGTCTCAAACCAAAAACCACCTCCACCCTTGCCATCCAATTCTTTTTGCATTGTACGCTTGCTTGTGCAATGTTGAATATTTCATTTAGTCTCTCTTTCCACCTCGGAATTAGCCTAGCCGCACCATTCTGGCCCATACCATTGGTGGTGCACACTTTGGGCAGGCCATGGTGACCCACTGACGCACCTTGGCAGGATCATGACGGCGTAAAGAGCGGTTCACGGGGGCCCCACATTGAAACGTCAAAATGATAATTGTATTCCAGTGACTTTGAGGTGCAGAGATAAAAAACTATTTGCCCCGACCACTTTGCCTAAAAATTTTCCTAGTACCATTTTGTTCCCCATGGTCACATCAACCTCCAACACCCGTGCTTCCTCGTCTTCTCATCATCCTTCAGTGACACCAAGCCCACCACACCCAAAGACACCAAACAAACAAGCAAACACATCTCTATGCTTTGGATCACATGCGCCATGTCATCTTAATTACCCCTTTTGTTGCATTGCAGGGACGCTTCAAGCACAGTAGGGCATGGGGAATGTGTTGTGCTCTTGGGGTGCACTACGCAAACACATACAACCGTAAACCCCCAGACCCAAGGTGCCGTAAAAAATGCACTCTTTTTGAAAACATGCGCACGACAAGGCTCTAACCCCGTGAATTGCAATTGTATGACCATTGAAAATTTTATGGCGCCAGTGCCGTAAACATTGTCAAACCTCGGTCAAATGTTGCATCCTCGACACCTAGTTGTACCTGAAAGACGAAATTCCAACTACGGTTTAAACTATTAGCACAGTATTAGATATGCTACGACGGGTAGCAAAGCAGACCCCAAAAAAGACACATTGGTATGATTGCATTTTCCAGAAAATTGAAGGGCAATCTCACAAATGGGACTGCAAAAAGAGAAATATTGATCAAATGAGACCCAAACACTGTGTCAATGTTCCCACTTTTGTAATGTTGATGTAGAGATTAACCCTCAATGTCACATCTCCTTACAAAAATGTTTACGGCGTTGGCGCTGTAAAATGAGAGGGGGCATTTTCTGATTATTATAGTGCTAATGGGGTTTTTATGGCAGTGCCCTTCAGCAACACCACCTAGAAAATGTCCGGGTGCATCTAAACACAATGACATGCCAAAATTGCAAACTGCACAAACTGCCATATGCAGAGGTCATGAGAATACGGGGGGGATCTCAAAATGTTTCCACACCGGCTTACTGGGTGGGATCAAACAGGTGAAACTGTTAGGTTGTCTTTTCGGGGTCGGTCTGCAACCGGCGAGAAATTCTTCCAAGTGGGGAGCCCCCCTCGTCTCACTGCAGCGCACCACCTTCCTGAATCTCTTGTTTCTAGTGTTCATCATCACTGGAAGTCATCAGCACCAATGGCAAATGTGACCAGCATGTCCTTGGGTGCACCCGGGCCTAGTGCTGCAATTGTGTGTGTGCGGTCTAGCTGAACCTAGCAGGAGGAGGAGGAGGATGTGTGCGCAGTAATTAGCCGCTCACGACATCAACGGGTGGTCTAAGGGACGGACCGTGGACTCATCCTCTGCATTCCACCGCATACTTCTGTGCTTGCATGGGTGAAAGAAACATTCCTTAGGAGACCATCTGGAGGACTGCGCGCCATGAAGGTGGGTTCCCTGGCGCCCTAGCGGGGAGCCAGGCGGAGTACCATGGGCCGTCCGTCCACACACACGTGTCCGTACTGCAAACCATGGTGATCCCCCCGGTATCCCCACCACAGTAGGCGATACTCCCAGGTAACCATCATGTGTTGGATATGAGATGATTCTTTTTTGCGTACCCTCCCTATAAAGCCCATTGCCTTTGCAATGCAAGCCTCATAGATTGCTGGGCATGGACGTGCTGCCCTGTGTGACGCACCCCCCATGCACTGGGGAGATCTAACCACCAAGTTCATCGGCTCTGACTCTGCGACCGCTCTTGTTTTTGTTCTGCGCGTGACGCTCCGTGCTCTCGCGTTTGACTGCGTGTCCTAACCTGGATGTCCTTCCCTAAGCAGCAAACCCCTTTGGGTGTCGACCGCTAGGTTCTTCGGCTCCTATTGCGCTGTTTTCCTCCTTTTCTGTGCCCCGACCCCCGTTTCCCTCCCTGTTGCGCCCCACGCGTGCTTTCGTCGGAGTGTGTTCGCACCTTGCTTTGTTCTTGGTCTACCTTCTCTTTGTCGTCCCTCGTGCGTTGGGTCTGCACCTATGCCCTTGAATGGTGCGCCATTGCCGATGTCCTCTGATGCCCTCTGATGCTGGGCCTGAACTGATGCCCTCCGATGCTGGGCCTGCACTCATGCCCTCTGATGCTGGGCCTGTACCTGATTATTGCTCGGGCAGAGGACACCACCCGGACGCTTCATGGACTTGGTGGTATAGCATCATCCTCTGAACTGCTACATGCTGGGGAATGTCCTTGGTCTCTTCCCGGGCATGGGCAGTGATGCAGTCCATGGGTCCATTTGTATCTGCCATCTGTTGTTGCGGTGTCCTATTGCTTGTTTACGTTTGTTTTACGCTGCGCACCTCGTGTTGGTGTTGTTGGTTTTGGTTGCTTCCGCAGGGAAAATAGGGGGTGACTTGCGTGCACCCTATTGTATAGCCGCACGGGTTGCTGCCGCTTTGGTTATACAGTCATCGGGTGGTGCTTTTTATTGCGCACCCTCCTGCATGATCGCACAGGTCGACACTGCTCTGACCATGCATTCTTTGGGCCTTTTTCCTAGCCCCCGCCCACGGCCAGCACCCTCACTTTGTGGTGGCTTAAAAATGGGCCCACTAGGCCTAGGGGGGGGGGGGGGGCAACTCAAAAATTTGATTGCAACCCCATGCAATGACACATTTTGCATTGACCATTCCATTTTTACGGTCTTTACAAATTTCGCTTGCCATCCCCCCACCCTATGTTCAGCTAGACTGAACGCACACAATTGCAACACACATGGGCCAAGGTGCACCCAACGACACATTTGTGATTGGTACTGATGACGGGTGCCACAAATACCCCAATGTCACGATAATTGTCCGAAACAAGAGATTCACGATGGTGGTGCACTGCAGTAACACGGGGGTGGCTCCCTGCTTGGAAGAATTTTTGGCTCTTACAGCCCGTTTCAAACCACCCCCAAAAGGACAACCTAATAGTTTCAAGTGGTGGATCCCATTAGGCTGGTGTGGAAATATTTTGAGATTCCCCCCACCCCGGAGTATGGCAGTTTGTACAGTTTGCAGTTTTAACATGTCACTGTGCTAAGATGCACTCGGACACTTTCTGGCTGGTGCTAGTGAAAGGCACTGCCACAAAAATCCCATTGTCACAATAATTGTCGGAATTTACCCCCTCTCATTTTACGGCGCTAGCGCTGTAAACATTTACGGCGCCAGCGCCGTAAATATGTACCCACTGCAGGATGATCCCCCCGTGGCCATTTGTGATGTTCACTGGTGTGTCCCATTGGGCTTGTGTGGAAAGCTTTTGAGTTCACCCCCATAAGTGAACTGGCAGATTCCTCCCAATTTGTTCATCTCAGCCCCTCTCCGACACACAAGGATCCAAGGAGGGGTGTAGTCTTGGAATCTCCCTTGCTACCTTACTGCTTCCCCTCCAATACCCCTGCCAATTTACGGTGCCAGCGCCGTGAACGTTGACGGCGGTGGCGCCGTAAACGCTTATATTAGAAGCGTGCCAAACCGCCTACCATCCCCCTTTTGGCAATCCCTACACTTAATGGAAATCTCTGTGGTGTTTACGGCATTTTTTGCAACTGCGCACCTCACGTGTACAGCGCCACACATGCGCACAGTGCCCCCCAAGGTGTTGTAAACTGTCTAAAAAAAATTTGGCAAAAAAATTGCGCATGTTGACCTGTTGAAAATCTCTACAAAGAGACTGCGGTTCTGCTCAAAATGCAAAGTATGAAAAGTAAACCAATCCTTCTAGTGTGGCTCAGAGGAGTGACGTCATCCCCTCAGCAACAAGCTGCAGAGCCCTGGTACTACTTCCGTCCCTTACCCCAAGCACCACCGCTGAAACGTTGCACTGGTGCCATTTCGGATCCATTTCCATGTCCAACCTTGCTGATGTTCCCTTCTCAGGTGCGGATGGATGGTGGTGTTTGATCCCCATGGAAGAAAGGGGCAAGAGAGCGCTTTCCTTCCAGCACCTGCGGCGCCTGTGGCAGGTGGCAATTGTCGCTGACCAGGGTATAGTGCAGACGTGCCTTGGTAACAGGGATTCTCCGATCTTTGTTTGTCTGCTTTCCATTGTAGCACTCCTTTTTGATAGCCCTTTCACATGGAAAAAAGAGAATCATATCATGTGGTGGAAATGGACAGTGGGTGTCAGGGCAATTTCAGCACATAAATTGTAGCCCTGCCGGGATACAGAGGACAGTGGCACAAAGAAAGTGAGTGAGTAAAACGAAGCACACTGCACACTCCACACTCCACCGCTGTGAGATTGAAATTTGTAGAGTGCAAAGATAGTAGAAAAGACAGCCATGCAGGTGGCTACAGGGCGCCATACATGATGCAGTGCAGTGTTCAGACTGAATGGTATGTTTTCATTGGGGATGTCCTTGTGAGTGTGTCAGTTCCAGAAGAAGGTTCAAAAAAATGGTAGCGTGTTGGCATGCAAATGGTGCGCGTCAGGAAGGCTGTCGCCCACAGCATTGCTCCATTGTGCAGTTTGATATCGTGACCTCACCTTTTGCCCAAATTAGGAGGCTATGGACAATTCATTGAAAGACATTGGATTGCCTCTTAACCAATGCAAAGCGGTGAAATGGACATATGCAAAAAGAGGGGGGTTGTCATGGCATTGTGTGGCAGCTGCAGTCAAGGGGGAGCATGCTTGGGGCCTGCACAGCAGTGAAAGACGACACTGGCGTTAGGAATTTGGGTAGGATGCTCAATTCAACAAAAAGAGTTGCTCGGGGGGGGGGGGGGGGGGGTGTCACTCCATGAAACCTGCCAAAAAGTGTCTCCCAACAATCACAAGGCAAACAACAACATGCAAAAAGCTACACCACCACCCCTTGGGGCTTGCCTTTTTTGGCCACCTCAAAAATGCCTCAGGTCAGAACTGTCCAGAGCACTGGCCCTGTGCACTAGAACACCCTTGGCAGGCTGTAACATGTGACTCTGCTTGTGCTTCTGCATGCATGTTCAAGGTTTTCTCCTCTCCTGCTCAAAGACAAAAGGTGGAACAAAATATCAGGACAACAACCCCCGTTGCTTTATTACGATCCCCTTGATACTATGACATGCAGCCGAAGGTGGAAAGCAGCCACACCTTCAACAACGTAAAGGTCATTCTCCACCCCCCTGGACTCTTCCAAGGAGATCACTCCCTTGCGACCGACTTTTTCCATCGCAGTGGAGATCATATTGCCCACCTCCATATTCCCACCAGCGGAGATAGAAGCCACATATGCCAACTCCGAATCTTCCACATCCTAAAGGGTGATGTTTTAAAAACTTGTCAAAAAAATGGTACAGCATCGCCAAAGCATCATGATGTGCGTCTCACTTATGGAAAACCAGGGCAAACATTTTCCTTGTACCCTAAGCGCAGACATTGCCAGGTGACACTAGGGGTGCTGAGGGCAGAGGGTGTTGCAACCGGTAGTAACCGCAGTATGACTGTAATTGTAATGCCACATTCAAGAAGAATAACAAATGGTTGGTCTTGTCTGCACCCAGGAGGCAATGACAGTGCACATTGTTGTGACCTTTGATTTGTGTCCTTCCCCGGTCAGCCCTAAAACCTATTGCCTTTGGCAGGGCTCCTCAAACAGGGGTGGGGAGCAGCTATACTCCAGGGTGTTCTTTTTTTGGGGGGGGGGGGGGGGCTGCTTGAGCGGAGGGGGGAGGGGGGAGGGGGGTCCAGGGGGGAGCCCCCCCCCACCAAAATATATGAACCATATCCACCAGGAATTGCAAAAATGCACCACACTGACCCATTCATTCAGCATATACATTTGTCATAATGTCTGAAGACAGGTAATCAACTAATCTTTTTGGGCCCATCCATTGTGCCCTCACCTAAACACCACCAGGCAACACAGACAGGAAACACGGATCCCAGTCCTTAGACGACAGAATTCATTCTATTCCTTGTCTGGGACTTCACTGCTCGCACCGCACTCTACTTTATGTACTGAAAATGGCAACACACACTTCATGACTTGTCTTATAAACTCGCACAGAGTTGCCATTGGAGTGTTCAAAAAAAGTGTGGAACATGCTTTATGTGCAACATTGTATGCCTCTTGCCTTTTCTTCCCAGTCCATCTATCTTGGAAGTGAAGATAGAGGATCACGTTTATAACGCCGTCGCGTCTTGCACAAGGACACGGTTGGACCGAAGTGCCGAAGAATGTACTTATGGGACGCTGGGACATGGTATCTGCAACAGAGGGAAGAAATGATACGAGTGGAGTGCCAAAGAACCCTGCCATAGGTGCACCGAAGGCGCGGCAGGAAAAATGGGCCCAAACGAAAAAAGGTTCCCAGAACCCTGATTCTCAGGTGAATTAGAGCGGAGGGGGGAGGGGGGGAGGGGGTCCAGGGGGGAGGGCCCCCCAGGGCGTTGCTTGAGCGGAGGGGGGAGGGGGGGAGGGGGTCCAGGGGAGGGGGGGAGGTGGTCCAAGGGGGGGAGCCCCCCCCCCCTTGCCGGAATGAACCATATCAGCCCAGAATTGAAAAAATGCACCAAATTGACGCATTTAGTATATACATTTGTCATAATGTCTGAACACAAGTAATCAAATCATCTTTTTGGGTCCATACATTGTGCCCTCACCTGAACACCACCAAGCAACACAAACAGGAAACACAGTGGAATGCTCATTGGTATCAAATTATTTGCTGAAGATCAATCAGAGTTGGACTTGCATGAGCAAAAACTCATGCGGCAGGCAGCGCACCTCGCTGTCTTGGCGTGCCATTACGGCTGCCTGTGTTATAAACTCATGCAGAGTTGCCATTGGAGTGTTCAAAAAAAGTGTGGAACATGCTTTATGTGCAACATTGTATGCCTCTTGCCTTTTCTTCCCAGTCCATCTATCTTGGAAACGAAAATAGAGGATCGCGTTTACAACATTGTCGCGTTTTATGCGGGGACACGGTTGGACCGAGGTGCCGAAGAATGTACTTATGGGACGCTGGGACATGGTGTCTGCAAAAGAGGGAAGAAAGGATACAGTGGAGTGACCAAAGAACCCTGCTATAAGTGCGCCGAAGGCGCGGGAGGAAAAAATTGGCCCAAACAAAAAAACGTTCCCAAAACCTTGATTCTCAGGTGAATTAGAGTGGAGGGGGGAGGGGGGGGAGGGGGTCCAGGGGAGGGAGGGAGGTGGTCCAAGCGGGAGGGGTCCCCCCCCCTTGCCGGAATGAAAATTAAAGCAACGCCCTGCCCCCCCCCCCCCTCCGAAATGAAAATTAAAGCAACACCCTGGTGGGGGGGGGGGGGGCGGGGGCTGGCCACATGTAGGTACATGGATAGAGACAACTCTAGGGTCTATTGCCGGGACAATTCTTGCGAGCAGGACTTGCCAAACGCCATAGAATTTTCGAAAATTTGACTTTTGCCCAAAACCTTCTGTTAGCTCTAGGATGCGTTTGGGTCATCATTTCATGATAATATGGGTGTTTTGGCACCCATGGGCGTCCAAGGAGCAGCGAGGCCCATATGGGCTGATACAACCTACAAATAGCCCTCACACTGGCCCATGGATACCCAATAGGTGGGCCTAATTGGTGCGACATAGCCCCCCATGTGTTTATATGCACATCGATTGTCACCAAATGATCACCCAAGCTGCTGAGTGGCCCGAAGCCACTCAGCAATCCCCCGAGGTCACCCGGACATCGTGATGTTTCAGCCAACCCATGCTGGGCAGAAAGCCGGTTAAGTCCTTATGGGAGGGACCTATCCAGGGTACCCAGAGATAGAGCCCAGGACCGGGGGTCGGGGGTCCATGTTGAAGATAAAACGGGACCATGGTCTCCATGCATAGCAGCGGTTATAGGCCAAGTTTTGCCCACCATGATGCAAATAAGCCCCAAATGATGCTTCTCAGCCTTAACGAGCACCATTAGGAGGGCGTAACTGGTGCTACATGGCTCCCCATAGCCAGATCAAACGGTTTTGAGCTGCTCCCGCAGCCCCCCACACCAGGATCCATGAGTTCACAACGTGTTCCGAAGACCAGTTCTCATTTCAGTGCTCGTGCTGCGGGATCTGTGTATCATAATTGCCAAATTGCAAACCACACATTGCTCTGAACCATCGTTGTTGCCATGTCTTGTCACAGCCCAGTGGCTGCTGCATGTACTACACCCGGGTTAGAGGTTCCCAATTTTTATCTGCTGGGACGCCCTGAAACGAGCCAGCCCAGTAAGGGCTAACCACCAGCTGCTACCCACAGGTTTACATGTAATTCAATTGTCACCAAATGATCACCCAAGCCTGACCCAATGGTCTCCAGAAGATATTGGAGGTCACCCAATTTTTCAACCAACCCATGCTGGGCTGAGACTGTACTCACTGGTGGGAGATGTAACCCGGGCCGGTCATTGGTTAGGGGGTCCAGAGTGATGAAAAAGTGGAATGGGACCAGAGTGACGAAAAAAGTGGAATGGGACCAGGGTGTGTGGCGGCTATAAGCCAACCAAAGTTTGCCCACCACAGTGCAAATTAAGCCCCAAACGAAACTTTTGGGGTACCACTAAAAGGGCATGATTGGTGCACGTGGCTCCACATAGGTCTATATGTACTTCCATTGTCACAAAATGATCACCCAAGTATCATTTGACCATCGCTGGAAACCCTCACCTGAACCACTTCAACAGGGGAAAAAAGCCAGCAATCTCCTTGAAAACCCAGTCCCAGTTCCACCACAAGCAAATGCCTACAAACAGACACCTTGGACATGCCCTTCAGCTTCTGCACCAAACCAGCCACTGTCTTGTCCATTCCGCGTGAAATCTGAACAGGGTTAGCGCCTGCCGCCACAATCTTCATGCCTTCTGTGATAAATGCTGCACTCAGGACTGTGGCAGTGGTGGTACCATCACCAGCCTGATCATTTGTCCTCTGGGCAGCTTGTCGAACCAACTTGGCACCAATAGCCTGCATAAAAAGGTAGGGAGGCAGCAACTATTGTGGATGGTACAAGAGGACCTTCAGCAGGAGCGCAAATCAAAATCAACATGAGCAAAGCCATTAAATCCGGAGCAAGATCGATGGAATGCTGGCTTCCAAACCACCAATAAGCATCAGATGTAGTAGTGGAGCATTGGATAAAATTATGTGGGTAGTCATCATATGAAGAAAATCAGTTTTGGAAATTTCAGTTTCTGAGCCGTTGAGGCTGAAAACTGCAGACGCAGGTTGTACCATGGACCAGGCCACAAACAGCAATTTTGGGGCCTTCAAGGCTGGCAGTGGGGTTGAGTTCAGTTCTGGACCCCGATGCCCCCGGTGCAAGTATGAGGTCTGGCCAAAAGTTTTCAGGTTTGGAGTTCAGTTCTGGACCCCAATGCCTGCGGTGCAAGCATGAGGTCTGGCAAAAAGGAGGCATTGTTCAATTTCGTTCATTCTGTTTCACTGGGTATTTTAAACATACACAAGTGGGTTAAAATTTCCTGTTCAAATTCGGCACAAATAAAAAATAGTGGGGCATTCCAGCAGCTGCACAATTGAACTAGCAAAAGCACCTAGCCAGCAGTGTAAGGCACATGGCACTTGAAAATTGGGGAAGTTGTTGCACTGCGTGCATACTAAGCACGCAGATGCTGGGATACTCGCCCAAGAGAACCTATCACTTGTCTGATAGTGCGGCGAAGCAACAAAGCCCATAGGATAACAACGAAACTGCCTTCAAATTGGTGCTCCAATGTCTCTATGGACAAACCACTCAGCCTTGTAAGGTACCACCATGCAAGGGCATGCAAGATGCACACATGTTCAGGTGGCAAGTGTCACACTCAGATATATCACTAGGCTGGTGGCCACACAATTGGCAACAAACACCATCATCATTTCCCTCCTCCTCAATGGTTGCCTCCTCCTTAGCCCGCACAGACTCAAGCACATGAGGCCAAGGTCCACACGGCTGATACCTAGTATGCCTCAAATACAAAACTGAGTAGGGTGGTGCAAAATACGCACATGGCCAGGCAGCTCTGTTGCAGAGCCTGTCCAAACATTGCGGACAATCCTCCATTGCCACAACCGTGCAAAGAGGTGCTCCACCCTTGCACGATAGAAGCCATGGACATTGTTACAGTCTTGTCGGTCTTCACTCAAAGTTTTCCGACCATATAAGGTACAACAACGTGCATGCAGCCCTTATAGGTGCCATCATGTGCACCTATTTCAAAAGCGAAAAATTGTCCATGTGTTCGCAAAGGACCACATTGACCCCAAATCATAACATCGACATTATGCCAGGAGGTTCCTGGCATAAGGTCGCATATCCATACTATATTCCCAAGATTGTCCACAGCCACGGTTATCTTATCAACATGGCCTGCATACTTGGGATTGAAAAAGACATCTGACAATTCGCCACCCACCGAGCATATGGGCATGCTGTCGGTAAAATGTGTTACGAAATACGGGGAGTGGGGATTATGGTTGTAGGGAGAAAGTCTCTCGTCCCACCAAACCTCATCCACCACGGAATTCAACAAGGTTCAAACACGGGAAACATTTCGCATATACACGTCATCTGAACAATTGGAACAAGATTGATAACGACAATTGTCCCAGCTCAGACTTTGTCGGAGAAAGTAGAGGTATTGGAACAAATCTTTGCGGGACGGCAAACCTTCCGTACCATACTTCATATAGAACTCCTCCGCTGTAACACAATCAACACCAACGAGATTGACTTGTTTGCGGAGTTGCGTATAGATTTCACCAGGCTCATTAGAACGCTTGGCGGAGCACCTATTGATCCACCACCTCACATCTTTAGGGTCAGGGTGATGTGGATGCGCCATATTATTATACACACACATTACATAAATCAAGATGTGATTACCTAGCTGTGAGTGCATCTCCTTCTCCATGATTGGTTCCTCTCCCTCTTCCGTGTCAATAGGCGTAGGTGCTGGCTTAGGTTTGGGCTTGGGTTTAAGCTTTGCCTGAGGTTTTGGAACACCCGTGGAAGAGCTAGAGCTAGAAATAGTGGAGAGAAATCAATATGGCTACATTATGGCTTCATCACCCCGGCCTTCTTGGGGTCCCCATAGTAGGGAGAAATCAATATGGCTACATCACCCTTGCCTTCCTGGGGTCCCCATGGTGCACAGAAATCCCTATGGCTACATCAACCCTGCCTTCTCGGGGTCCCCATAGTGCGGAGAAATCAATATGGCTACATCACCCTTGCCTTCTCGGGGTCCGAATGGTGGGGAGAGCCCAATATGGCTACATCACTCCTGCCATCTGGGGGTCCCCATGATGGGGAGAAATCAATATGGCTACATCACTGTGCCTTCTCGGGGTCCCCATGGTGGGGAGAGTTCAATATGGGGGATGGAAAATGGTTAAAAATGGTTGAAAATGGGCAAAAATGGGTGACATTTGAAATGTGCCACATCCCAAATGCAGCTGAGGAAGCTAAAAAAAAAACCTTGTATGGAACCAAAAACTTGTCAAAAGGGGCCAAAAGTAGGGTCAGAGTATTCACCAACATCTAAAACTTCGCACTGTGTGCACGGCATTCCCTTTCTCCATTGTTTGTATTCCACTATTTGCAAGCAATCCACAGGTGGGCCGACTCCTTGGTTATGACATAGAGCCCCCCCAACAAACTGTTGGCCATGGTTCCATGTAGTGGTCCATTTTGAGGTGAAATGGGCCATTTTTGGCTAGTGTTAAGGAAGATCGTCCTAAAAGTCAAGGTGATCATCAGCTGGGTCTCCCAGCGGAGCTTGTACACCTATTGTATGTAGGTGTCCAAAAATGACTGTTTTTCGGGCTGTATTCAAGACAATAGTCCTGACAGTTCAAGACAATCGCGGTGTGTGCCGTAGGCGTCTCCAATGAGGGCTGGCCTTCTTCCAGATTGATCGCAGCATCAAATGATTGCAAATCAGTGTTCAATGAGGCGTCTTCCGCGCCGTGGTTTGAACGTTCACAAAGATTCCCACTCATGTGGGCATCTCCAATGAGGGCCTTTCTTCTTCTAGGGCAATGTTGTATTCTATCAGCAAGAGTAGGACTGGGCTCAGTCTCAGTTGCAAGTGTTGATCATCGAGCTACTTTCCCAGTGGGGGTTTCACAACGTGTTTTAGGGCTTTGGGAGAGCGACCAATTTTAGCAGCACCAGTACTAGCTGCTGCAAAAGGCGCACAAAAAAGTCCTTTTTGGGGCACATTGGTTAAAAAAGGCATCCAAGTAGCTTAAATAAAAAAGATAAAAAAAGGACGCCGAGCAAATGCGCATCACCTCAAACAAGTTTCGTGTGATTTCGAGCCATCTGGCCTGTTTGGTGGGCAATTTGGTGTCCAAAAATGACCGATTTTAGCCTATTTTCACAATGATCATCCTCAAAGTTCAGGACCTTCATTAGTGTGTCAAGCAGGTGTCTCCAAAAAGGGCACTTCTTGTTCCACATTGATTGGAGCATAATAATTGCAAGGGGGTGTTCAATGAGGTGTCTCGTGCACTATGGGGAGGCCAAGTTTTCGTTTCCGGGGGGGGGGGGGGGCCAAAAAAGGGGCTCAATTGACGGGACCCCCAAAATACCCCAAAAACCGACCCGTGGACATCCGTGGTTCCAATGGTGGTGTTACTTGTGTTTAAGGACACAAGGCCCCCGGTTAATTCCGGCTACATGCTTGTAGCGCTCGACCATGGCCCCCCATTAGAACCAAGCTAGTCAGACTCAGAGTTGTTAGCAGAGTCACAGTCAGAGACAGTGACGGTGTCGCAGTCGGAACCAGAGTCAGAGTCAGAGCTAGAGTTAGAGTTAGTGTCGGAGGTGGAGGCGGAGCTTGAAGAGCTCGAGCTCAAGGATGCAGCCGTCGATGGTGCATAGTCACAATCAGCCAAGCGGCTACCTGGTCCAACCTGTGCAGAGACACACTCAGGACACAACCAACAACCCTTAGGAATCTCCTAGAGAGGAGGTGTCAGGCACAACGGGTGCCAACCAACCGTGGCAGAATGTGCATCCTCACAAATGAGAATGTCATTCCCATCAAATGCATCACCACTGAGGCAGTGAACACAAACAATGTCCTCATCCTCATCTTCATTTTCCTCAGCCATGGATTCCTTAGGGACATATGCAGTATCGGCAGGCAAAACCAATGTAAGATTAGGTTTTGTGTTGCGTACTGTAGTGCCCATTCACTCCCGACACTGCTTACCAGCCATCCCGTCACTGCCCGACCACTGTACCCATATCTCGGACAATGAAAGATTACTTTTGTCATGGATTCAACACCGTCCGGGGGAGCAGCTGCCTTCCACCCGGTTGTTTTCCGCACCTAGGGCCATACAGTGGCCACAACCGGTGATCCTGCGTTGCGTGGTTGCCATGTTTGCAATGTCGTTGTCGATACACCGGTTTATCACTGGGAGGGGCATCACCCAAGGTCCTCCGACACCATCCTTGTACTGGTTTTCCGCTACTCACATGCAAGGTCGCACCCCACCCCTGTTCTTTGCCCAAATGGGCGAGTGTATTTTCGATCCCCCTGACTCGGATCCCCCCCCCCCTTACTCCCATCATGGTCGTGTGGTTTGGTCTATGGAATACTGGGACCCAAGTCGGCATCTCAGCTTATGGCTCGATACCAAGCTGCCTATTCGTCACCGAAAAGCAGCGCTCCAGCTTGTTATGAAGCGGGCTCTCTCCCTGGTAGACCCCCGCCCCCCGCAGTGCAGTGACCAGGCGCTCTACCTGCTAGAAAAACCAACGGGAAGCCCCCTTCACCACCCTGTCCCCATCCTCTCAACTCGACTTCACGTTCAAGTCCCGCAGGCCATTCGGGTAAAACTCCGGGACCACCAAATCCCACATATCCTTGGGGAGGAGGAAGTCGCCAATCGGCCCCAAACCTTTGTTGAGGATGGCGTCCTCCACGTCCCCCACCGCCCGGGAAACGGGGGATGTAGACACGTGTAGGTAGGAACGCTAGGTGTCCGGGGACAACCCCCTTAGTGCCTACAGGAACTTAGGCACTGGTTGCAGCAGGCGCTAGTCCTTTGCCGTGTCAAAAACGCGGTTCAACCATAGACTAGTGCACTTAGCAACTAGCCATGGGCTACAACGCACACTGGCCGCTATCCAGTGGAGTTGGGGGTGAGGGCTTGCATGAACTCGAGATAATGAGGAGCCAGTGAATGCACTCTTTCCCCCCTATCCGGGCCATCAACCTTAGGCTCGGGTGCCACGGGCCGCCCCGTCCTCCGAGTCTAGGGCGTGAGGCGCCGTGTAGTAGCAACGAAGGCACCCTGCAGCGGGCTTTGCTCCGTCTGCAGCCCCCGGGCCCGGTCCCCGCCGGTGCAACGCCTTTTGGGAGGTGGGAGGCCTGCCGGTGCAGCCACTCGGCGGAAGCCAGCCCGACCCCATGAGGCAGGGGGGGGGGGGGTCGCAGGGGCGGCGAACCACCCACTTCCACCGCAGGGCCAAGCGGGCCGTTGTATACACGGAAGACACGGCCCACCAATCCGGTGCTGCGATCCCGCCCTATGGCGCCCCGGACGGGCCTCCAGGCTGATGCTCACACCCATCTGGGTCGTTGTCAACCCGTGAAGCGGGAGGGTGTGCCGCCAGATCGAGTTGGTCTTGCGCTTGCTAGTTCCATTGTGAAACTGCCAATCGGGTTCACCGCCTGATTCTCCGCTATCGTTGTTAGTGTCCACATCGGAGTCAACGAAGATGGCGCCCTCGGCGCTTCCCGTTCGGCGGATTTCCCCGCTAGCCCCCCCTCACACCGGCATCCGGCGCAGAGCAGCCTCAACGGCCACGGCACCGCACGCTGCCTCAGAGGTGAGAAGGGGAGCACCGGTTCCACCGCCTCAAGGATTGCATGCACCTGCACAATCGGTGGGACAGGGCACTCCATCAACTCCTTGACATCAGAACTTGCATCTGACGGGCTGCCATCGGACTTGTGCGAGCGGTGCACATGTGGAATGACCCCCACGGCCGCGATTCACGACTTGGGCGCCCCCCCATCGGTAGGGCGTGGGGCTCCGCTTTTTCTCCGGGTCAGCATGTCCGCCACCCGGGCCAGCCGGGGATACATGACACGGTCCAGATGGACGCCGGGCTGACTCGCGAAGGCTCTAGGCTAAGGCCTTCACCGCGCATTCAGGCTGGGAGAATGGTAGGGGCTATGACGGCTGGGTCGGTGCAGCGGCCGGCATATTGCAAAGCACCCGCAATGCTGTGCCATCGGCCCCACCATTTGAACTAGGCGAGGTTGGGCTTTCGGGCCCAACACACCCCCGCGCCAGCCCGGCGGGCGCTGTGCCACCTGGCCCTGGCGTATGCCGTGCCCGCACGGCACTCGGCCATGCCCGACTCCAGACCCGACTCACCCGCTTGCCAAGCCACACTTCCTACCAGATCCCACCACGAAGCCGTGGACCCACTGCCGCAGTTGGCCCGCGTACCTGGATAGGGGCGTGGTGGTGTACCCCTCTTCCCCAGTTTTGGAGTTCCAAAATTGGATAGCCACCGGAAGCGCAATGTTTGCCGCGCAGATAGTCGCCACCTCCCCAACTCGCAGAAAGCAAAACCTAGGCAAGTGTTGCAAGAGCCCCGGGAAGGGGCCCATACGGGACTTGGTCACGTTCTCCCCGATGATGACCAGCCCGGCTGGGCATAGGTACGGTAGACGGGCTCATTCCCGCCGCGTAGGACGCCAGCGCGTAGCCCGTATTGGGCCCTGGTACGGGGACGCCATGACACGGTGGCGCTTTCGTCTGGTATACAGGGCTCATCGATGCTTGACGCTCGAGTCCAGCGGTTGGCAAGGTCCGCAAGCAGGGTGGCTGTGTCGCCTGCACCCCCCCCTTGGGGGCCTCAGACCTGGGGGAGGGGTCCTGTGGTCGTGACAAAGGGGCACTGAAAATGCTAGTGGCGCCCCCCTGGGGAGCCACCGTGGGTGCAGCGATGGCGGTCCCCGCTCGGCGCGGAGTCGACGGGCATCCACTCCCCTTGGCGTGTCTGCCATTGCAGCACTCCCGCCACTACCCTGACCTTAAGGCTCCTCCACACGAAGCTGTCACCAAGGGCCTCCCTAGCCCCCTACAGCGTGGTGTGCTGCTGGTCGGTTTGGTTGGCACCTCCGGCCGATCCCGTGTACCTCCTGGTGTGCGCCGACTGGGACTGATTGACGCAGTTCCAGGTGCGCCACGCAAACTGCTCCCCTAGGGCCATCATGCCTTTGGTGACCTGGCCCTTGAGCTCAACCGGTTGTGGAACCTCGCCGATGTCTCCATCCCTCACCCTAATGTAGACTTTTAGATTGGACAGGATAAGCTTCATCCACTGGGTCGGCTGGGGGCGCTCGAGGGCCTTGTTCAGCTCTGGCACGGACAAGGCATAGAGAGTCGAACATTCCTTCACGGACACGGCTGCTCTCGTAGTTACTGAATTTCTCTGGCTTGTTCTGTGAGTCTCTCCTTGGCAGAAGCGTGAGGCTGATGAGAGTCTGAGGTTGGTTGCATTTCATGCCCGTCCATGGCACTCATTATGAAAAGAAGACAGAAAAACTGCCCATGCATGGAAGTGCAAACAAAAGTTGAGGCGAGGCGGAACTAGTGATGGACCAAACCTAGCCCAAGGGCGACACAAGGGTTGCGGAGGAAATCTAATTTTCGCAAGCTTTCCATTGCCACGAAACACCCTAAACAAAGGTAATTGGAGGCTAGCATTATGTGCCGTGCCTTGCGTATTGTGCTAGAGTGAATCACATGCACCCCCCTCCCCCCCCCCGTAGACACGGGACACATCGTGTGCGGCAAGTACCAGAGTGCTCAATGATCAATCCTTGGGTCAATTGTCATTGTGGGCTGACAACATATGTGGCCATGCAGTGTGCTCGGTCATGCCAAATAGATGTGCTTTAGACCCCATGGTACCCAATGTTAATACATTTATACTTGCGAGCGAATTGATTAGGTTTGAAGTTCATGCCGGCAAGATACCAACAACGTGGTTCGGCCGCAAAGAGGCCCACCTGTCCCCTCTGCGGGTATTCACCCCTAGGCCCCCTGAGACCCAAGGGGGGGGGGGGGGGGCACCACCCTAGATAATATGGTCCGCTGCAAAATTGAACTCGGGGCTGGGCCCCTATTCATCTCTTCAAGTTGAGCACAGCCTTCCCTCAATTTGAGCAAAATCTTCCGACCCCTCACGCAGTCCCCCTTTCTCGGCCGCCAAGCTGCATTCGTAGGACCATTGGCCCCCACACCACGTCAAGGTCACCGATACCAGAGCCTAGTGGGAGGTGGGGGGGGGGGTATAGAGACCCCCAGACTAGATTCCAGGAAAATCACCATGGCGTGGGTGGCAAGGGGGGGGGACATATTGAATACCCACCCATCCATTCACCGACACAGCCACCCATGCAACAAGACCTGAGCATTGGACAGGGGTTCAAAATTGTTCAAGCGCATGTGCAGTCTATTCACTGCATTCACCCATTACCATCTGAGTCAGACAATAAAAAGGAAGAGCTTGACCAATGTGAAGAATCGGTGTCCTCGTTGGAGGAGTCTTCAGAGTGCTTCATTTTCTTACCCCTCTCCTTGTTTTTATCCTCGGGCACTTGCTTGCTCTTCCCTGTAGACTTCTGTGCTCCACAATTGGGACGTGCCAACCACAGGACGGGGAGGAGGGGCGAAATATGTGGTAGTGGGCGATGGAAAAAAATGTGGTAGTATGTGGCATTATGTGGTATTATGCGGTAATATCTGGTAAAATATGTGGGCCTCGGGGTCCTAGGGGCTAGTTTCTCCACCTACCGGCCCCTTGGTGGCATACCAATTGCATGGTCACAAGCAAAGCACAACAATTTTGGTCCGTGTGATGCCCACATATGCCGTTAGTCCAACTCTCCCTCCATATCGCCATTATAGTGTGCCATGAAAGCTTGCTGGCGGCCATTATCGTCCGAACCATGTCACTAGTCTGTATTTGTGCACTTGGCAAATGAAAAAAAGCGCTCAACGTTGCCAGTCCCCATCACCATTGTGATGAACAACAACACACAATCCTTGAAGGCAGATGATGGGCAAGAGTCCCACCATTCAACAAGGTGCGTTGGGCCTGTGATATCTCGAAAAGTGGTCTCTACATGGGCCGCCCACTCATCTGCAACACTAGGAAGAGTGTCCAACCGCAACTCTGACAAAAGGCACATACAAGCTTCAGAGCCGGAGCTCACCATCATTCCTGTGTGACTTTAAGCTCTCTGTGACTTGAAGCTCAGGGACTAGCAAAACATATGTGGTAAATACGTGGGAATATGTGGTCCTTATAACCCCCCCCTCAAGGAGAAGAGGGACCACACGCATTCGTGTGCATGCACAATTGGTACACTCAGTTGTAGTCGTGGCATGCTCAGGTGCCGTAGTTTGCCAGGATGTTGGGAACATTGGTCGCTTGGAAAGCAAACTGCCAAATGCCCGAGCCTGTTTCAAAGCACCAACACAAGATTTATGGTCTGCAAACTTGCAATGCTCCCCTTGAAGATTCTGTCATTTACATAGAGGCCGCACTCTCAAAAATATTTGTATATTGTGCCTTGGCGGAGACTGCAGCAAACAGTGGGTGAATCTGAAATGGGGCCACAAAAGCAGCATTTCAGTTCTACACCACATCTGTAATTCCATGAACCTATCAGCACCAACGAAAATTGGAAGGAGGGGAGGACCACGGGGGGGGTGGGGGCGTAGCAACGGGCTATACGTCGGCTCCCTCCCACTTTCCGGCCAAAATCAGGGAGGGGGGGGCTGCGTCGGGGGGGGGGGGGGGGAGGGTTCTTGGGGCTAGCCGGATGGGGGGAGGGGGGGGCTGGACCCAAGCATATATGGCTCAAAATGACCGCCTCATCACGCTAATGCTTTTGTGATATGTATGTTGGGAAAAAAATTGCAACACGTGGGGGGGGGGGGGGCATGGTAGGTGGTACTTTTGTTTAAGGGCATAGCACCCCTAAGTCAATTCCACTGTTGCCAGTGGCGCCCCACCCAAGCTGAACCATGCTTGGCTTCAAGACAGAGTTGATGTATGTTTCGAAACCCTTTGGAGGAGAGGTGGGGGGGGGGGGGGTTGCAACACACGCACTACGTTCTTCTTTTAAAAAAAAAGTTCCCTCCGCGCACTACGTGCCTACATAACCCTTGCATTCTCAGGGGTCCCTAACAAAGGGGACAAATTCAAAAGTGGCTACATCACCCCTGCCTTCTTGGGGGCCCAAAAGTGGGCGGAAATGCTATATAACCAGGAATTTAACCCAGGACCCTTAAATTGCAGGTGCAGTGTACCACCTACTAAGGGCAGTGGCCCTCTTTGAGAACTGGTGGTCAGAGATGGGATACTAATTTTGCGCCACCTGAAAAGTGCCAAGTTTTGCCCATTTTTGAATGCTCCTACAAATTCCAAGTATACTGAGTATAGACACATGGGCTGAACACACATTGTTTTACCCTTTACCAGATCAAGCATATTTTGCTTATGGCGGCTTTGGCACCAATGGATCGGCACTTTCTAGCCAATTTCCAAGGAGGGGGGGGGGGGGTCGACGTCAAAGACCCGGGCCCGCCCCCCCCCCCCCCCCTGGCAGGACCCTCCTCCCTCCCATAAGCCAAACACTAAGCACAACCCTGATTTGGTCTCCCAAAATGCTGATTTTACAATTGGTTAAACATCCAATTTCATACATTGGGGTATGCTACGCAAAAACCACCCAAGGGGGGAGGGGATATGGTGCTCGCACCTGCACTCAGTCTAACAACCCTCTTCAAGGTGATTTTGGTCTCAAAGGGTTGCCGCTTGTGCCAAACCACGCACAGCTGTTGTCCCCTCCCCACTTAGATTATGTGTGTAGCCACCCATGCATGGGTGGTCAACCTCCAGTAAAGTATGGACGCAGGATGTTTGCAAAGACCTGGCTGCATTCCCTTCTCCTGTTGTGCGAGTGAGAGGGTAATGGTCAGGGTGCAAGCAAAAGGTATTCAGGGGTCTGCCAACACTAGCAGCACCTGAGCATAACACCATCACTCAGCCAATTGCTCAGCATACCTCCACAGGGTCTTCCAAATCAATCTCTCCTGCAATTGTAACACCGTCATTCACAATCTTTGGGGGGCCAAAGCTGGTCTCCAGCACAACATTTCGGCCTTTAGGCCCCAAAGTGACCCCAACACAGGTCGCCAACTTGTCCACACCAGCCTGCATGCGCTTCAGTGCCTGTCCATCATCATTGAACACAATCTCCTTGGCCATTTCCATCTTGGTCACAGCAGACCGAGGCCAGGATGTCGACTGCACGGGGCTACACTATTGAGCATCAAGCAAAAACTTACGGTCAGCTCCACTTGACAGGCTCCACGCTGCATGCACCATGGCTATCCTATAGCTTCGTGTGTGGCTTTCTTCATACATGCTTGGTTTTGATTTCCGGCCATTCTGCCGTTCCCCCCCTGTAGTGGGTGCCAAAGGCCCCCTGTGTGGACGGCGCAAAGGGCTGTCCTGGGGGGCAAGGCTACTTGGGGATGAATTTGCACCCATTAATGAAGGGTCAAGGAATAGGGTTAGCTCCTGGTGGCCAAGGAGCGGGATGCACACACCCAACTTACCATTTATTTGGCTATTTGTAGGATTGTGATGCAGTAAGAATACCCCATTTTTGCAACCATGGCTGGCCCCACGGTGTCGAAATGACCCGGAACCTACCTTTTTTGGCAATTCCACCACAGATTAGTGATAGGTAAAGTCCCCTTTGGATTCCAGTGGTTGGTGGTTGGTGGTTGGTGGGAGATGGGGGATGGGCGGCTTGGAGCTGCTTTTTGCAGACCCCCAGCCTCCTTGTTTGAAATCCAGGCTCTTTCTCAGGCCCAGCTCAAATGGTTGGTTTTTGAAAACAGCAGTCCAATACACTTCCCTTGGCATGCTCAGGGACATTTAGGGATGAGGGAAGATAAAAGAAATGCATGCACAAAATTTCATGTTTCTGCAGCACTTTCTGTCCTGTGATACTTGAGGGCTGTGCTAATTTCATGGCACCCTGACACACAGCTGTACTGATGTTGTTGCGCAACATTCGAGAGCTCTGCTGATGTAGTCCACAATGCTGCAGGGCTCTGGCCTTTCTCTTCCTGCTGCATGACACACCAGGGCACCACTGGTAGTATTCTGCAGACACCACATGTTTGTTGTTTGATGATGGGATGTGGCACACTCTTTGTTTTCCTGTAAGCTCCAATGCCTATTGTGTGTATCAGAGGGATCCTAAATGTAAAAAAAACTGTTGATGTGCACGCGACCCAATACTTGTGCATACTGGAAAAGGCCGCGAGCACCAAACACAGGAAAATTTCAAAATATCCAGTCATCCATCCAAGGTTTATCACTGGTAAAGAGAAGACAGAGAACCTTTCATCCACAGTCGGTGCTTAATGAACAACAATTAGCCATTTTAATGCTCAGCAGTTGGCGGTTCACTGAAGGCCCAGAGGGCCGTCCCTAAGGGGCTGCTGTTTTGGGGGGGGCTGTCCTTCGTGGAAAAAAAGACTAGTTGTTAAAGGGACTCCCCTGTTGTGTACTCTAGCACACCCCAAGGGCTCTGCTGTTTAATTGCCAGAAGATGGGGAATTTACCATCTGTCGAGGGAAACCAGCCCATGGACTTTCAAGCCCCTTTTCTCAAGCACAAATTATGTATTTGGTGAAGCAAATGTGGCAGAATCAAGTGCAAATGCTTGCTGGTTTGCATGGTTAGAATGCTTCCTTGTGTTTGTTATCTGTGCGCTCTACGTATGTGTTTCATGACTTTCTGGTGGCACTTGTTAAGGTAGTGGTACTGCTACGCCATCCAGATAGCACCTTCCAAGGGAGGGGGTTCCCGCCATTCCAAGCCTTGTGGATTCAAGTTGCTTACAATCCATCTGACTTGGTCTGTCTTGGGGTGCACTATTCGCATACTCCTCGGTAGTCCCCTCAAAAAGGGGCGGCGCGGTAAACGAGTAAAAAACGTGTGAATCGCACCCCAGGTGCGAGATGAGCTCAAACGGACGTCGCCATTGCGTCCGACACGCGAAAATATGGTTGAGGATCCGGTCGGAACGTCCCAAGGTGCCCACAATGCGGAGAAATGAGAAAAAAGTGTTCTACTAAAATAAGTAAGAAATGTTACTAAAAATAGCGCAAAGGAAAAATTGAGATCTCCAAATAGAGCAACCCTGAAGGGAAACGGACCTCACCAATGCGACCGGCACACCTATGGGATGGCTGCGGACTTCGACGAAACGCGAAACGGGGCCGGTATGATGGAGTTCTAAAAATAGAAATTTTGCTACTAAAAATAGAACAAGTGTGCTAAAAATAGAATTAGCGCTTGGGGAGGGAATCAGCACTATCGATGGTCCCCATTGCGTCCGGCAACCTCAAAATAGGTCCAATTGTTCTAAAGGGTGGGGAAAACAAAGCAACAAAACAACGTGGGTGAAGAGAGCAAAGCAAACAAATATCAACTTCATATCCCCCACAGACTGTGAAATTCCAACCTCGAAGCCTACGAACGATCCCATATAGCTCCCGCCGATGCACTTACCAAAGGCTCCACCAAAAAGAATTAGGGAAGATGAGTGGGTCTTGACAACAATAGATCCGTGGGAATCTCCTGAGCAAGCGGCGACCGACTGTGCACACAAAAGGCATGAACAATCCAAGACTGATCTTGGTTCCATATGCTGCTGTCAAAGAAATCGGGGTGGGGGGTACTTGGGAGGCTCTGAGCCATGGTATGTGCGTCTCTACGGCAAAGAAATGGAATACAAACATTGGGACACATATATGCAAATATAAGAAAGGATGGCCTCAATCTCGGTCGCCCACGACCAAGTGTACCAACACATCCTTGACATCCAACTTGATGTTCTTGGCTTTGAGGTAGCCGTCCCTCCAGTGTGCTGGGTCAGGCTTGTCCGAGAGGATTCGCTCGGCGGTGTACTCGTCCTCCTCTCCATCGTTATCGAGTCGAAGTCGTCCGCGGTGAACTCAAAGGTAACGGCACGACCATGGGGATCCGGTTAGTGCGGGAGCAATTGAGTGTGGTCCCGCTCCACCGTTTTGTTGTTCCCCACTTGGATCACATACACATCTTGCCTAGTCTTCCGTAGTATGACACCTAGTATGTACCATGACTGCTGCCGGTGCCGGGACAAGACGTCCTTGTGGTGCCGCTCCACCCACACGGTGTCCTTGAGCCGGTACTTGTGAACTTCCCCAGAGTGAAAGTATTCGGCCCTCTTCGCATATTCCACCACCATGGCATCACACACTTTCTTGGCCGTGTCGTCAGCATGGCATTGGCCTCCTTTGCCACATTACCATGGTTCATTCACGGGAGAGTACGTGGAACTCAATCCCGCAGGAATGAGATACGATGGGGGGACAAACCACATGGTCCGGGTAAATCGTGGTATGCCTACAAAACTCTCCAAAGGGAATGATACCAATTTCTGCCCGGCTCCTCAATGTGCAACTGACGAAATTTTTCGAACAATTGCCTACCTGCCACCTCCGCTCTTCCGTTCGAGCGGTTGTGATATGCCACCGTCTTGGCATGTCTCACGCCCATGTATTTGCATATCGTACGAAACCATGCGCCAACGAACAGCGTACCCCTGTCACTGCATATCACGGCTGGGACATTGAATACTGTCAACCAATGCCGGATCATTGCTTGCGCCACGGTCTTGGCTTGCAGCCCCACTCCGTGCTTGTCCCTCCTGTCCTTCTTCTTGGATTTTTTTGCCCGGAACCGCCACGATGTATCCGCTGTGGCGATCGCCTGCCAGAATGACACAATCAAAGACCTCGCCTTCTACAATGACTTCCGGCATCGCAAAGACATCCATTGAAATCAACCGCATGGGACTCTCCCGAATGGCCGTATACACGGGGTTTCCAGCAGTCGACCGGTTGGGGTGTTTGGTGGCCCTGCAGACCGCATACGCCTTGCAATACCGATTCAACACTGCATAATGACCCGGAAGGAACAAAAAACTCGACTCCAAATCCTTCTGCAATATATCTCGTCCCGGATGCATCAACTGAGCGTTGTGCCAATGGTGAATCACGCTCTCCACCCGGTTTTCGGGAATCAAAAGCTTGTCCGTGAGAAAGAGCTTGTCCCCGTCTTCCATCAATCCCTCCGGCCAATCATTGTCGGATGGCGCACTCACAGCATTCCAATATTTGAGCCAATGGTCCGAGTTCGCATAATCATCGGACCAATCCTCCATCAAAACTGATTGCACTCCTTCAATGGCTCGTACCATATTTTCCTCCTTCATTTGTGCTCCACCGCTTGCACCTTGGCGTCTTGGACTTGGGCTAGCTCCGCGAGGGATCCCATCACCACAAAGCATATGGCCTCGCCTTCTTCAAGGAGACGCTCCGCCTCGATGATGCGCTTGGCCTCCGCTGTCTCCTCAGCGTCACCATGCATGGAGATGTCCATCCATGCTTTCCTGGCTGGGTAGGCCCAACGACTGAGGCAATCGGCCACGGTGTTGTCCTTCCCAGGCACCACGCTCAAGTCAAACTTGGCGAGCGTCTCGTGCCACCGCGCGCGTCCGGCTGCCGGACCTGAGGGGGTGTCAACGTGCTCCTTGTGCCAGCTCTGCAGGCGTTGGTGGTCGGTGCACACGACCATGGGTTGCAAACCAATATTCCTTTGTCTACGGAGACATCATTTGTGGCGAGAGACACATGAAATGCTCTAGGCGTTCTGGACGAATTTAAAAAAAGGTTCTACGATGCGCACAACGTCCGGAACGCGCAAAACGAATTGGTGTGGCTCCGGGGACACATGGAGAGCCACGCATGGAATACGCGCGCAACGCGTACGACGCGCACGACGTGTTGTGTAACAGAGTACCACACTGGTGGGGGGGGGGGGGGGGGGGTGGGCCGCGTCCTCACAATTGGGTATCCAGCCTACGCGGTTGTGCCACCAGGGTTCGCACTGGTCCCATGGGTAGGGACGGCAGAGGCCTCCGCCGCCTTGACCGCGTACCGCACCATGAGGGCGTGCACAACGTGGCTCCAGGTCATTTGCCGCCCCAGTTGGCGCATTTGCAGCGCCATTTGGTTGGCCCCATCTACGGCACGGGAGAACTCCCGGTAGCATGCTACGACCGGAGGGAGAGGGTTCCCTCTCCGTTCTTTGGGCACCTCCTCCCCATACCAACAATTGGTAAGGAAGGGGACCAAGCATGCGGGTGTGTGCCCCACCTTCGGGTTCTTGTACACGGCAAGTTCATAGTTCTTGTCGGCCACAATTGCCCGTGCCATGTCGCCCTCCTGGGTAAGGGCGGCTGCCCTTGTAAGGCCGGCATCTCGCTTATCACGCTTTGAAAGCATGAGAAACGGCCGACGTTGGGCCGCGAATTCCTCGGCAAGCCCATGACTTCCGAAGAAGCTGTCCGCACAAAGGACGGCGGATTGAGGGATCATCCTCGCCCATAGACGCATGATATCCTTAGCGTCGTACTTGCCGCAACATGACCCAAAGCGGCGGACCTTGCCGCGACGCCCGGTGTAGAGGTAGACGTCGAAGACGTAGCCCCCCCCATTGTCCGCAAGGACGTATAATTTGATGCCCGTAGAATGGGGCTTACGGGCAATGTATTGCCGTAGCCCCAGGCATCGGCCACCACTATGGGGAACGACAGCCTCGTCCCCACAAACCGCCCCACCAATTTCCCATGCAGCGCCCCATGTCGCGTTGCACTCCTCAATCAAATCCGTCACATCGGTCCGTAATAACCGTTGTAGACGGTAGTAGATTTCCCGGGGGAGTAGGGACGCCATATACTTGTTGTATGCAAGGTGGCGCCTGTCCCATATCCCGTCTACGTGTATGGGACGTACCATTCCCAAGCAAACAAGGAAATCATTGTACCTGCACAGTGGGATGCAGGTGCTAGTGCTGTAGCACAAGTACGACACATTGCACATGTCGTACGCGTGTACACTGCTGACTCTACCATTGCCCTTGGGGCCTAGAGACACGGTCTGCGTGTCAAATGCGTCCTACAACAATCTCAATGGCACTGGCCAACCTAGCGTGTCCTACAGCGATTTCACTCCGCGGAGACGGCGTGCACGTCGCGCACCACATACTTTTCCTCCCATGGGAGCAGGGATCGGTGGTTGGTTTCCAGTAGGGTTGCACGCGGCAGGCCACATATGGGTCGCAGCATATACTCCCAGATCTCATCTAGGGAATAGGCCCATATTCTCGATCTTCCTGGTCGAACACCATGCTCCAGATTTGCGGCAAAGTCCGCACGTGGTAGGGGTCTGGATTGGAGCTTGTCCAATGATGGCATGTTGATGAGCTGTGCAGGCCAGTAAGGGGGTGTCACGTAGGTGGGCTACGTTAGCTGCACAGCATGCAGAACGCGTCTAACACTAAAACTGTCCATGGAGCCCTACATGGAGACTACGCCCGGGACGCTCTGAACGCGCACAACGACCGTACCTAACGCCGGGGACACAATGGGAGCCAGCATGCGCAACATGTAGAGCACGGAGAATGCGGGGTCAGAATGTTTTTTCCGAACAACAGTCCATGACAGTCATTGGCGACGAATATATATATACACCCCTCCAATCTACACCCCTCTCTCCAACTCTAGGTGGCTCCATCATACGGCTCTAAGGTACGTGGTGCATACATGTGGTGGAAGGGGCTAAACTCCATCAAAAGGGGCTCCAAATGGGCTCAAAACACTTGTGTGAGCATCCCAAATGGTCTGGGACGACTTCCGGAAAAACGCGGTTTTGACCCGTTTTTGACCCATTTTCGGTCCCAAAACAGCCCAATTTCAAGGCTTTTTGGGATTTTCCATGGCCCAAAACACGCCACCACGGGCTCAAAATGGGCTAAAACCACTTGTTTGAGCATCCCAAATGGTCCAGGATCACTTTTGGAAAAACACGTTTTTGACCCATTTGCGACCCCTTTTTGGTCTTGAAACGGCCCATTTTCAAGGCATTTTGGGAATTTCCGTGGGCCAAAACACGCCACCACGGGCTCAAAACAGCCTAAAAACACTTGTTTGAGCATCCCAAGTGGTCTCGGAACACCTTCGGAAAAAATCTGTTTTTTCGCCCCGGGGACCCTGGTGGGCCCACCGTCGGCCCCCACTGTGCGCGGGCTGGGCTGCCGTCCGGCTCCACCTTGGAAACCATAAAAAGTGAGCCACCTAGCCCAAGATACGGCCCGTGCTTGGTTTCGGGGTGCTAGTGCACATTGCGGAGATTTTGGGGCTTTTTGGCGCCTTTTTGGGCCGTTTTTCGGACATATCGTGGAGTTAGAGGGCACCAAAGGTCCCTTGGTCACAAGAAAGTCAAGCTGCACGTGGAGTGTAGTAGCCGTTTGCCTTCGTTTGGTTGTTTTGAACCCTTACTAGGGCTGTTTTGGGCGAAAAAGGGCTGTTTTTGGCCCAAAGCTGCGCGGATTTGGGAGGGCACCTTCCGCCTTGGCGCCACCGCCCCGGGCCGCGACCGGTGAGTTTTTGGCTCAAAACTTGGATTTGGCAAGGGCACCACCTAGGCTCTAGGATGGCTAAAGTGGAGCCAAGTCCGAGGCGATGAGAAGGGGCAATGGCCAAAACGGAATGGTGACGTGCTTGTTCCTTGTTGCTTGCTTGTTTGTTAGCTAAATTTAAGGGGAGAGGGGTGTAGTAATACATGTACATGTATATATATATATATATATATATATATATATATATACATATATATATATACATATATATATATATATATATACATATATATATATATATATATACATATATATATATATACATATATATATATATATACATATATATATATATATATATATACATATATATATATATATATATACATATATATATATATATGTATATATATATATATATATATATATATATATAAGCATGCTAAACACGGACCTTATGCACGGCTAGTGTGAGCGGACCAGGGGCAAGAACGAAGGGGGTGCCCCGGTACAAAGTGCGTGCCACATACCAGGAGCTCAGGACACCAGGGGGCAGCAAGGGAGAGAGGGAGTGGGAGGGTTGCCTTGCGCATTGCTCTGCACGGTGCACGCCGAAGGGAAAGAGGGAGGAGGGGGACAGAGAGATAGGAGACCGGAGACCGTGCAACCAGGGACGAGGGGCAGGGCAAGGTGAGAGAGGGCGAGCAGACAGGGGGCAGGACAGGGCCAGGGGGCCGGGGCAGAGAGGGGGGCAGAGAGGGAGCGCTGCCTCGCGAATTGCTCCGCACTGTGCTCGCGCTAGCCGGAGGGCAGAGGGCCCGAGATGGCAGGGCAGAGAAGGGGGTAACATGGTGCCGCACAACCGAGCGAGCCGCCCGCAGCGTGCGGGGGCACTGGGCAAGGCGGGGTGCCGCGGCGTGCTGCCACAAGGCAGCCCGCCCCCAAAGGTGCAGTGTGCTGTGTGCCTGCGTAGTGTCATGCAACGAGGGCCGGCAAGGACGAGGGAAGAGGGCACGGGCAGGGCGAAAGAGGTAGGACACTTAGGAGGTGAGCGAAGGCAGGACAACCGGAGCAGAGAGAGGGAGCGACGAGGGAGACAGGGGCTTGCTCAGCACCAAGCGAGCACAGAGGGCGAGGGAGGGAGCAGAGGGGGCAGGGTAGGGGATGGTTGCCATGCGTCGTGCCGTGCGCCGTGCGCGTCCTGAAACCGACTCTGACCTCATTCATGAGTGTGTCATGTCACGTCAACCAAGCCTGGCGCCGGAGGCAAGAAGTGGCGCGGGGGGACGGGCACCTGCGGCGCCATCCGCTGGGCCTCCCGTGCGGTGACCCAACCTGTGGCGCAAAGGGGACACGCGCCAGTGGCGCCATCCACTGGACCCCCTGCGCCTGTTGCAGTCATTGGGGCGCAGAGGGGACGGGCAACAGCGGCGCCATCCGGTGGGCCCCCTGCGGCAGCGATTATGCTGATCTGATTAACTAGGTGGCCGGGGGATGCCACAAATGAATCCCCCGCCCGTCTCCCCGCGTCTCTGCCATAGGACCTCAGGGGCCTCCATCGCGCTCGGGGGTGGCAGAGGCCCGGGGGACGAGAGCGCCCGGCCGCTTTGTAGCCGCCACTTCCAGCGGACTGATACCACGGCACCGGTATCAGGCCGCTCGGAAGTGGATACACAGGCACCAGGGAGAGGATGGGCAGTCGCCCCCCCCCCCGGGCTGTTGGGTGCCGAAACAGGGGCCCTCCCCTCGACCAGGGCGGCGGATGGCGCAAGAAGCCTTCCAGGGGTCCGGTAAGTCCTCCCCGCTGCCCGCACTTCTTCATCTTCCGAATCCACCCGGGTACGTACCTCCTCCAGTAAGTATGGGCACAGGAGGGAGCAGGCACGGGACACTGAGCACCATGCGGAGACGTGGCGACTACCGCCAAGGGGCAGCAGCGGCTGGAGATCCTGGGATGCGGAGCCTATACCATGGAGAAGGGCGGGAAGGCCCAAAGGAGAAACCCCCCCCCCCCGCTTCAGCCAAGTGCCTCACCCCGTGCTTGCGTCGTGCTTGCGTCGTGCCTGCGACCTGCGTGCAACGAAGCGACGACGACAAGGGCGCCCCCCCCCCCCCCACACACACACCTCCACCCCCCCGGGGGTGCGCACGCAGGGTAGGAGGGGCGACGACGGGTGACACACGGCAAGCCCCCCCCCCCCCCTGCAGAGGGACAAGTGCCGCGCCTCGTGCCTGCGCCATGCTTGCGTCGTGCCTGCGACGTGCGTGCTACGAAGGGAAGACGACATGGGCGCCCCCCCCCCCCACACACCCCCGCCCCCCCAAGGGTGGGGGATGCAGGTAGGGGGGGGCGAAAAGCGGCCCCCCCCCCGATACAAAGCGGCAGGGTGGGGAGGCAGCGGCGAGAGGGTGCGGGACGGACCACACGGCGGTGCCCGAAGAGAGCACGCGCCGTGCAAGCCCCAGCGGGGGGGGCACCGGGGGTGCGAACGCAGGGTAGAAAGGGCGAAGACGGGTGCCACAAGGCATGCCCCCCCCCCCCTGCAGAAGGACAGGTGCCGCGCCACGTGCCTGCGCCATGCTTGCGTCGTGCCTGCGACATGCGTGCAACGAAGGGAAGACGACAAGCCCCCCCCCCCCCCCCCACACACCTCCGCCCCCCCAAGGGAGGGGGATGAAGGTAGGGAGGGGCGGACAGCGCCCCCCCCCCCCGAGGACAAAGCGGCAAGGTGGGGAGGCAGCGGAGAGAGGGTGCAGGACGGACCACACGACCGTGCCCGTAGGAAGCACGCGCCGTGCAAGCCCCAGCGGGGGGGGCACCGGGGGTGCGAACGCAGGGTAGGAAGGGCGACGACGGGAGCCACACAGCACGCCCCCCCCCCCTGCAGAGGGACAAGTGCCGCGCCTCGTGCCTGCGCCGTGCTTGCGACGTGCTTACGCCAAAGGACGGACAGCGAGGACGCCCCCCCCCCCCCCCACCCCCTTCTCCCCCACCCACCCAGGAAAGGGGCGAGGACAGCGAGGAGACGGCGAGGGGACATGGGGGGGGGGAGCAGAGGACAGACCGACGCGCCACGGGGGGAGACGGGCGGCGGGCGGTGGAGACGCAAAAAAGAAAAAAAAAAGAACAAAGCAAACCAACGCGCCAGGGGAAGAAAGCGAGGAGGCAGGGACCATTATCGCGACGTACGGGCGGAGGCCGGGGCGACATGGGCCCGCAAGAGACGCTGGAGAGGTACCTGACCTCGGGGGTATGGGGGCCCCAAAGGAGAAACCCCTCCCCCACTGCAGCCAAGTGCCTCACCCCGTACTTGCGTCGTGCTTGCGTCGTGCCTGCGACATGCGTGCTACAAAGGGAAGACGACAAGGGCGCCCCCCCCCCCCCACACACCACCGCCCCCCCGAGGGTGGGGGATGACGGTAGCGGAACGCGGACCCCCCCCCCGAGGACAAAGCGGCAGGGTGGGGAGGCAGCGGAGAGAGGGTGCGAAACGGACCACACGACCGTGCCCAAAGGGAGCACGCGCCGTGCAGGCCCCAACGGGGGGACCACCGGGGGTGCGACCGCAGGGTAGAAAGGGCGACGACGGGAGCCACACGGCAAGCCCCCCCCCCCACCTGCAGAGGGACAAGTGCCGCGCCTAGTGCCTGCACCGTGCTCGCGACGTGCTTACGCCAGAGGACAGGCAGCGAGGAAGCCCCCCCCCCCCACCCCCTTCTCCTCCACCCACCCAAGAAAGAGGCGAGGACAGCGAGGAGACAGCGAGGGGACATGGGGGGGGGCAGAGGACAGACCGAAACGCCGGGGGGAGAGACAAGTGGCGAGCGGTGGAGGAACAAAGAAAAAAAAAAGGATACCAACGCGCCAGAGCAGGGGCACACAGCAAGGGCACACGGGACACGGCAGGAGCCATGAAGCACGGCAAGGGGCGCGGGACAGGGGGACACCCCTGGGGAAGAAAGCTGGGAGGCAGGGACCAACACCGCAGCGAACGGGGGGGGGGGCGGGGTGACAAGAGCCCGCAAAAGACGCTGGTGAGGTACCCGACCTCAGGGGTTTGGGGCCCCCCCCGGTGTCCGTATCGGCCCCACCTGAGCGCAGGCAATGAGGTGGGTTACGCCCGGGACCGTTGGCCAGCGGCCCGAGGTGGCACCGGCCTGGGGGGGTGGTCAATGGGCCTGACCAAGAGCACTCCCCACGGCACGTACTGCAGTTCGTGTCCTGTGAGGGGCTGCGGGTAGGGCACACCGTCCATCGGAGTAGGCAAGAGACGCGCCTATCCCGCAAGGACTCCCCAGGGACCCACAGTGTACCCGACCCTGGTGTGGGGAAGGGCCGACGTACCTGGTTACGGCGCAGGTCCATTTGTACGGAGCGGGTACAAATGGACGGCCCGTACAACAGAGTTACACCCTGACAGGGAGTGCATGCATCGGCCCCCCCGTGGGGAAACTCCCGGAGGGAGGGACCGGAGCCAGCGTCGGGCGCCCCCCCCCCCCAACCCTGCCTGGCAACACACCCACCAACAACCGGGTTGAACCAGGGAGCACACCAAGGGGGCGACACCGGGGGCAAAGGGGCACGAAAGGGAAGGGGGGGGGGACGCGCAAGAGGGGAGGATAACTGTGTCGTGCAATGTATCGTGCAACATAAGGCCAACAGCGAGTGGGACGGGCCACAGAGTCCGCCCGTACTGCCCTACATACGGGTCTGCCCGTTCACCCGTGTCCATAGCTCACACAGCCTTCGTTAGCTAAATGTCGCTATCTGTCCCCACCAATCCCGCGGAGTTGCCAGCCTTCCGGCGACGTGCTGACCACCACCACCAACTCCATCTCCATCACCTACTTCATCACCCCGTCGGGTTCCCCATGATGCAGCATCACTTCTCGCACCAACACGTACACCCGGCGGCTGTGCCACAGCTCCCCGTCCACCTTCACCATCACCATCACCCGGCGGCTGTGCCGCAGCATCCCGTCCACCTTCACCATCACCATGACCATCACCGTCCGCACCAGCATGTGGTGTACCCGCATCCCCTGCCCCAGCAGCACCCACGGCCGCCTCAGCACACGGTACCGGTGCCGGTACCGGTACCGGTGCCTGCGCCGGGGCGGGGCGCCCAGCAGCTGGCGGTGTCGCAAGGGGAGGCACGTGGCGTGCCCCCGGGCGAGGCGGGGAGAATGGGGGCGCCTGCGGCTGCGCCACCCCTGGCGGTGCCCCAGCCGGGGCATACCGCGGCGGGGTCTCCACCGCGGACGGTCCCGGTGCCGGATCCAGCCGTGCCGCGCGGGGCCCCGCCCGTGGTGCCGACGGGGCCTGAGCCGGTGGTGCCGGGTGGTGGTCCACCCCCGACGCGTGGGATGCACGGCGCAGCCCCCATGGGGAGGCCTACGGCGGGGGAACAGGCGGGGGATGCGGCGCAGGAGGCGGCAGCGGCCGGCCCGCGAGACATCAGCGAGCTGCTCGCGCAGGCCCTGGAGGCGTACCGGCGGACAGCCGCGGGGGGCGATGGAGCCGCGCCGGAAGAGCCGGGGAGGGGGGCTGGCGCCGGCGAGCTGATCGCGCAGGCGCTCGCGGCTGTCGCCCCGAGGGCGGAAGGGGCCAAGGAGAAGCCGTCGGAGGTGGTTGCTTCGGGGGGACAGGACGCGGGGCGGGGTGTGCCGGAAGCGCAGGCACCGGCAAAGGGCGGCGGGGTCGTGGAGCCCAGTGGGAGGCGTGCCAAGGGGGAAGGAGTGGAGGACTGGATGTGGGAGTGGCGGGAGTGGCGCCAGGTCACACCCGGTGAGCCGTGTCCGGCGGGGCTGGCGTACAGCATGGACCTCCATGCGGGCACCAGCTGGGCCCGGCTGCCCGACAACCTGCGGGCACGGCTGGACGCGGCGGAGGCGGCAAGGGGCGGAGGCGCTGACGAGCGGCCTCTGGCGCCCTTCCCGCCGCGGCCAGACACGCCGCCGGCGATGGTTGCGGCTGGGGAAGGGGGGGAGGAAGAGCACGAGGCGGAAGAAGTGGAGGACGAAGAGGCGTACGGGCACGGTGAGTCGGCGCTAGCCCTCATGTATGAGGACGACGCCGGGCCCGACGTCTACGCCGGCATGGACGTGGACCCGGCCCACGCGCCGCTGCGGCCCATGCCCACTGTGGTGCCGCCCCCTCCCCTGGGGAGCTGTGAGCAGCGGCACTGCAGGTACCATGCGGCCGAGGGTGCCCACAAGCACCGCCTCATGGGTACGGGGCGGCGGGAGGCAGGGATGCTGGCGAGCGCCCTGGAGCGCTACGAGCTCCAGCGCCCAGGGCAGGTCGCCCGGGAGGTGGCCCTAGTGGCCGAGTCCCCGGACGACGGCCAGGTCCGCTGTGTCCAGCTGGGGGACGCGGCGGTCCTGGGTCACCACCCCGGTGATGTCCGCGCGGCCGAGCCCCAGGAAGGCCTCCCCCTGTCGGTGCGCCTGTCCGTGGGGCGCCTGCTGGACGAGGCAGGGCTGGAGGACGTGCGGCGGGACGAAGGCCCGTACGTGGCCTTGTGGCGAGGTGGGGCTGACGCTTGGCGTCGCGAGCACGCCGTGCGGCCCCTCACGCCCCAGGCGCTGGGATCCCATGCGCTCCTGGTGGCGGTGCACCCCGAGGGTGCAGAGGTCGTGTTCGGCGCGGACCGCGTGCTGCTAACCGGGGATGGGGTGGTCCTCGTCCCCACCTCCACCAGCTACCGCCTTGAGAGCCGCGGCGGTGACCTCAAGCTGCTGGTGGTTGTGGGCACGCGCCTCGACGAGAGCGCCGCCCCCCAGGGGTCCGAACACGCGGTCCCGGTGGGGAGTGATGAGGAGACAGGCCGTGACGGTGACGAGGTGGGGCGGGAGCAACCCACGGGGGAGGAGTAGCAGCAGGATCAGCCGGAGGTGGCCGGGGAGGAGGTGGACGTGCAGGCCATTGTGGCGGCGGCCCTGGCGAGGTTCACGGCTGCCGCAAGCCTGCCGCCGACGACGGAGGCACTGGAGGGGGAGGACCAACGCAGGAGGAGTGAAGAGGCACAGAGCGCCATGGAGCAGAACGTCGAGCTGGAGATCGTGGGGGCGAAGGAGGCGCGTGAGGTGGGTCCACGGGAGCTGGGAGTGGCGGACAAGGCTCGGCCGAAGACGGGGGAGGTGGAAACGTGCAGGCACTGGGCCAAGGGGTGGTGCATGCGGGCAGATGCCTGCCGGTTCGCCCACCCCCAGCCGCCGCTGCCGCGGGGAGTACCCCAGGAATTGCTCCTGATCCTCCGGGCCATGGCCCGTGTGGGGGCCCTCAGTTTGGACCGCAGCCAGGGCCACGACCGGGGCCACGGAACGTTGCTGCAGGAAGTGGTGGTAAAGGCGCAAGGAGGACGACTCCTAGCGGTGGGGTATGCGGTGGAGAGTGGGGGCCTGACCGAGTGGGCGGTGGCGTTGCCATGTGGCATGGCGGCCCTGCTCACTCCGTTCCCGGTGGTCCCGTGGAGGGACATGGTCACCGTCCAGGAGGCCAACCTGGGGTGGGTGTGCACGTGGCACGCACATCTTGCCGGCATGGACCCTCGCGAGTGGCAGGCTAAGGCGGTCATGACGTACCTGTCCTGGTCGTTGCCGGCAGCGCCGGGTGCGTGGGCGCAGTGGTGGGACAGAGCGCTCAGCTGGGCGAGGGATGGCAGTGCTGTGGCGGCCTGCCCTGACCTCCCGCGCGAGCCCGTCTCAATCCAGCCGTGGACTGTCTCCCTGCATCTCCCCACGGTGGCGGCTCGCCTTGCGGCCACGGACCCGGAGGTCTTGCTGCTGGGAGACCGAGAGGGGCCAGGGTTTCGCCTGGGCCGGGGGCTGGAGGTTCGCACTGCCCGCCTCCCCAGCCCTGTGGACAGGGACGTCCTGGAAGGACTCCAGTTCACGCGGGCTGACGGGGCAGATGTGTGGACCGCCTTCCATCGCCGGCTCCCAGACGCATGGCCCCAGGTGTTCCGGCCCCCTGGTCAAGAGCGTTTGGTGGGAGTGGAATGGCGCGTGTGGGCCACCAACAGCCCGTGCCCGCCGGTAGTGGTCCTGCCCAGGAAAACCAGCCACCCCAGCTGGGAGACAGTGGCGGTCTTGTGGGGATGGATGGCGGTCCATGGGACCGGTGGCCACGTCTTCACTGCCCCACGGGGCACGGTGATCGAGACCGACAAGGGGACGGCGTTGCAGCTCGCGGCAGAGCCCCTGACCACGCATGTGGTGGTGGCTGTCCTCCAATGGGGAGCCGACAGGCCACAGCTCTGGCGCGATCCGGTCGCTGGAGCTGTCTGGCGCGACCTGCCGGTCCTTAGGGCCGCCGTCTGGCCAGGAGGAGCAGGGCGGCATCTCCCGGGCGCACTCCCCTGGCTGCGGGACTGCGGAAACGCCTCTCCCCCGCCAGCTGAGATGCGGGGCACCCTGGAGCACCTGTACCCCAAGCCCAGGCACCACTTCCTGGTGGCCGCGGACCATGGGGTGGAGCTCAACGACGACGTGGTCGCGCTGGCAGCCGACGTGGTGCAGTGCCTGGCCCCCCACGCCATGATGCTCCCGAGGGAGGGGTGGGAGGGTCAGCGGCACGACCAAACCCCGGCTGCCCACCTCGTTGCGAGGTACGTCGAGCTGGGGGCTCAAAGGCGGTATACCTCGACCGGTCGGAGACGCCGAGCATGCGGCACTGGACGTCTCACCACCTCCTGGCCCCTGACACGCAGTTGACGGTGGACCCGCTAGGCCAGCCTGCGGTGTCTGGAGCCCAGCCCCAGTGGCCACACACATGGGACATGGCAGTCCGGACGATGCGCATGGCGCCCAGGGGTCAAGGGGCGGGCTGGCCGGGCGCGGAGCATGTGCCGGCGACGGCCAGGGCGGCACAGGTGCAGCAGCCACCCGGCAACAACAAGGATTGCGGCGTGTGCGCCCTCATTTCCACCGTCGGCACCCTTCTTCGGGTGCAAAGACCGGGCAACCTCCTGTCCGCGCTGGACAGGCGGTGGGTGGCGGCAGTGGTCCTCAACAGGGACATGGGGCCCATCGCGCGTCTGCCGTCCCTGGGGGAGCTGCCTGCAGCGGTGTTGGATGCCCTGCTGGCGCCCCGCACACCCTTGGACGTGGCGGATGTCCAGCACAGCGTGGGGTTGCCCGGGGCGCGCATGCAACATGCCCTGCTGTGTATGGCGGCGGCAGCGGACGGGGGGATGTCCATGCTGATGACGGTGTCTCTGCAGCACGTGCAGGACGCGATGCAGCAGCAGCGGATGCATGCCCCCCAGCCGTCGGAAGAAAGCGCCAAGCGGTGGCTGCATGTGGAGAGCGTGCCTCCCACCCATACGGTGGGCGTGGCGGATATGGGGCGGCTGGTGGTGTTGGAAGGGGCGGAGTATTGGGCGTGTGTTCGGGTGGAAACAGGGGGACTGGAGTGGGTCGTAGTCACCGCGTGCCGGCTCAGGAGGCAGCAGTCCAGGGGCCCAGCCTGCTACAGGGTGTTCCGGGAGTGCCTCAGGGAGCTGGGGCCGGTGCGCAGGGCACACAGGTGCACGGCCGAGGACATCCCGCCGGCGCCGGCGGTCTTCGTGGAGGTCACGCGACCGCCGGCGATCCAAGGGCAGGACATCTGGCCCATAGCCCCGAGCAACATGTGGCAGGCTGAGCATGCAGCTGGCATGTGCAGGGCGCTGCAGGGTCACGCGGCGGCCCTCCCCAGGGGCCCGGCAGCGTAGTCCTCAAGCAACAGGCCGGCAGCCTCGCTGGCACTGCTGCATAGCGTGTCGCGGGCGTGGTGCTGGGTTGTGGCGGCATTGGAGCCCCACTCCTCGGCACTGCGCCTGTTCGATCGCGGAGAGGGCACAGTGCTCATGGTCCGCCCCGCCGATGCACCTTAGTGCACTGAGTGGCGACGGGGGCGAGGCGCTGTACCTCCAAGGGACCGTGGCAGGCGCGGCCGCGACACGCTTCCGCCAGCAGAGCGGAGGAGATGCCCTCCGCCTGGTCATGGCGGAGAACATGGGGCCGTGGCTCCGGGCGTGCTCCACGTCCAGGTGGAAGGTCGAGGGCGACCGGGAGAGGTTCGCCGACGCGTGGCGCCGCTGGGTGGAGGAGCAGTTTCCCGTGGGGGGAATGCTGCACCTGCCGCAACCACCAAGCGTGCCACCGGTACGGCCTGCGGCATCCCCGGCCGCGGCGGCGAGGCCGGCCCCGAAAGCAGCGCCCAAGCCGCCGCCCAAGAGGAGCCCCCCGCCTCAGTATGGCGCCTATGCCAACATTTGGTACGTGCTGCAGCACTTCGGCGGTGACTTGGCCACAGAGCAGCGTGGGTCAAAGACAATCAACGTCCGCCCCTGGTCTCGGCTGGATGGGGCCGGTCACTGCACATGGAGAGCTGGCAAGCACTGCCGGCCCACCCACCTCCACCCCAAGGACGTGCTGGACCACATCCAGCCGGACCATGCGGCTCATCCGGCGCAACGGAACCAGGCGCTGGCCATGCTGGCTGGCGTTATGCCGGGGGGCCAGTCGGGGCCTTTCGCGTCGGCCCAGGCAGGGTCCAAAGCGCTCATGCTGCCCATGGGTGCCCGCCCCGCGGCGGAGCGCGGGGCGTCGCCGTCGGCGGCGCGATCTGGAGCGATTGGGTCTGCAGCACGGCGTGGGGCGGTTACTTCTACGGCGAGTACGTTGGCAAGTACATCCGGCGGACAGGCAGAGGGGGGGCCCGCCGCATCTGCCGGGTCTCAGCAAACAACGGCCGCCTCGGGCGGAGGCCCACGGGGACAGAAGCCACCTTGCCAGCCACCCGCGCCGGGTGCGGGTGGTCCCCCTGGACCTGCTGGTGGCCCCTCTCCGTCCAGTGATCCGGATCCGGTGGGGGCCCCGGTACACACGTGCAGCCATGAAGGGGCCCCGCCTCCAACACCCGAGCGGCGGTGTCTTGGAACGTCCAGGGCTCGATACGGGGGGACGGCGTACCAGTGGCCCCAGGTATGCTTGACGGTGAGGCGGTGGCGGCGGGCGTCATTAAGGCCGAGGGTGCCATCCTAGGCCGCTTCCAGGAGACCGGCCTGCAGGACCCTCAGGGTGTGGTGCACTCGGAGAATCAGTGGCGTCACCACGGGTATCATGCGTACTCAGGGGTGGATGCCCAGGCAGCGTCGGCGGCAGCGGTGCGCGGCGGGCTCTTGATTGCCCTTCGGGCGGACGTGTTCGCCACGGAGGAAGTTCGAGACGTCGTGGATATCGTGCTGGGCAAGGCCATGGCCCTCGATGTGGTGACCGCAGTCGGCACCCTCACGGTCATCAACGTCCACGGCCCGGGTAGCGGCGGCGACTCCTGGGCGTCTAAGGCGTCCTTGTGGGCTGACGTGGCATGTACGCGGCGGCCAAGAGCGCGGGTGGCACCAGGGCCATGCTCCTCGGAGGGGACTTCAACGTGTGGCTGGAGTCCCCGTGGCACCCCACCACGAGGAGGTTCCAAGCCCTGTGGGAACAGTGTGGTTTCCGCAGACAGGCCCGGAACGGGAGGAGGACAGGAGGCCCACGAGGGCAGGGCACCGACTGGACTCCTTCCTTCTGAACTCGCCTCTGGTCCCATGGGCGGCGCGTGAGCGCCCACACTTGGCACCGGGGCGGTCTCCAGCGTCACTGGGGTCGGATCATGGACCTGTGGTCCTGGACCTCCCGCTGGCGGTGTCCGGCAAAGAGAGGGTCACCAGGATGGCCTACTCGCACGCCCAAGGCAGGCTGCATGCCATACGCCCGGACTCCCCGGGGTTTCGTGAGGCGGCGGCGGCAGTACTGCAGAAGGCCTGCGGTGATCGGCGGCTGCAGGCGTGGCTCTCGTCGGACCAGGACACTGCCACCATGGGCACGTCGGAGGTGCAAGCGGTCTTTGACCTGCTCTACGCCTTCCGTGATGACGTGTCCAGGGTCACGGGAGTGCGCATGCCATCGGGCGTGGACCCGCAGTACCCGTACGGGCAGACGGAGACGGAGGCGTCTCTGGCCCAGGTCCTCTCGGATCAGCAGGCCCTGGCCTGGCGCGCCCATGAGCTGTGGCAACGGGACGCGGCGGCGGCCGGACTCCACTCCCAGGAAGCGACTGCCTTGCTACAGCACCTCCGGCGGGTGGACCCCGACCTATCCCGCGCTTCGGTGGAGGACCTACGTGCCGCGTTGGACCAACAACTCAACCAGGTAGAGACACGCATGGAGGAGCTGCGGGATGTCCTCAGGAGCAACAGGCGCCGGTCCATCAAGGACTATTGGCGGGGCAGGGTGCCCGATCTGCAGCTTCGATGGACGGCGATACGGGGGGCCATCAACGTGGTGAACTATGCCCCGTCGGGCCTGTGGTCCGTACGCGTCCGCGAGTCGGAGAAGGTGCTCTTGGAGGCCTCGGACGTCATTGGCGAGGTCCAGAGGTATTGGGAGGCGCTGTACGCCAAGCGGCCAGTGAACCTGCCGGCCTTCGAGCGGCTGGTCCGGGCCCACATTCCCAGGGGGGTGCCTGAGGAATGGAGGTCGGTACAGGACTACACCCTGCACGACCTTAAAGACGCCGTGAGGCAGGACGTGGCGGACGACAAAGCTCCGGGGTCCAACCGGGTCACCGCTGCCCTCATAGCAGAGCTGCCTCAACCGGTGCAGGGGCTCCTGGTGCACGCGTACAGGGCTATCCTGCGGGGTGCGGACGTCCCGGAGTCCTGGCACGAGGCCATTATCTGGCTGATGCCCAAGGGCACAGCCACGGGCAACCTGGACGATTATAGGCCGATAGCGCTGGGGCACCAAGACATGCGAATGCTCATGACTCCCCTCATGCGGAGGTTCACAGCTGTCCTGGCACGCAAGGGACTGGCTGCGGACTGGCAGTTCGGGGCCATGCCGGGCTCCACGGCGGCTGCCCCGGTGTTCCTGGCCCAGCGCAGGCTGCAGCGTGGGCAGGAGGAAAACCACGTCCTGGCCCTCGATGTGTCAAAAGCTTTTAACACGGCGCCGCACGGGGCGCTGGCGCTCCTCCTGCGCCACATGGGAGTCCCGGAAGAGCTCATCAGGCTCTTCCACACCCTCAGCTTCGGGTCTGTGGTGCGCATCGTCACAGCGCACGGCCCGACGCCGAGCATTCGGCTCCACAGGGGCCTGCGGCAGGGCAGTGCGGAGAGCGCTGTGCTCTACCTCCTTCTCTTAGAACCTCTCCTGCCGAGTCTTGCCTGCAAGGCGCGGGGAGATGCTCGCCATGCAGTGCCACCCCTGGTGCAGGCGTACTGTGATGACCTCATGTTGATAGCGCACTCCCTGCCGCAATTCCTGGAGTATGCAGCGGCGATAGCGCGGTATCTCACGGACATGGGCATGTCTCTCAACGTTGGCAAATGCGCCTATGCCAATACTGCTCGCATCCATTCGATCATGGTCTGCCTGAGCCAAGGGAACACGGCGGCCCCATGGGTATGCTTACGTGCCAAGGGCACGGTACCATTCTGGGCTGCGCCTCGATCCCAGGGGGGTGGCGACCATGAAGGAGAAACATGTACTCCGATGTGAAATTCTGCTGGGCTGGTGCAAGAACACGTTGGGGCGGGTGTCGGTGCCTCATGAGGTGATGGCGGCTGTGGTTGGAGGCATCGTGCGGTACGCGGCGCCCTACCTGTCCGACACGGCGGAGGCGGTGATCAAGCTGAATACTGCCATCAAGGCTGCAGCCCTGCAATTCGAGAAGCTGCCCAAGGACCTGTCCAACGTGGCGGTGCGGTCAGGTCATGGGCTACGGTTGGCGGATGTCCAAGTTATCTGCCGCGACTCCGTCGTGGCGACCATGGCTCAACTCACCCACCACAGGTCGACGACAGTCCGGGATGAGCTGCGGGCCATGCTCCGGGACATGCACGTGCAGTACGGAGTGTGCGGGCAGTTCATGGTGCCCTCTGCGTCATTCGCCACGCACGCTGGCAATACGTGGGTGGACAGGGTACTCTGGGCGATGGGGACGTTGCGCGTAGGACTTCTCATGCCATCGTCAGTGTACTCGTGTGTACACGCCCATCTACCGCAAGTGCAGTGGGCGGGGCGAAAGTGGGTGTCCCAATCCTATTCCTTCAAGGGTAGAGACATATGTGTTCTCTCGGGGCCCCGCACAGATGCGGTGGTACAGTCCCTGACTGATCCCGCAAATGACCTCCTGCATGCGCGGCTCCCCTGTCCTGCGCCTGGGCACTGGGCTGTCCAGCTCCAGGAGTGTCATGAGGACCACCTGCACCTTCCGCACGCAGGAGTAGGGCCCCATCAGCTGGACCACGTGTGGTTCACGGGGCTTCGTGACGTCTTCCGGCCGCAGCTGCCTAGTCCGTTGACTCACCGGCTAATTCACCCGGTGCGCCGAAAGAAGGCCAGCAAACGCAATAGACAGTCCACTGCAGGGGACGTGTATGTGGTGGGCGGGTACAGGGAGGAAGGATGGGACCCGGCCAACCCGGGGCTATCCATGCCGTTCGTCCCGCTAGCCGCCCTCCTGTTTCTGTTGGGGGACGTCTTTGAGGGTTACCAGCAGCAAGACGATCCGGCGTCCGTCCCCCTACTCACTCCACACGCCGGGGGCGGCATAAACCCGTCACCACTGTGGGTTGTGCACGGGCGGCCAGCGTTTTCCAGGGCATGCGCGGCGGTGCACGGGTGCAGCGAGTGGGCAATTGTCCTTCTGCTACCAGCAGGCCCTGTCCCGGATCCGGATGAGCACTCGGTCCCGGAAGTGGTTCGGATGTCCAACGTGCCGCACGATCCGCACGTCGCCGTCACGTCGTTGTGTGATGGCGGCGCGGTGGAACATGGGTCTGTGGTGGTGTACCAGCCCTCCTGCTCCGCAACGGTTTGGGGGGCGAAGTATACCACCACCCTAGACGCCATCAAGTCAGTCTGTGGATGTGACCTGGCCTGGAGACCACATGCGGTGTATCGGCCGAAGGTAGTCCTATCCCCGGAGCTCACGGCCTCCAGTGCGGCGTCCCTTGGAAAGGTGGTGCAGAGCCCCCACTCCGACGTGGCGTGGCTGGAACCCCACTGGTACTGCTCGGTACCGGTCGCGACTACAGTCACATCGTCTGACGCGTCGCCCCAGGGAGACGACGCCACAAACGTGGCGGTGGCCAGCCACGGAATCCCCACGTGGACGGGTGCCATCTACGGCACGGTCCCGGAGGCAGAGATCATCGGCGCGGCGGCATACCTGTTGCACACGCCCCCGTCAGCGTGCACGGTGCACGTGGTGGATGCGTCCATCATAGGAGCACATCTCCGCAGGGCGCACGAGGCCCTGTACCGTGGCATCAAGGGGCCGACATCACATCTCGTCAACCAGCACGCACTGAGCTGGATAGTGGAGGGGCTGCGGCGGCTGCCACGCCGAGTTGGGGGGCCGCACCACTGGGTGGTGAGGCAGAGCTCGCACTTGGCGGCAGTCCCGCTCGAGGCGCGAGACTCTGCCGCGGCCCGTGCAATGGCCCCGCCTATCCATATCGACCTACCAAAGGAGCACGCCATCCTCTTGATGCCGGGGAATATTGGAGAGCTCGAGCCGCGTGTGCCATCCATGCAAGCCCTTCAGCAAGTCCGGGAGATGGAGTGGCGTTCGCTAGCGGCACGCACCAGGGTGCACACGCCACTGGCTGGCGCCTGCGGGCGGTGCCGCTGGGAGCTGTACACCACGGCCCAACGCACAGAAATATGCTGCGGGCACGTGACGGTCGCTTGTCCACAATGCAGGTCATGCGACGGTGGAGACAGAAGCTCACGCGTATGGCAATACCGGCCCACCCCTGTATCTTCTGTGGGGGGCCGGAGGAGGACATTGGCCACATGCGCCTGCTATGTGCGCGGGACGAGGAGGTGGCTGGGCTCCTGTGCAGGCGTGTGGAGGAGTTCACGGCGGAGCTACCCTGACATACAAGGCGGTGGAGTTCCTGGCGTGGAGGGAGCACGGCTGCAGGTGGGCCGAATCTCTGATGGCGGGTGTCGTCCCCGGGGACCCGAAGCGGCTGTTCGCTGCGGTGCGAGCGGCGTCGTCCCCGGGCCCTGCCAAGGCCAGGCTCTTTGTGGAGGACATGGTCCAGATTGGGGAAGATGTGTATGCCCGCAGGAACCATCGGCTCACCCTGATCATGCAGCTGCCGATGCAAGATCGAAGGAGGGCGGTATACGCGTTCCTGCGAGGTGACACACCCTTCTGCCCGCCGGCAGGGAGGATCCAGCAGCGTCCGCCGTGGAACCCGTTTGCCGGCCTCCCCGGCGACCTGCGGGCAACCTTTCAGAAGGGCACCGCTCCACGCACCGCTGGTGCCACGGTCGTGCATCGCGCACGAAGAGGCCATGTCCTTGTTCCCTCACTGGATGGCGGCGGTGGCGCAGGCCTTCAACCGGTGGATCGGTTCCTGGGTGGCACGGGACATCACGGCATTCAGGGAGTGGTCCCGCGTGGTGTCGGCGCAATCGTGGGCCCTGGTGCGTGGTACCATGGTGAGAAGCCCTGGCGGCCAGAGTGATCCGTGGCTCGGGGTGTACGCCAACCATCCAGCTGTGGGGAACGTCATGGGCTAGCCTCGCGAGGTGCTGCCGGTCTTTCAGCAACCTCTGTGCAGTCTCCCAATCTTGGGGGTGGTTGTCGTACTTGACGTGGGTACGTTGTGGCTGTATGACCGGCAGCTGCGACGAGCCATACCAGCGGTCACGGAGCGGCGGTCCATGGCAGTGTTAGTGGGCTCCAAGCAGCTGGCACGGGTGCAGGGCAACGACGCGCAAGGCCACGTCACGGAGGCCATGTTCTCTCTGCCAGAGGGGGACGACCACGTGGCTGCCGATGCCCGTCACACCCTTGACACCCTGGGCCTCGCGGCGGTCATTGAGGCTTGGGCGGGAGGACAACGCTTGGTTCCAGCATCCGCCAGGGGCCCGGGGCAGGACGGGGTTGATGTCATCGGGGAGGTCTTACGGGACTACAGTTGGGAGCTCCTGGCGCATGGCACACACAGCCCCAAAGTTGCGCGGTGGCCCCGGCTGATTGCGGGCCTGCCGGTGATGCTCGACGGGCGACCGATACTCCACCCGGTGTCCACGTGGGAGGAAGCGAGGCGCAGCCTCCTCAGATGTGCCACAGCACGCACGCTGGCGGGTGCTTTGCTTGGACTCCAGGACGCGTGCTGCGATGTATGGCAGGACCTGTGGTCGCAGTGTTGTGATAGTAGCTGCGTTCCGTCGCGGTCTGTGCTTCCGCAGCGATGCCACGGGTGCGGGGAAACAGCGTCAGTTTGGGTTCATCAATGTGCCTCCGTCCCACTATGCGGGACATGTAAGGAGCGTGTCGATAGGGGGTGGCCTAAGGCGAGGTGGGCACTGCGGCACTCTGGACAGATGTCCTCAAGTGCCTGGAAGACAATCCAGGGTGGCCTGAAGAGCGTCCGAGTGGAAGGGGTACGGTGCCCTGGTGAGCCGTCGGCAGCCCTGCCCCTGCTGCTGTGGTGGGCGGCTCTGGAGGGCGACTCGCGGATACTCTGGTTGTGGCATCACGGAGGAAATGGTGACGGCGTGGTGGGGGCCGGGGGTGATGCAGATTGATGGGGTTAGGAATTGTGGGTGCAACTGCTACCGTCCCTACGCTGGACGCAGCGGAGGGGATAGTGCCTGAGAAGCAGTGCCCTCATGGCCTGATTGTGCGGTACTGGCAGGCGGCGTATGACGGCCAACGCGATGTGACAGGTCGTGCCGGCCTGATGGTGAGCCGTACTGCCCCCGTGCATGAGGGTCGGACAGGGATGCTTCACCCGCTTGCCCCGGGTCGCCGCATACAACAGTGAGGTGTCATGGGTCGTCCTGACCAGGGTAATAAGGCCCAAACCCCTGTAGGGTATTCCCATGGCACCGGGGTCTCTACTGGCGGCCTGGCCACGGCAGTATTGGGAGTGGTTGCTCGGGATACACCGGGGGTGCACGGAGTTGTCTGGGGGCGGGCGACATCGTTGCCGGCGCTACGGTGCACGCATTGCAGCGCCCCCTGGGAGTGTTACACGGGGTTGCGGGGACAGCCTGCAGGCCCCGGGAGCGGCGACGAAGTGGTGATGTGTGCGTAGAGGGAGCCTGGGAGGAGCGCTCACGAGGGGCACGCGGAGTTCAAGGTGACGGTGTACTGGCGTCTTGGGGGTATACGCGGCGGTACTGGGGTCTGTACGGTGGGGGTACGCGGCGTTACTGGGGAACCGTACGGTGGGGGAGCTGCGGGGATGCATGGCGGTACTGGGGTGTCCCCCTGACCCCTCTAACAACTTAGGGGGCGCGTAGGGGCATCCCCTGGCCCCGTTAACAAACTAGAGGGACCGTGCCTGCGGGCATGTACATAGTCTAACCTCTGACCATGGCCTTGCGGTTGCGGTGGTGCGTGTGGTGGCGGCTCGCAGGTGGCTTCCGCGTCGCAACAGCGGTACTGCGCGGCGTCGTAGCAGTAGTATGCGGTCGCCTCACCATTGTAACGACTTACCCCTGGGGGGCGCCAGTCCGGTCGGCTAGAGGTGGGGAGAGAGGAGGAGAAGCATGCTGCGTGGTCCGGGGGGTGACGCGCGGGCCAATGCTATAAGTAGGCTCCCCACGTCGTCGGTGGGGGCCGAACTTGCGGCCTGGCCGCTGCTGTGGCGGAAGAGGCGCAACCACAGGAGCTGGCCAATCAGTGCAGGTAAGGGTCAAGGGTAGGCGCCAGGGCAAAGTATGTGGGCCAGATGAGGTGCACCTGGTTACCACAGCCCGGGGCGAGCCTCTGGTGGGTACCCCTACATAGGGTCCATAATCAAGCTACGGCACCCACCAGCCCGAATCCCAGCCAGCGATATTCACGGGTTGCGCCACTCCCGTCGCGTAGCGGCCAGCGTCCCGCCCCTGTAGACCCTTAGGTTATATTATACGTGGGCAAGAGGATGCCTCGAAGCTGATTGGGTTCTGGCCCCTGACAAGGAGTGCCGGCACAGTAGATATATCTGGGGTGTGGGTGCTGCTCAGGGCCACGGGCACGTGTAGTTGATACCGTGTTTCTGTACTATACTAGGGGACTGATGCGGTGGGTCGGCGGCGTACATTGTGGGGACACGAGGGCGATGAAGGCTGAGGGCCAGGCCAGGCTGGAGCCTCCTAGAAATCCTGGCTGTGCATGAAAGGGTTATTGCGTGCTGGCAGTGGGATATGAGGAGTCAGGGGTGGTGGGTATTTACGAGTACGCGGCTGACAGTGGATTACGTGGGGTCACGGGTACTGGACGTCTCCACGGTGGCGGGGGTACACGAACAACGGAGAGTCCGCTCTTGCTTCGCCGCATGCGTGCTGCTTTGTGCCTTGGTTGCCGCTTTGCGCCGGACGGTGAAGCCTTTGCTTTCTGCTTGTTGCGATGCTGCTGCATTGCTCTGCCTTGACCCCTTACCCCCGGCCAACAAACGGGCCAACGTCTGTCGCCGTTGCTAATGCTAACGCTTTGCAGTCGCCACTGCCCCCAAAGCCTGGTTGACCAGTATCCCCGGTCCTCTGGGTCCTCCGTCATGCTGTGGGCCACCTCAGGCAGCCCTGGGACCCACGGGATCGAGCGAGGCAGGAACCACCTGTCGGCGCAAGATGCCCGGTAACTCCAGTAGACGGCATGATAAGTGGTTATGACTATGACTATGACTATATATATATATATATATATATATATATATATATATATATATAGATATATATAGATATATATATATATATATATATATAGATCCCTATATATATATATATATATATATATATATATATATATATATATATATATATATATATATATATATATATATATATATATATATATATATATATATACATATATATATATATATATATGTATATATATATATATATATATATATATTACTACACCCCTCTCCCCTTAAATTTAGCTAACAAGCAACAAGTAACAAGCAACAGGCAACAAGCAACAACAAGCACGTCTCCGTGCCGTTTTGGCCATTGCACCTTTCCATAGTCATAGTCATAGTCATAACCACTTATCATGCCGTCTACTGGAGTTACCGGGCATCTTGCGCCGACAGGTGGTTCCCGCCTCGCTCGATCCCGTGGGTCCCAGGGCTGCCTGAGGTGGCCCACAGCATGACGGAGGACCCAGAGGACCGGGGATACCGGTCAACCAGGCGTTGGGGGCAGTGGCAGCTGCAAAGCGTTAGCATTAGCAACGGCGACGGACGCTTGCCCGTTTGTTCGCCGGGGGTAAGGGGGCAAGGCAAAGCAGCGCAGCAGCATCGCAACAAGCAAAAAGCAAGGGCATCTCTGTCCGTCGCAAAGCGGCAACCAAGGAACAAAGCAGCACGCATGCGGCGAAGCGAGAGCTGACCCTCCGTCGTTCGCGCACCCCCGCCACCGTGGAGACATCCATCACTCATGACCCCATGGAATCCATTGCCGTCTGCGTCCTCGAGACTGCCCACCACCCCTGACTCCACGTATCCCTCTGCCAGCACGCAATAGCCCGTATGTGCATAGCCAGGATTTCTGGGAGGCTCCAGCCTAGCCTGGCCCTCAGCTTTCATCGCCCCCATGTCTCCATAACGTACGCCACCGTCCCACCGCACCAGTCCCCTAGTATAGTACAGAAACACGGTATCAATTCCACGTCCCCGTGGCCCTGTGCTGCGCCCACACCCCAGATATATACCATGCTGGCACCCCATGTCAGGGGCCAGCGCCCAGTCTGCTTCGAGGTATCCACTTGCCCACATATAATATATCTTGAGGGTCTACAGGGGGGGACGCCGGCCGCTACGCGACGGGAGTGGCGCAACCCGTGAATATCGCTGGCTGGGATTCGGGCTGGTGGGTGCCGTAGCTTGGTTATCGACCCCCTGTAGGGGTACCCACCAGAGGCTCGCCCCGGGCCGTGGTAACCAGGTGCACCTCATCTGGCCCACATACAATGCCCTGGCGCCTACCCTTGACCCTTACCTGCACTGAATGGCCAGCTTCCGTGGTTGCGCCTCTTCCGCCACAGCAGCGGCCAGGCCGCAAGTTCGGCCCCCACCGACGACGTGGCGAGCCTACTTATAGCATTGGCCCGCGCGTCACCCCCCGGACCACTCAGCATGCCGCTCCTCTGCCCTCCTCGCCTCTAGCCGACCGGACTGGCGCCCCCCAGGGGTAAGCCGTTACAGTGGTGAGGCGACTGCATACTCTTCGCTACGACGCCGCGCAGTACCGCCGTTGCCACGCCGACGCCACCTGCTAGCCGCCACGACACGCACCACCGCAACCACAAGGCCATGGACAGAGGTTAGACTATGTACATGCCCGCAGGCACGGTCCCTCTAGTTTGTTAACGGGGCCAGGGGATGCCCCCGCGCTCCCCCTGAGTTGTTAGAGGGGTCAGGGGGACACCCCAGTACCGCCATGCATCCCCGTGCTCCCCCACTGTACGGTTCCCCAGTACCGCCGCGTTCCCCCACCGTACGGACCCCAGTACCGCCGCGTACCCCCACCATACGGTCCCCAGTACCGCCGCGTATACCCCCACGATGCCAGTACACCGTCATCTGGAACTTCCCCGCTGCTCCCCCACTGTACGGTTCCCCAGTACCGCCGCGTACCCCCACCGTACGGATCCCAGTACCGCCGCGTTTACCCCCAAGACTCCAGTACGCCGCCACCTGGAACTCCACGTGCCCCCCGTGAGCGCTCCTCCCATGCTGCCACGTCGTCTCCGCGACGCCCGCCATACTGTCCCCCTGACGACCCCACTGTCATATCCTTCCACGCACACATCTTCGCCCCGTCGCCGCTCCCGGGGCCTGCAGGCTGACCCCGCAACCCCGTGTAACACTCCCAGGGGGCGCCGCAACGCTGTAACCCCCGGACAACTCCGTGCACCCCCGGTGTATCCCGAGCAACCACTCTCAACACTGCCGTAGCCGGGCCGCTAGTAGAGACCCCGGTGCCATGGGAATACCCTACAGGGGTTTGGGCCTTATTACCCTGGTCGGGACGACCCATGACACCTCACTGTTGTATGCGGCGACCCGGGGCAGGCTGGTGAAGCATCCCTGTCCGACCCTCATGCACGGGGGCAGTACGGCTCACCATCAGGCCGGCACGACGTGTCACATCGCGTTGGCCGTCTTACGCCGCCTGCCAGTACCGCACAATCAGGCCGCGAAGGCACTGCTTCTCAGGCGCTACCCCCTCCGCTGCGTCCAGCGTAGGGACGGTAGCTGGTGCACCCACAATTCCCAACCCCATCAACCTGCACCCCCGGCCCCCACCACGCCGTCACCATTTCCTCCGCGATGCCACAACCAGAGTATCCGTGAGTCGCCCTCAAGAGCCGCCCACCACAGCATCAGGGACAGGCCGCAGACGGCGCTCCAGGGCACCGTACCCCTTCCACTCGGACGCTCTTCAGGCCATCCTGGATAGTCTTCCAGGCACTTGAGGACATCTGTCCAGAGTGCCGCAGTGCCCACCTCGCCTTAGGCCACCCCCTATCGGCACGCTCCTTACATGTCCCGCACAGCGGGGCGGAGGCACACTGATGAACCCAAACTGACACCGTTTCCCCGCACCCGTGGCATCGCTGCGGAAGCAAAGACCGCGATGGAACGCAGTTACCATCACAACACTGCGACCACAGGTCCTGCCATACATCGCAACACGCGTCCTGGAGCCCGAGCAAAGCCCTCGTCAGCGTGCGTCCTATGGCACAACTGAGGAGGCTGCGCCTCGCTTCCTCCCACGTGGACACCGGGCGGAGTATCGGTCGCCCGTCGAGCATCACCGGCAGGCTCTCAAGCAGCCGGGGCCACCGCGCCATTTTGAGGCTGCGCGTGCCATGCGCCAGGAGCTCCCAACCGTAGTCTCGCAAGACCTCCCCGATGACATCAACCCCGTCCTGCTCCGGGCCCCTGGCGAAAGCCAGAACCAAGCGTTGTTTTCCCGCCCGAGCCTCAATGACCGCCTCGAGGCCCAGGGTGTCAAGGGTGTGACGGGCATCGGCAGCCACGTGGTCGTCCCCCTCTGGCAGAGAGAACATGGCCTCCGTGACGTGGCCTTGCGCGTCGTCGCCCTGTACCCGTGCCAGCTGCTTGGAGCCCACTAACACTGCCATGGACCGCTGCTCCGTGACCGCTGGTATGGCTCGTCGCAGCTGCCGGTCGTACAGCCACAACGTACCCACGTCAAGTACGACAGCCACCGCCAGGACTGGGAGACTGCACAGAGGTTGCTGAAGGACCGGCAGCACCTCGCGAGGCCAGCCCACGACGTTCCCCACAGCTGGATGGTTGGCGTACACCTGGAGCCAGGGATCACTCTGGCCGTCGGGGCTTCTCACCTTGGTACCACGCACCTGGGCCCACGACTGCGCCGACACCACGCGGGACCACTCCCTGAATGCCGTGATGTCCCGCGCCACCCGGGAACCGATCCACTGGTCGATGGCCTGCGCCACCGCCGCCATCCAGTGAGGGAACAAGGACAGGGCCTCGTCTTGCTCGACGCACGACCGCGACACCAGCAGTGCGTGCAGCGGTGCCCTCTGAAAGGTTGCCCGCAGGTCGCCGGGGAGGCCGGCAAACGGGTTCCACGGCGGACGCTGCAGGATCCTCCCTGCCGGCGGGCAGAAGGGTGTGTCACCGCGCAGGAACGCGTATACCGCCCTCCTTCGATCTTGCATCGGCAGCTGCATGATCTGGGTGAGCCGATGGTTCCTGCGGGCATACACATCTTCCCCAATCTGGACCATGTCCTCCACAAAGAGCCTGGTCTTGGCAGGGCCCCAGGACGACGCCGCTCGCACCGCAGCGAACAGCCGCTTCAGGTCCCCGGGGACGAGACCCGCCATCAGGGATTCAGACCACCTGCAGCCGTGCTCCCTCCATGCCACGAACTCCACCGCCCTGTCCGTTAGGGGTAGCTCCGCCGTGAACTCCTCCACACGCCTGCACAGGAGCCCAGCCACCTCCTCGTCCCGCGCACACAGTAGGCGCATGTGGCCAATGTCCTCCTCCGGCCCCCCACAGAAGATACAGGGGTGGGCCGGTATTGCCATACGCGTGAGCTTCTGTCTCCACCGTCGCATGACCTGCATGGTGGATAAGCGACCGTCACGTGCACGCAGCATATTCCTGTGCGTTGGGCCGTGATGCACAGCTCCCTGGGGCATCGCCTCGCAGGCGCCAGCCAGTGGCGTGTGCGCCCTGGTGCGTGCCGCTAGCGAACGCCACTCCATCTCCCGGACTTGCTGAAGGGCTTGCATGGATGGCACACGCGGCTCGAGCTCACCATTATCCCCCGGCACCAAGAGGATGGCGTGCTCCTTCGGCAGGACAAGATGGACTGGCGGGGCCATTGCATGGGCCGCGGCAGAGTCCGGTGCCTCGAGCGGGACCGCCGCCAAGTGCGAGCTCTGCCTCACCACGCAGTGGTGCGGCCCCCCAACTCTGCGCGGCAGCCGCCGCAGCCCCTCCACTATCAAGCTCAGTGCGTGCTGATTGACCAAATGTGATGTCGGCCCCTTGATGCCACGGTACAGGGCCTCCTGCGCCCTGCGGAGATGCGCTCCTATGACGGACGCATCCACCACGTGTACCGTGCACGCTGACGGGGGCGTGTGCAACAAGTTCGCCGCCGTGCCGATGATGTCTGCCTCCGGGACCGTGCCGTAGATGGCACCCGTCCATGTGGGGATTCCGTGGCTGGCCACCGCCACGTTTGTGGCGTCGTCTCCCTGGGGCGACGCGTCAGACGATGTGACTTTAGTCGCCACCGGCACCCAGCAGTACCGGTGGGGCTCCAGCCACGCCACGTCGGAGTGGGGGCTCTGCACCACCTTTCCCAGGGACGCCGCACTGGAGGCCGTGAGCTCCGGGGACAGGACCACCCTCGGTCGATACACCGCATGTGGTCTCCAGGCCAGGTCACATCCGCAGACTGACTTTATGGCGTCCAGGGCGGTGGTATACTCCGCTCCCCAAACTGTTGCGGAGCAGGAAGGCTAGTATACCACCACAGACCCCTGCTCCACTGCGCCGCCATCACGCAACGACGTGACGGCGACGTGCGGATCGTGCGGCACGTTGGACATCCGGACCACTTCCGGGACCAAGTACTCATCCGGATCCGGGATTGGGCCTGCCGGCAGCAGAAGAACAATTGCCCATTCGCTGCACTTGTGCACCGCCGCGCACGCCCTGGAAAACGCTGGCCGCCCGTGCACAACCCACAGTGGTGGCGGGCTTATGCCGCCCCCGGCGTGAGGAGTGAGCAGGGGGACGGACGCCGGATCGTCTTGCTGTCCGTAGCCCTCAAAGACGTCCCCCAACAGAAACAGGAGGGCGGCTAGCGGGACGAACGGCATGGATAGCCCCGGGTTGGCCGGGTCCCATCCTTCCTCCCTGTATCCGCCCACCACATACACGTCCCCCGCAGCGGACTGTCTACTGCGTTTGCTGGCCTTCTTTCGGCGCACCGGGTGTATTAGCCGGTGAGTCAACGGACCGGGCAGCTGCGGCCGGAAGACGTCGCGAAGCCCCGTGAGCCACACGTGGTCCAGCTGGTGGGGCCCTACTCCCGCGACCGGAAGGTGCAGGTGGTCCTCATGGCACTCCTGAAGCTGGACCGCCCAGTGCCCAGGCGCAGGGCAGGGGAGCCGCGCATGCAGGAGGTCATTTGCGGGATCAGTCAGGGACTGTACTGTCGCATCTGTGCGGGGCCCCGAGAGAATGCAGATGTCCCTACCCTTGAAGGTATAGGATTGGGACACCCACTTCCGCCCCGCCCACTGCACTTGCGGCAGATGGGCGTGTACACACGAGTACACCGACGATGGCATGAGAAGCCCCACGCGCAACGTCCCCATCGCCCTGAGTACCCTGTCCACCCACGTATTGCCAGCGTGTGTGGCGAATGACGCAGAGGGCACCAAGAACTGCCCGCACACTCCGTACTGCACGTGCATGTCCCGGAGCATGGCCCGCAGCTCATCACGGACTGTCGTCGACCTGTGGTGGGTGAGCTGAGCCATGGTCGCCACGACGGAGTCGCGGCAGATAACCTGGACATCCGCCAACCGTAGCCCATGACCTGACCGCACCGCCACGTTGGACAGGTCCTTGGGCAGCTTCTCGAACTGCAGGGCCGCAGCCTTGATGGCAGTATTCAGCTTGATCACCGCCTCCGCCGTGTCGGACAGGTAGGGCGCCGCGTACCGCACGATGCCTCCAACCACAGCCGCCATCACCTCATGAGGCACCGACGCCGGCCCCAGCGTGTTCTTGCACCAGCCCAGCAGAATTTCACATCGGAGTACATGTTTCTCCTTCATGGTCGCCATCCCCCTGGGATCGAGGCGCAGGCCCAAGTATGGTACCGTGCCCTTGGCACGTAAGCATACCCATGGGGCCGCCGTGTCCCCCGGGTTCAGGTATACCATAATCGAATGGATGCGAGCAGTATTGGCATAGGCGCATTTGCCCACGTTGAGGGACATGCCCATGTCAGTGAGATACCGCGCTATCGCCGCCGCATACTCCAGGAATTGCGGTAGGGAGTGCGCTATCAACAGGGCAGCCGTGACCCGGTTGGACCCCGGAGCTTTGTCGTCCGCCACGGCCTGCCTCACGGCGTCTTTAAGGTCCTGCATGGTGTAGTCCTGTACCGACCTCCATTCCTCCGGCACCCCTTTGGGAATGTGGGCCCGGACCAGCCGCTCGAAGGCCGGCAGGTTCACTGGCCGCTTGGCGTACAGCGCCTCCCCATACCTCTGGACCTCGCCAATGACGTCCGAGGCCTCCAAGAGCACCTTCTCCGACTCGCGGACGCGTACGGACCATAGGCCTGACAGGGCATAGTTCACCACGTTGATGGCCCCCCGTATCGCCGTCCACCGGAGCTGCAGATCCGGTACCCTGCCCCGCCAGTAGTCCTTGATGGACCGGCGCCTGTTGCTCCTGAGGACGTCCCGCAGCTCCTCCACGCGTGTCTCCAGCTGGTGGAGCTGTTGGTCCAATGCGGCACGCAGGTCCTCTACCGAGGCGGGGGACAGGTCGGGGTCCACTCGCCGGAGGTGCTGTAGCAGGGCAGTCGCTTCCTGGGAGTGGAGTCCGGCCGCCGCCGCGTCCCGTTGCCACAGCTGATGGGCACGCCAGGCCAGGGCCTGCTGATCCGAGAGGACCTGGTCCAGCGACGCCTCCGTTTCCGCCTGCCCGTATGGGTACTGCGGGTCCACGCCGGAAGGCATGCGCACTCCCGTGACCCTGGATACGTCATCACGGAAGGCGTAGAGCAGGTCAAAGACCGCTTGCACCTCCGACGTGCCCATGGTGGCAGTGTCCTGGTCCGACGAGAGCCACGCCTGTAGCCGCTGATCCCCGCAGGCCTTCTGCAGTACTGCCGCAACCGCCTCACGAACCCCCGGGGAGTCCGGGCGTATGGCGTGCAGCCTGCCCTGGGCGTGCGAGTAGGCCATCCTAATGACCCTCTCCTTGCCGGCCACCGCCAGCGGGATGTCCAGGACCACAGGGCCATGATCCGACCCCAGCGACGCAGGAGACCGCCCCGGCGCTAAGTGAGGGCGCTCACGCGCCGCCCACGGGACCAGAGGCGAGTTTAGAAGGAAGGAGTCCAGTCGGTGCCCTGCCCTCGTGGGCCTCCTGTCCTCCTCCCGTTCCGGGCCTGCCCTGTGGAAACCACACTGTTCCCACAGGGCTTGGAACCTCCTCGTGGTAGGGTGCCACGGGGACTCCAGCCACACGTTGAAGTCCCCTCCGAGTAGCACGGCCCTGGTGCCACCCGCGCTCTTGGCCGCCGCGTACATGGCCACGTCAGCCCAAAAGGACGCCTTAGACGCCCAGGAGTCGCCGCCGCTACCCGGGCCGTGGACGTTGATGACCGTGAGGGTGCCACCTGCGGTCACCACATCTAGGGCCATGGCCTTGCCCGCCACGATGTCCACGATGTCTCGAACTTCCTCCGCAGCGAACACGTCCGCCCGAAGGGCAATCAAGAGGCCGCCGCGCACCGCCGCCGCTGACGCCGCCTGGGCATCCACCCCTGGGTATGCATGATACCCATGGTGACGCCACTGGTTTTCGGAGTGCACCTCACCTTGTGGGTCCTGCAGGCCAGTCTCCTGGAATAGGCCCAGGATGGCACCCTCGGCCTTCATGATGCCCGCCGCCACCGCTTCACCGTCGAGCATACCTGGGGCCACTGGTACACCGTCCCCCCGCATCGAGCCCTGGACGTTCCAGGACACCGCCGCTCGGGTGTCGGAGGCTGGGCCCCTTCATGGCTGCACGTGTGGATCGGGGCCCCCCGCCGGATCCGGATCACTGGACGGAGAGGGGCCACCAGCAGGTTCAGGGGGACCACCCGCACCCGGCGCGGGCGGCTGGCGAGGTGGCCCCTGACCCCGTGGGCCTCCGCCCGGACGGTCGTCGCCTGCTGAGACCCGGCAGATGTGGCGGGTTCCCCCTCTGCCTGTCCGCCGGATGTACTTGCCGACGTACTCCCCGTAGAAGACACTGCCCCACGCCGTGCTGCAGACCCAATCGCTCCAGATCGTGCCGCCGACGGCGACGCCCCGCGCCCCGCCGCAGGGCGGGCACCCGTGGGCAGCGTGAGCGCTCTGGACCCCGCCTGGGCCGACGCGAAAGGCCCCGCCTGGCCCCCCGGCATAACGCCAGTCAGCATGGCCAGCGCCTGGTCCCGTTGCGCCGGATCAGTCGCATGGTCCCGCTGGATGTGGTCCAGCAGGTCCTTGGGTTGGAGGTGGGTGGGCCGGCAGTGCTTGCCAGCTTTCCAAGTGCAGTGACCAGCCCCCTCCAGCCGAGACCAGGGGCAGACATTGATCGTCTTTGTCCCACGCTGATCCGTGGCCAAGTCACCACCGAAGTGCTGCAGCACGTACCGAATGTTGGCATAGGCGCCATACTGAGGCGGGGGGCTCCTCTTGGGCGGCGGCTTGGGCGCCGCTTTCGGGGCCTGCCTCGCCGCCGCGGCCGGGGGTGCCGCAGGCCGTACTGGTGGCACGCTTGGTGGTTGCGGCAGGTGCAGCATTCCCCCCACGAGAAACTGCTCCTCCACCCAGCGGCGCCACGCGTCGGCGAACTTCTCCCGGTCGCCCTCGACCTTCCACCTGGATGTGGAGAACGCCCGGAGCCACGGCCCCATGTTCTCCGCCATAACCAGGCGGAGGGCATCTCCTCCGCTTTGCCGGCGGAAGCGTGTCGCGGCCGCGCCTGCCACGGTCCCTTGGAGGTACAGCGCGTCGCCCCCGTCGCCACTCAGTGCGCTTAGATGCAGGGCCTCCAGGTCGGCGGGGCGGACCGTGAGCACCGTGCCCTGCCCGCGATCGTACAGGCGCAGCGCCGAGGAGTGGGGCTCCAACGCCGCCACAACCCAGTACCACGCCCACGACACGTTATGCAGCAGTGCTAGGGAGGCTGCCGGCTTGTTGCTGGAGGACTGCGCCGCCGGGGCCCTGGGGAGGGCCGCCGCGTGACCCTGCAGCGCCCTGCATATGCCAGCTGCATGCTCAGCCTGCCACATGTTGCTCGGGGCTACGGGCCAGACGTCCTGCCCCTGGATCACCGGCGGCCGCGTGACCTCCACGAAGACCGCCGGCGCTGGCGGGATGTCCTCGGCCGTGCACCTGTGCGCCCTGCGCACCGGCCCCAGCCAACTGAGGCACTCCTGGAACACCCGGTAGCAGGCCGGGCCCCTGGACTGCTGCCTCCTGAGCCGGCACGCGGTGACTACGACCCACTCCAGTCCCCCTGTTTCCACCCGAACACAGGCCCAATACTCCGCCCCCTCCAACACCACCAGCCGCCCCATATCCGCCATGCCCACCGCATGGGTGGAAGGCACGCTCTCCACCCTCAGCCACCGCTTGGCGCTCTCTTCCCACGGCTGGGGGGCATGCATCCGCTGCTGCTGCATCGCGTCCTGCACGTGCTGCAGGGACACCGTCGCCAGCATGGACATCCCCCCGTCCGCCGCTGCCGCCATACACAGCAGGGCATGTTGCATGCGCGCCCCGGGCAGCCCCACGTTGTGCGGGACGTTCGCCAGGTCCAAGGGCGTGCGGGGCGCCGGCAGGGCCTCCAACACCGCTGCAGGCAGCTCCCCCAGGGACGGCAGACGCGCGATGGGTCCCATGTCCCTGTTGAGGACCACCGCCGCCACCCACCGCCTGTCCAGCGCGGACAGGAGGTTGCCCGGCCTCGGCACCCTGAGGAGGGTACCGACGGCGGACATGAGGGCGCACACGCCACAGTCCTTCGTGTTGCCGGCCGGCTGCTGCACCTGTGCCGCCTGGGCCTCCGCCAGCAGACGCTCCGCACCCGGCCATCCCGCCCTCTGGCCCCTGGGTGCCATGCGCATCGTCCGGACCGCCATGTCCCACGTGTGCGGCCATTGGGGCGGAGCCCCCGACACCACAGGCCGGCCCAGCGGGTCCACGGCCAACCGCATGTCAGGGGCCACGAGGTGGTGGGCCGTCCAGTGCCGCATGTCCGGCGTCTCCAACCGGTCGAGGTACACCGCCTCTGAGCCCCCCAGCTCGACGTACCTCGCAATGAGGAGGGCAGCCGGGGTTTGGTCGTGCCGCTGGCCTTTCCACCCCTCCCTCGGGAGCATCATGGCGTGGGGGGCAAGGCACTGCACCACGTCGGCTGCCAGCGCGACCACGTCGTCGCTGAGCTCCACCCCATGGTCCGCGGCCACCAGGAAGTGGTGCCTGGGCTTGGAGTACACGCGCTCCAGGGCGCCCCGCAACTCAGCTGTCGGGGGAGAGGCGTCTCCGCAGCCCCGCAGCCAGGGGAGTGCGCCCGGGAGATGCCGCCCCGCTCCTCCTGACCAGACGGCGGCCTTAAGGACCGGCAGGTCCCGCTAGACAGCCATTGCGACCTGATCGCGCCAAGGCTGTGGCTTGTTGGCACCCCACTGGAGGACGGCCACCACCACATGCGTGGTCAGGGGCTCTGCCGTGAGCTGCAACGCCGTCCCCCCGTCGGTCTCGATCACCGTGCCCCTTGGGGCAGTGAAGACGTGGCCATCGGCCCCACGGACCGCCACCCATCCCCACAAGACCGCCACGGTCTCCCAGCTGGGGTGGTTGGTTCTCCTGGGCAGGACCACCACCGGTGGGCACGGGCCGTTGGCGGCCCACACGCGCCATTCCACTCCCACCAAACGCTCGTGACCAGGGGGCCGGTACACCTGGGGCCACGCGTCTGGGAGCTGGCGATGGACAGCGGTCCACACATCAGCCCCGCTAGCCCGCGTGAACTGAGGTCCCCCCAGGATGTCCCCGTCCACAGGGCTGGGGAGGCGGGCGGTGCGAACTTCCAGCCCCTGACTCAGGCGAAGCCCTGGCCCCTCTCGGTCTCCCAGCAGCGAGACCTCCGGGTCCGTGGCCGCAAGACGAGCCGCCACCGTGGGGAGATGCAGGGAGACAGTCCACGGCTGGACTGAGACGGGCTCGCGCGGGAGGTCAGAGCAGGCCGCCACAGCACTGCCATCCCTCGCCCAGCTGAGCGCCCTGTCCCACCACTGCGCCCATGCACCCGGCGCTGCCGGCAACGACCAGGACAGGTACGTCACGACCGCCTTAGCTTGCTTCTCGCGAGGGTCCATGCCGGCGGGGTGTGTGTGCCACGTGCACACCCATCCCAGGTTGGCTTCCTGGACGGTGACCATGTCCCTCCACGGGACCACCGGGAAAGGAGTGAGCAGGGCCGCCATGCCACATGGCAACGCCACCGCCCACTCGGTCAGGCCCCCACTCTCCACCGCATACCCCACCGCCGGGAGCCCTCCCCCTTGCGCCTTTACCACCGCCTCCTGCAGCAACGTTCCGTGGCCCCGGCCGTGGCCCTGGCTGCGGTCCAGGCTGAGAGCCCCCACACGGGCCATGGCCTGGAGGATCAGGAGCAACTCCTGGGGTACTCCCCGCGGCACCGGCGGCTGGGGGTGGGCGAACCGGCAGGCATCTGCCCGCATGCACCACCCCTTGGCCCAGTGCCTGCAGGTTTCCACCTCCCCCGTCTTCGGCCCAGCCTTATCCGCCGGCCCCGGCTCCCGGGGACTCACCTCACGCGCCTCCTTCGCCCCCACGATCACCAGCTCCTCGTCCTGGTCCCCGGCACCCTGTGCCTCTTCACCCTTGAACTCCGGCTCCTCGTCCTGCTCCATGGCGACTTGCGCATCCTCACCCCTCCTGCGTTGGTCCTCCTCCTCCAGTGCCTCCGTCGTCGGCGGCGGGCCCGCAGCATCCGTGAACTTCGCCAGGGCCGCCGCCACAATGGCCTGCACGTCCACCTCCTCCCCGGCCACCTCCGGCTGATCCTGCTGCTGCTCCTCCCCCGTGGGTTGCTCTTGCCCCACCCCGCCACCGCCACGGCCTGCTTCCCCGTCGCCCCCCACCGGGATCGCGCGTTCGGACCCCTGGGGGGCGGCGCTCCCGTCGAGGCGCGTGCCCACCACCACCAGCAGCTTGAGGTCACCGCCGCGCCTCTCAAGGCGGTAGCCGCTGGTGGTGGGGACGAGGACCGCCCCATCCCCGGTCAGTAGCAGGCGGTCCACGTCGAACACGACCTCTGCACCCTCGGGGTGCAACGCTATCAGGAGCGCATGGGACGCCAGCGCCTGAGGTGTGAGGGGCCGCCCGGCCTGCTCGCGACGCCAAGCGTCAGCCCCACCCCGCCACAAGGCCACGTACAGGCCTTCGTCCCGCCGCACGTACTCCAGCCCCGCCTCGCCCAGCAGGCGCACCACGGACAGGCGCACCGACAAGGGGGGGCTTTCCTGGGGCTCGGCCGCCCGGACATCACCGGGGTGGTGACGCAGGACCGCCGCATCCCCCAGTTGGACACAGCGGACCCGGCCGTCGTCCGGGGACGCTGCCGCCAGGGCCATCTCCCGCGCGACCTGCCCTGGGCGCTGGAGCTCATAGCGCTCCAGGGCGCTCGCCAGCATCCCTGCCTCCCGCTGCCCCGTGCTCGTGAGGCGGTGCCTGTGGGCGCCCTCGGCCGCATGGTACCTGCAGTGCCGCCGCTCACAGCTCCCCAGGGGAGGGGGCGGCACCGCAGTGGGCATGGGCCGCAGCGGCTCGTTGGCCAGGTTCTCGTCCATGCCGGCGTAGACGTCGGGCCCGGCGTCGTCCTCAAACATGAGGGCCAGCGCCGACTCGCCGGGCCCGTATGCCTCCTCGTCCTCCACTTCCTCCGCCTCCTGCTCCCCCTCCGCCCCTTCTCCAGCCGCGACCACCGCCGGCGGCGTGTCCGGCCGCGGCGGGAAGGGCGCCAGAGGCCGCTCGTCAGCGCCTCCGCCCCTTGCCGCCTCCGCCGCGTCCAGCCGTGCCCGCAGGTTGGCAGGCAGCCGGGCCCAGCTGGTGCCCGCATGGAGATCCATGCGGTACGCCAGCCCCGCCGGACACGGCTCACCGGGTGCCACCTGGCGCCACTCCCGCCACTCCCACATCCAGCCCTCCACTTCTTCCCCCTTGGCACGTCCCCCACTGTGCTCCACAACCCCGCCGCCCTCCGCCGGCGTTTGCGCCTTCGGCACACCCCGCCCCGCGCCCTGTCCCCCCGAAGAAACCGCCTCCGTCGGCGTCTCCTTGGCCCCTTCCGTCCTCGGGGCGACAGCCGCGAGCGCCTGCGCTATCAGCTCGCCGGCGTCAGCCCCTTCCGGCGCGGCTCCCCCACTCCCCACGGATGTCCGCCGGTACTCCTCCAGGGCCTGCGCGAGCAGCTCGCCGATGTCTCGCGGGCCAGCCACTGCCGCCTCCTGCGCTGCACCCCCCGCTCGTTCCCCCGCCGTAGTCCTCCCCATGGGGGCCGCGCCCTGCATCCCACGCGACGGGGGCAGACCCCTACCCGGCACCACCGGCTCCGGGTCCGTCGGCACCACGGGCGGGGCCTCGCGCGGCACGGCTGGTTCCGGCATCTGGACCGTCCGCGGTGGTGACCCCGCCGCGGGAAACTCCGGAGGGGCACCGCCAGGGGTGGCGCAGCCGCAGGTGCCCCCATTCTCCTCGCCTCGCCCGGGGGCACGCCATGTGCCTCCCCTTGCGACACCCCCTGCTGCTGGGCGCCCCGCCCCGGCCCAGGTGCCGGTACCGGTACCGGCACCGGCATGGTGTGCTGAGGCACCGGCCGTGAGTGCTGCTGGGGCGGGGGGCGAGGGCACTCCACATGCAGGTGCGGACGGTGATGGTGATGGTGATGGTGAGGGTGGACGGGGTGCTGTGGCACAGCCCCTTGCGACACCCCTTGCTGTTGGGCGCTCCGCCCCGGCCCAGGCACCGGTACCGGTTCCAGCACCGGCATTGTGCGCTGAGGTGGTCGTGGGTGCTGCTGGGGTAGGGGATGTGGGTACTCCACATGCTGGTGTGGACGATGATGGTGATGGTGATGGTGAAGGTGGACTGGGTGCTGTGGCCCAGCCCCTTGCGACACCCCCTGCTGCTGGGCGCTCCGCCCCGGCTCAGGAACCGGCACCGGTTCCGGCACCGGCATGGTGTGATGAGGCGGCAGTGAGTGCTGCTGGGGCAGGGAATGCGGGTACTCCACTTGCTGATGCGGAAGGTGATGGTGACGGTGATGGTGAAAATGGACGAGGTGCTGTGGCACAGCCCCTTGCGACACCCCCTGCTGCTGGGCGCTCCGCCCCGGCTCAGGCACCGATACCGGTTCCGGCACCGGCACTGTGTGCTGAGGCGGTCGTGGGTGCTGCTGGGGCAAGGGATGCGGGTACTCCACATGCTGGTGCGGATGGTGATGGTGATGGTGATGGTGTAGGTGGACGGGGTGCTGCGGCACAGCCGCCAGCTGGTGGTGATGGTGAAGATGGACGGGGGGCTGTGGCACAGCTGTCGGGTGTACGTGTTGGTGTGGGAAGTGATGCTGCATCATGGGGAACCCGACGGGGTGATGAAGTAGGTGATGGAGATGAAGTTGGTGGTGGTGGTGAGCCCCAAAGGGCGGGATGGGCATGGGCCCGAGGCCTGGGGGCGGCGGCATCGGAAACGCATCTGGCGCCGCATACCCCGGCTGCCCCGCCGACCCCACTGGGGGCCGCCCGCGCTGCGCGTCCTCGAGCTGCCCGAGATCTTGTAGACATCGGAGTAGTCGGTTGAGCACGTGCACCCCAAACGGCACCGTGCCCGCCGCGAACCGCGCCTGAACGTCGGGCGCGTTGTACGGGTGGGGATCGCGGGCCAATATCTGCCGCAAGCAGACGTCGACGAAGTGGTCCCACCCGTTGTCCCTGGCCGGACGGTCCGCGTCCACGCGCGCCCGGAACGCCGCATACGTGTGCGGCCCGTGTCTGACGAGATCAGACACTGTGTCTACCAGGCGCCGGGCACGTCGCCGGAAGGCTGGCAACTCCGCGGGATTGGTGGGGACAAATAGCGACATTTAGCTAACGAAGGCTGTGTGAGCTAAGGACACGGGAGAACGGGTGGACTCTGTGGCCCGTCCCGCCCGCTGCTAGCGTATTGTTGCACGACACTTCGCACGACACAGCTGCGCACCCCTCTTGCTCACCCCTCTTCCCTTCCGTGATCCAGTGCCCCCGGTTGTGCTTGCTAGGTGTGCCCCTTGGCCCAACACGGTTGTTGGCGGGCTTGTTGCCAGGCAGGGTTGGGGGGGGGGGGGCGCCCGACGCTGGCTCTGGTCCCTCCCCCCGGGAGTTTCCCCACGGGGGGGCCGATGCATGCACTCCCCGTCAGGGTGTAACTCTGTTGTACGGGCCGTCCATTTGTACCCGCTCCGTACAAATGGACCTGCGTCGTATCCAGGTACGTTGGCCCTTCCCCACACCGGGGTCGGGTACACTGTGGGTCCCTGGGGAGTCCTTGCGGCATAGGCACGTCTCTTGCCTACCCCGATGGACGGTGTGCCCTACCCGCAGCCCCTCACAGGACACGAACCGCAGTACGTGCCGTGGGGAGTGCTCTTGGTCATGCCCATTGGCCACCCCCCCAGGCCGGTGCCACCTCGGGCCGCTAGCCAACGGTCCCGGGCGTAACCCACCTTATTGCTCGCGCTCAGATGGGGCCGATACGGACACCGGGGGGGCCCCCAAACCCCAGAGGTCGGGTACCTCACCAGCGTTGTTCGCGGGTTCTTGTCACCCCGGCCCCCCCCCGTTGGTCCCTGCATCCCAGCTTTCGTCCCCAGGGGCGTCCCCCTGTCCCGCGCCCCTTGCTGTGCCCCCTGGCTCCCGCCATGTCACGTCTGCCCCTGCTGTCTGCCCCTGCTCTGGCGTGTTGGTGTCCTTTGTTGTTCCTTTTGTGTTTTTTTTTTCTCTGCCCCCCCCCCATGTCCCCTCGCTGTCTTCTCGCCGTCCTCGCCCTTTTTGTGGGTGGGCGTAGGAGAAGGGGGCGGGGGGGGGGGGGGGGGGCGTTCTCGCTGTCCGCCCTTTTGCGCAAGCACGTCGGAAGCACGGCGCAGGCACGAGGCACGGCACTTGTCCCTCCGCTGGGGGGGGGGGGTTGCCGTGTGGCTCCCGTCGTCACCCTACCCTTCCTGCGGTTGCACCCCCGGCGGTCCCCCCGTTGGGGCTTGCACGGCGCGTGCTCCCCTTGGGCACGGTCGTGTAGATCGTTCCGCACTCTCGTCCCTCTGCCTCCCCACCCTGCCGCGGTGTCCTCGGGGGGGGTCCGCCGCCCGCTTCCGTCATCCCTCTTGCCCCCTCGCCTTCTCCCCGTTGCCCCCGCCTCTTTCCTTGGTGGGTGTGGGAGGTGGGGGCGGGGGGGGGGGGGGCGCCCTCGCTGCCCTTCCTCCGGCGTAAGCACGTCGCAGGCACGGCACTGGCACGTGGCACGGCACTTGTCCTTCTGCTCGGGTGTGGGGCACGCCGCGTGGCCCCCGTCATCGCCCTGCCCACTCTGCGTTCGCTCCCCCGGTGCCCCCCCCGCTGGGGCCTGCTCGGCGCTTGCTTCTCTTGGGCGCGGTCGTGCAGTCCGTCCCGCACCCTCTCCCCGCTGCCCCCCCATCGTGCCGCTTTGTTCTCGGGAGGGGGGGCCGCTGTCCGCCCCTCCCTTCCTGCATCCCCCACCCTTGGGGGGGCGGAGGCATGTGGGGGGGGGGGGCTTGTCGTTTTCCCTCCGTTGCTCTCGCGTCGCAGGCACGAGGCGCGGCTCCCGTCCCTCTGCAGGGGGGGGGGGTTTGCCTCGCGGCTCCCTTCGTCGCCCCTTCTATCCTACGGGCACGGTCGTGTGGCTCGTCCCACACCCTCCTTCCTCTGCCTCCCCACCCTGCCGCGTTGCCCTCGGGGGGGGGGGCGCTTTTCGCCCCCTCCCTACCCGCTTTCCCCGCCCTCGGGGGGGCGGTGGTGTTGGGGGGGGGGAGGGGCGCCCTTTTCGCCTTCCCTCCGTTGCACGCACGTCGCAGGCATGACGTAGGCACAACACAGTCACGGGGTGAGGCACTTGGCTGCAGCAGGGGGGGGGGGGGGGGGTTTCCCTTTGGGCTTTCACGCCCTGCTCCATGGTATAGGCCCCGCACTCCAGGATCACCAGCCGCTGTTGCCCCCTCGGCGGTAGTCGCCACGTCTCCGCATGGTGCTCAGTGTCCCGTGCCTGCTCCCTCATGTGCCCATACTTACTGGAGGAGGTACGTACCCGGATGGAATCGGAAGATGAAGAAGTGCGGGCAGCGGGGAGGACTTACCGTACGCCTCGAAGGCTTCTTGCGCCATCCGCCGCCCTGGTCGAGGGGAGGGCCCCTGTTTCGGCACCCAACAGCCCGGGGGGGGCCGACCGCCCATCCTCTCCCTGGTGCCTGTGTATCCACTTCCGAGCGGCCTGATACCGGTGCCGTGGTATCAGTCCGCTGGAAGTGGCGGCTACAAAGCGGCCGGGCGCTCTCGTTCCCCGGGCCTCTGCCACCCCCGAGCGCGATGGAGGCCCCTGAGGTCCTATGGCAGAGACGCGGGGAGGCGGACGGGGGATTCATTTGTGGCATCCCCTGGCCACCTAGTTAATCAGATCAGCATAATCGCTGCCGCAGGGGGCCAACCGGATGGCGCCGCTGGTGCCCGTCCCCTCTGCGCCCCAATGACTGCAACAGGCGCAGG